>QRFJ01003444.1:34467-55727 GCA_006176705.1 Cocos nucifera | reverse complement strand
TTTTGTCTACTTCATTACCTTTACTAATGATCTATCTAGGTATGGGTATGTGTATCTTATGAGACACAAGTCTGAAGCTTTTGAAAAGTTTAAAGAATTCAGACATGAAGTAGAAAAATAAACTGAAAAATCCATTAAGATTCTTCGATCAGATCGAGGAGGTGAATACCTTAGCCAGAATTCCTAGACTATCTTAAGAAAATGGCATAGTCTCTCAATGGACTCCACCAAGAACACCTCAACTCAATGGGGTTTCAGAATGGAGAAATCGACCCTATTGGATATGGTTCGATCCATGATGAGCTTCACAGACCTTTCTGATTTTCTTTGGGGACATTCATTATTAACTTTAATTTATCTACTGAATAGGGTTCCCTCTAAGACTGTTCCTACCACACCGTATGAGATATGGCACGGTAAGAAATCCAAGTCTGAGTCATCTCAGAATTTGGGGTTGTCCGGCTCATGTCAAAAGACAACAAGCGGACAAGTTAGAGTTTAGATCCTTTAGAGCTCGATTCATAGGATATCCTAAAGAGTCATTAGGATACTATTTCTACATTCCAGAAGACCACAATGTGATTGTGAGTCGACATGCCATCTTTCTTGAAAAATAGTTTATTCAAGATAGCGGCATTGGAAAGTAGATTAAGCTTGATGAGAAAGTCTCACAAGTACATTAAGCTAAGAGCCAATTGGAACCAATCAAGGTAGAACCAAATCAGGTTGAGCCAATAAGAACACTACCTCCTCCACCTCATAGATCGGAAAGAGTTTCCCGTCCCCCTGAGAGATACTTAGGTATTATTTCAGAGGAAGTAGAGAAAATGTTCCTCGTAGGTAATGGTGCTCATGGTGATGATCCCAAAACCTACAATGAGGCGATATCAGATATCGACTCTGAGAAATGGCTAGAGGCAATGCAGTCAGAAATTGACTCGATGCACTCAAACCAAGTTTGGACCTTGGTAGATCCACCAGAAGGTATAGTACCTATTGGGTGTAAATGGATCTTCAAGAGAAAGATTGGTGCAGATGGAAATGTGGAGACATTCAAGGCTAGACTAGTGGCAAAAGGTTATAGTCAATGCGAAGGCATTGACTATCAGGATACCTTTTTCCCAGTGGCTATGCTAAAATCCATCCACACATTGCTTGCCGTTGCAGCCTATTTTCGATTATGAAATATGGCAAATGGACGTGAAAATGGCATTCTTAAATGGATATCTTGAGGAAGATATCTATATGGAACAGCCGCTAGGTTTCACATCCAGTGATACTGATCACAAGGTTTGCAAGCTGCAAAGGTCCATATATGGACTTAAGCAAGCATCTCGGAGCTGGAACACTCATTTCAATGATGTGATCAAAAAGTTTGGTTTCATCAAAAATGAAGAGGAACCATGTGTTTTCAAAAGGATCAGTGGGAGCGCTGTTGTCTTCCTCGTATTGTACGTGGATGACATCCTCCTTATTGGGAATGATATTCCCATGTTGACATCAGTCAAGATGTGGTTGTCCAAGGAATTCTCCATGAAAGACCTAGGTGAAGCATCCTTTATTCTAGGAATTAAGGTCTATAGGGATAGACCGAATAGGATGCTAGGACTTTCACAGAAGATGTACATAGAGGAAGTACTAAAGAGGTTTAGTATGGAAAACTCTAAGAGGGGATTAATACCCTTCAGACATGGTATTCATCTTTCCAAGAAGATGTGCCCTAGCACACCTGAGGAAATAGAATGCATGAGCAAGATCCCTTATGCTTCTGCAATAGGGAGCCTCATGTATGCCATGCTATGTACACGACCTGATATAGCCCATGCTGTGAGTGTCACAAGCAGATATCAGTCAAATCCAGGTGAAGAACACTGGACTTCTGTGAAATGTATCCTTAAGTACTTGAAGAAGAACTAAGGATATGATGTTGGTCTTTGGTAATGGAGAACTCCAAGTCCAGGGATACACAGACTCGATTTTATGTCCGATATAGATGATCGAAAGTCGACATCTGGTAGTCTGTTTGTGTGCAATGGTGGTGCTGTCAGCTGGAAGAGTTTCAAGCAAACCATGATAGCAGATTCCACCATGGAAGCAGAATATATCGCTGCATCAGAGGCTGCGAAGGAAGCATTCTGGTACAAGAAGTTTGCTGCAGAAATCGGAGTAATGCCATCAGATGCCATTCCTCTATACTGCGACAACAATGGCGCCATAGCCCTTGCTAAGGAGCCGAGGTCTCACCAGAAATCCAAGCATATTGAGCGGCGATACCACCTCATCCACGATTACCTCGAGAAGGGTTACGTCGAGGTCAAGAGAGTCGACTCCACAGATAATGTGGCAGACCCACTTACAAAGCCGTTGGGCCAGCAGAAGATCGAAGCCCACCTTGAGAAGATGGGACTTAGACTTGTAGCCAATTGGCTTTAGGACAAGTGGAAGATTGTTAGATATATGTGCCCTAGAAGCCAGAATTGGCTGACACTTGTAATACACTTCTAGGGGCAAAATTATAATTTTGACTATAATCAATAAAATGGGTTATTTTCTATCACATATGTGTATTTAGTGTCTGTGATACATCCTTTGAGTTAATGGTAATGATAATTCATATTTTCAAGAGTTGAAAATTTAAGACATGAATAATCATTATTAACTCATAAAATGCTCCCGACCATAGGATCATCACGAGGATGGTGATTGATCCAAAAGGTTAAAATACAATCGCTTCTCTTTAGTAGATGAGTCTTGAGTCTACGGTGTAGACACACCAGAGCGAGAGTACAAGGTACTCGTTAGAGAATGAGGGCACTGAGCGTGACCACCTCGAGTAGTCATTAGGAAGTCTACCTTCTCGTCAATGACTGACTCGATGCTGCAGTAGTGTGTCTGGTTCTTTGACCTGAGGTGCATCGGCAGTTCACCTTGAGGGTGTTATAGTTTGACTACACCATTACTCGATCTCCTAGCCATACGAAATCCTGAGGTGTATGTTGGCTATAGCATGTTCATTGTAGGAACTGGATCGCATCAAGATGGAATCTATCTACCTCGGTGGTAGAGGAGCAGCCCTATGATGATCATGAGAATCAAGTCCAGAAGCTCCATGGCCATGGCAGAGTGAAATAATAGAAAGAGTTTCTATTTAGATTTTCACATCGGACTTGAATCGAATGATTACATCATATGATAGAGACTAGGGTTTGACGAGTTCACCTAAACCCTAATCTGATCGGGGCTCAAGATAGAAGAACTTAATCACACAAGGTAGCTGCACCAAGAGGTTCACATTCAGCTCTGATGGGTTGCCACCATATACTGCTAGGTGTCACTGATGGATTTTGGGAGTAATTAGAATGATTTAGATGATCGATCATTCTAGCTGTTCGAATCAGAAGAGTTCTAATCCATCAAAAGGAGTTTCGATGATGTCAATGATAGAGATCATTGCATATCCCATTACCATACAGAACTGAACCTAACTGAGTCATACAAACAAGGGTTTGAATTTGGTGATCATCAATTGAACTAATCCAGTTCAATTGATCTGAATGAAATTCAATTAGGTTCAAAAAAATCATGCTAGAATTCGATTGAACCTAACATTCTTCTTTTACTATCATAAATAGTTGTTCTTACTGAGCTAAAGGAGTTTGTGCTCAATCAGAGGCCTTCACTTGGTCTGACTGGAGCTTGTCCAGGTCAGAAAAGGGTTGTCTTATTTTAAGACAATACCTACCATTTTTGGTCACCTGCCATTTCTCTCCTTTGACTTTGGTCAAAAGTTGACCTTTGACTGATCAAATATTGACCATTGATACTTTAACTTTTGTCCATTTGTCACACACCTATTGGAGAGATGGTGGGGGCCTGTCCCCTGCCAGAACCTAGCAAGGAGGAGGGCGCATGCCACCCTTGGTGTGTGCCCAAGCAGGAGACACCCAGGAGTCCCTGTTGGACAGGGACTCCATCTCCCTTTTGGATTCCTATTAGACTTCTCCTAAGAACCAAGTTTGACTGGTCTTAGGTGCCATCTAAGGAGGAATCCAAGGGACTCTATTCCCACCAATCAGATTTAGATTTGATTTTACAAAGAGTTATGATTGGTTGGGAAGAAGAGGAGTTCGATCACGCTTAGTCTATAAATAAGACCCTACGCCCAACTAAAAGAGCAATTAAAATTTCCACGCCCTAAGGCTGCCTATCCTCTCCTCCTCCATGCCAAGTCCACCTTCTCCCTCTCCTCTCCATGTCCAAAGGAGTTTGGGATCTTAGTTGGTGCAATCCAGATGAGAGAAAGACAACAAAAAGCTAGAAGGCGGCACTACTGCAAAGGACAACTGTTGATCTTCGAAAGGTATTTTGAAGATTCTCCAGATCAGATCTAGATCTGATTTTTGGAGACATGATACAGAAGAAGAGGATCTCCAGATCAAGCCCAAGTGGATATTGATAGAGGCCTGGCACTTGCGTGGCTAGATCCAGAACCTTCCGCTGCTTACAGGATCATCAACGGATAATAGGATTATCCTACATCAAGGTAAATTAAATTAAATTTAATTTATTTAGATTTTATTTTTATTATTAGAATAATAAGGATCAGATCTAAAATATTTCAGATCTGATTAGGATCAAAGAGAAAAATTTTTGAAATATATCTCTTGATCCAATCAGATCTGAACGAATCTGGTCTGAAAAATCAGGATTTTTCTTTGGCAACGTGATTGGCCAGGATGATGTGGTACTGCATGGCGCAACAGGGTTTATATAAACCCTATTTGCACCCAACTTTATAAAGACTTCTCTCTTAGACCATGCCCTAAGGTTGTTTCTCTCCCTCCTCCATGCCATCTTTTGATCCTCTCTCTTCTCTCCATGCCCAAGGAAAGTTGGGCTTTAGTTTGGTGTGATCCAGACAAGAAAAAGCTGACGAGAAAGGAAGAAGGCAGCACTGCTACAGAGATGACTGTAGATCTTCGAAAGAAGTTCTGAAGATCCTCCAAATCAGATTCAGATTTGATTTTTGGAGAGATGATAAAGAAGAAGAAGATCTCTAGATCTAGCTTGAGTGGATACCGGTAGAGGTCAGATGCTTGCATGGCTAGATCCAGAACCTCAGGCAGTCAGCAGGATCATGAAAGGATAATTTGATTACCTAACATCAAGGTATAAATTAAATCAAATTTAATTTATTTTCATAAAATATTTATTAAATTTATGAAATTAGATCTAAAACATCTCAAATCTAATCTAGATACATGAGATAAATTTTTGAAATATCTCTTTTGATCCAATCAAATCTAAATGAACCTGATCCAAAAAATTAGGATTTCCTCTTCACCAAGGAGTCCCTTGAGTATGAACTTCTTCCCACATGCCAAGAGAGAGACTCTTTAGCATGTGGGATTTTAATATTTAATGTCTAAAACCTTGGCCAGCAAGCCAAGCATCAACCTAATTGGGGACCAAAATTAATTTAGCCTAAATTGGATCTAATTAGCTCAAATTGAAACCCGATTCAAATCCGATTCAAATCCAGGTGCTAGGGTTTGCAACATGTGCTAGCATATTCAACTTGAAAACATGATCTAATCTGATTTGACCCTCAATCAATTTTCTTTATGTATGACCCATTGGGTTCCACATCTAGGTAGTAGTTGATCCAGGTGCAATTTGACCTAATTTGGTTAGAACTCCACCAAACCGATTTAGGTCAAATTGAGCTGACCCGATTTGATTAGTTAGAACTCTAATTGATGATCAAATTAAACTCTTTAATTCAATTGAACCCACAAAGCAAGATCAATGTCTAGCAATGTATCATGTTTACCCAAAAGATATAAAATTTTGATGAAAATACTAAAAATATCCTTCAGCGGAAAGTCACCGTGCAACTTGATCCTATGATCACATTGCATCTCGAATATGACTTTGGATATGAAAACATGTCAAATCCAATATCATATTTATATTTTTCTCAATCATATGATGATGATTCAATTAATGAAATATAAAAAAATATTTTTAATTTTTATCATGCTTTGATCAAAGTCTTTTCGAATCATCATTCGATTGAAGCAAGTAGGATGCAATCTCCTCTATCAAGGAGTGATTGATTCCATGTTAACCTACTCACAACCTCCATATGTAATCCATCATATCTAGAGCATCCCATACATGACTAAGTCATGAATGATTATGAACCAAAATATGGATTCATGCATACAAGATTCTATAGTAGTCTTAGGTCAAAGAATTACATGCATAACTCCCACTATGAAAACCATCTATTGACATGTAGATATGACTTCATTATATGTTCTTCAATCGAATCAATTCAGTGAACTTATTCTCTAATAAGCACCCACATCCTTGTATTAGTGTCATGCACAAGTGATTGTGAGATCAACCACTCTCTCCATTGAGCATACATAGGATGTGCCAGTCTTTCCGAAAATATTAATCCCCAACTCAATAATCCATCGACCAAAAATATTTAAGATTAGGATTTTAACATTTTAAATCTTACTAGTATGATCTCATCACAATCCTAAAATCATAGTCTTAATCTATGAGATTTATCATAATCTTAAAAATAAATAATTAAGACAAAGAATATGATGAAATAAATATCTGTACTGATTTAAAAATATCATTACATGAGTCTGGAAGCTAAAAGAATATTTCATCAAAATACATATTTTGATTGGCTTGTAGGGTATATTTTTTTTATTAATTAGGTTCAAATAATAAGTTGGACTAAATCAAAACTTGAAGTCCTAAGACTTTTCCATCTTGTGCCACCTTTCTTTCCACGCCCCCCACACCAATTCTATTGGAATTTGCATGAGAAATCAGATTTTCACAGAGAGTCTCCATGTCCTTTTTGTGCCTCCCATCTTTTTAGAAGAAAATTAGTTATAGAATAGGTCAAAATAAATAAGTTATTTTAACCTAGGACTCTATTGGATAGAGTTTGACACATTACCTCTCCTTATCTCTTTGAGGTGCCAACCCACTTGATCTCCCTCTATTTTTTTTATAAAAAATAGAATAGATTTATGCACAACTTCCAAGATTTTCATGCCAAAAAATAAGGCAGGGGTGCCCAAGAGTTGGGTGCCTCAATCCTTGCTCAATTTGGACATAACTTTCTAGGTTTTTGACCTAGACAAGGACTTTATCATGACTCTCTATTTAAAGGGAGTTAGGGCATAAAATTTCTATAGGTTTTAGACCTTAGAGAAGGTGCTTGGTAGGGAAAGCTTGGGTGCAAAGGGGCTTTGGGCATGGAGCTTTATAAAGATAGAAGTTGTTATGTCTAGGTGAGAGAAAAGAAAGAGATAAGAGAGGTCTTCTCTAGGATTTCTCTTAAATCCTTTTCCACAATCTTTTTGATAGAAAAAGGTGAAGAAAAAGAGTTCCTTTAGATCCTCCTATTTCTTCTTTGATGCTTTGGAAGGTCCAAGTTGATCAAAGAAAGAGTTTCACCATCAATCGTCGAAAAAGGATAAGCACAGTACTAGCATACTGTGTCGATTTTTAGTTGCTGGACTTTGGATCAATGATCAAAGCTTCTTCTAGACTTTCTATAGAGGTCAAATATGTGCATGGCTTGAAGCGACGACCTCAGCATTAGATCAGCAAATGGAGTTTTCAACTTGCAAAAGGTGAAAAAGATTCGATCTCTTTCTCCCACTAGATTGAATCTAGTCTTGGTTTGATATTGATATGATCAACATCATTATGTTTATTTAATATTTAATTTTAGATTTTGTAGTATGCATAGATCATGACATTAGATTCTAGATCTAGAAAAATATGATTAATTTATTGCTTCTACTGATCTAGTTTTGAAAAGTTTCAAAATGCCTATAAGAAATCCTAGACTTTTCCTACAATTGGTATCAAAGCCTAAGACTTTTATGACATACTTTTTATGCATGTTTATATTATTTATTTAGATTAGATCTACATTATTATCTAATATTTAAATCTAAAATTAAATTTTAGATTGCATGGACTAATCTTATAAGATTGTCCTACTGTAATGTTTATCCCTTACAGTGTAAAGGTTGTCTTAGTTAGTGCGGATCTTAAGCTAATCATAAATTTATTAGATATGATCTAGATTAATTTATAATTTATTAGATTTAAAATTATTTAAATCTAAAAATAAATATTTTAGATTATATGGACTGATCTTATAAGGTTATCCTATTATCCTACTATAAGATTTATTCTTTATAGTGTAAAGATTGTTCTAGTACGTGCTTATTTAAAACTTGATCATAAAATTTTAGATTTGATCTAAAAAATTTTATGATTTAAATTAAAAGTATTTCAACCTAATTTTTATGATCATAAATATATTAGATTTGATCTAAGGTAATTTATGATTATTTAAAATTAAAATTATTTTAATCAGATGATTATAATCATGAATATGTTTAGATTAGATCTAAAGTAGATTCATGTTTATATTTATTTGCATATTGATTATGAATCAAACATGCAATTGGTTGGTAGAACTAAGTTGTAAAATTTTTTATAAATATAAAAATTATTTTAAAAATATCGAGCCCCAACCCTCAGTCCAAAACTTAATTAAGAATTAAGAATTATTTTGTTTAGGATCTAGGATTATAAATTGAAGATCCTAAGACACAAATCATAATATTTGGATTAATGAGTTAGAGAAAATTAGGTCCATTAATTAGATTAGACCTAAGGTTAGTTTAAAGAAAGGACTTAATTAAAGAATTGTCTAAATCTAATCAAATATTATCTTAGATTAGATCAAGAATTCTCAAATTAATTACAATAGTTGTAGTTGGTCAAGTCCATGCCTTTAACTTGAATCAAAATGGACTTGATTCTTAGCTACATGCTCTAGCTAGAACTATTAGGTTGATCCAATCAAAACTAATTAATCAGTTGGTATCTAAGGTAAGTTTGGCAATTTATGATCGATGGTCATTAATTGGGAGCTACTCACACTAATTTAGTGTTTGACAAGTTAATGGCATATCCCTCCCATCGATCTCACTTACCTATCCTTCTCGGTAAAGTTATGTTTTGATCAGATCACTTGACAATTTGAGCTGGTCCATATCTGCTAGGTAAATCCAAATGACTGATTTAGGTACTCCTAGACTAGCCTATCTATGATCTCCCTTAATTTGACTTGGTAAAGTCAATGGGAGGATCACGATTAGCTGGTTCATCTGACTCTCTTCTCTCCTCTTTAAAATATGTTAATTAAATCTTTTAAAATTATTATATCCTTAAAATAAAATAGTTATTATGATAACTAGATCATAGTCTTCCATTAAGATGGATAGTAATGGATCCAATAGTCTGGATGGACATTGGAGGTGCCTTACGCCTGGTGTTTATCGAGATATTAGAATTATCATTCATCATATGATGATTAGTTCGCACTCTCTGAATGGTGATCAGATTAGCCAGAGCTTTCCTCAGGCCTGGCCAATGTTCATTTGATGCACTGAACTCAATCATGTTAATGGTTGGATCTAATAGGAACTTTCAATAAAGGCCCTAGCCTATTGAAAAGATACCTGGGATAAAATCTAATACTAAAAATTATTTTAAAAAATAATTTATTAAGAACCTACCCATAGATACATATAGGTTAGCCAGAGCTTTTCTCGAGCCCATATGCAGTCTATGTGGATTCTAGTATCCACTAAGGAATTAAAATAATTCTTAGGATTGGAGGTAGAGACTACCAATTCGTATAAAATAGTGGAAGAATCTTTTGATTAAAATCTAAATCTTAAGACTTAATAAATAATTTATAAATTAGGTTTTTGATTCTCCTTTGTGTAGTTAAGGCCAAACCCTTGTTGCTCCATTTAGTGATAGACAATGACATACTTATGCGACCCAAGTTCGATAATGAGTATTAGAAGTTGAACATTATTCAGCAGCATGAAAAGATTCATGCTGGGACTTCTATGTCTAGTCTAAATAAAAGATCTAAGACTGATCCAAATTAGGTAGAGTGTTTCTATTGTAAGAAGCAAGGGCACTAGAAGAAGATCTATCCTCAGTACCTTACTTCCTATGATCCCAACAGGCTGAATAAAAGAAAAGAGCAAGAAGTTGCTTATCAAGAATATTATATAATAACATCTTATAATTTCTCTATTTGTGATACTACTACCTAGGTATTGGATACCATAAGTCTAGTTTATATTTGCAATTCATTGCAAAGACTTCAAGTTAAAAGAAAATTTGAGAATAATGAGCGATTCCTGAATGTTGGAGATGGAAGATCTGTTTCAGTTCTAGCTTTAAAAATATTTCAACTTATTTTCAATGGTAATATCATTTCTTTAGATAACTATCATTACTGTCCTTCTTTTTTTATGAATATAATCTCTATTGCCTTTTTGGCCAAAGTTGGTTATCATTTGTTAATAAAGAAAGATTATTGTGATATCATTATGAACGATGTTACGATAATGTGTGGACAACAAAGAAATGGCATCTACATTTTATCACTGCCTATGAATATGATGTACACATCTAATAAATGCCCTAGATTAGAAAATGTCACTACTGCCTACTTTTGTCATTGCAGGCTAGGTCGTATTAATAGAAACAGGATAAACAAGTTAGCCAAAGATGGAATCCTCGATGTCGATAATTGTGAATCATTGCCAACCTATGAATCATGTCTTCTTAGAAAGAAGACAAAATCACTTTTTACTGAAAAAGATGAGAGAGCCACTGAGCTTTTAAGTGTAGTACCTACTGATGTATGTGGACCTATGAGCTCTAGTGCCAAAGGTGGATATCACTATTTTATTATGTTTACCGATGACCTATAAAGGTATGGATACGTCTAACTTATGAAGCATAAGTCTAAATTATTTAAAATATTTAAATGATTCCATAATGAAGTAGAAAAATAAACTAGAAAATATATTAAAACTCATTAATCAAATCGAGGAGGTGAATACCTATTCAGTGAGTTCTTGACATATTTAGGAGAAAATAAAATTCTCTCATAATGAACTCCTTTAAGAACACGATAGCATAATGATGTATCAGAAAGAATGAATCGAACCTTATTAGACATAGTTTGATCCATGATGGAGTTTGCTTGTCTGTCTTTTTCTTTCTGGGGTTATGCTCTTAAGACTGCATATTTTATTTTGAATAATGTACCAAGTAAGTCTGTTGTAAAGACTCTATATAAGATATAGATTGGATGTAGGTTTACACTCTCTCACCTTTGGGTTTGGGGTTATCTAGCTTATGTCAAATATTTCCATACCGATAAATTTGGACCTCAGTTTGATAAGTGTGCGTTTATAGGGTACCTCGAGAATACTAGGGATTACTATTTCTACCATATTGAAGAACAAAAGGTGTTCATTAGTAATAGGATAATCCTTTTAGAAAAGAAATGTTAGGATTTGATGCCTTAAATTTGACCCACAGTGGAGAAGAATCAAATCAGCAAGCAGCTAGACTGGCTCTGATTTGAGGTCGAGCTGACTCGAACTGCAGTCAAGCTGACCCTCTCAGATAGACAAAAAGCAGGTGTTTGGATGAGATGCAATTGAGCCAGCTCGATCTCTGATAGAGCCGGCTCGATGAAAGCGAACAAAATAAGATAGGATTTTCTATTTGGACTTGGATTGTGATTAATCTAAGGGGTCTATCAGAGTTGTGCATGGACCATAGGATCTAGCAGCCAGGAGGGCTATAGTCATAATCTAAAGATTGAAAAATATTTCAAGACTCTATCAAGATCATGTTCGACTTATATTAAGAGAAAGAGCCTTGTTAGGACCCCTATGAACTGTTGAGAAGAGGATTCTAATGCTATTTAATGGTCTGAGGTGCTATGGAGCAAAGTGTGATGCGTGTGGCATGAGAGGCATGTAGAGAGGCTCAGAAAGCCACCAAGAGGAGTTTGGTAGAGCATTGAGTACGTGTAGCCCATGAGAGAGAAGTAATAGGTGCATAGCATCCGACGCTAAGGCCATGAGGGCAGAGCATCTTGTGGCTTCTAAAAATCTTCTTAGATTTTTGAGAGAGCTTTTGTGAGGGTAGCTTCTAGTTGAGAGAGATTTATATACAGCGAGTTAAGAATGGGTGTTCTTCTCTTGTACTTATTTTTTCTTTTTCATAGTGGATTTTTGTATGCTCCATGGAGGTGAACCTTTAGGCTAATTCATGTACTTGATTATTTTCTTATTTTACTTTTTTTTCCTATCGTAATAATTTAGTACTAGATCCTCAATAAGTAGTATCATAGGAGTTGATATCACAACAATTGGTATAGAGTCAGGTGGTATCGAAGCGTAGATTACAACAGTGGTGTTAAAGATTGAAGAATATGGAGAAGATAAGCACAATCAAGATGAAGATCAATAGATTTGATGGAAAAAATAATTTCTCCTTATGGCAAGCAAGGGTAAAGGATGTCCTCTTCCAATAAGGTTTGATCAATGCTCTCTTGTATAAGAAGATGCTAGCCACCAGGAGGTGAATGATTAAAAGCGAATCCAGATGCAAGTGGTAAACATGATCCACTTGTACCTAGCGGATGATGTCATGGTCCATATACTTGGCGAGTCTTTTCTTACGGCGCTATGGTTGAAGCTCGAGGAGTTATACATGGCAAAGTCACTCACCAACATACTATTCCTTTAGAGGTAGTTTTATCAGCTATAGATGAATGAAAGATAGAGCATGCAGGAGCATCTATCCAACTTTCAAAAGATTCTCACCGACCTCATTACCATTGGTGAAAAAATTGAGGAGATGATCGGGGCATTGGTCTTGCTATTATCGCTTCCATCCTCTTTCGAGTCTTTGGCAACTGCTCTTCTTATAAGTAAGAGCACTATTAAGATGGAAGAGGTGACTTTTGCACTACTCCAGAACAAGGTTCTCAAGTGGAAGAATCGAGTCTTGAGTACAGATGATAACTCGACCCTGATGGTGACTGAAGATGATGGTGGTAGAAGATGGAGCGGCAGGAGATCGCGAGATGGGTAATCCTAGTCCAAGACGAGAGACCATAGCAAGATCAGATGCTATTGGTATGACAAGTTAGGACGTTGAGTCAAGGATTTTCCACAACTCAAAGATCGAATGAGGGCTATTATGGCAATGGCCAGTAGCAATATAGAAGATAGTGATGATGTCTTTCTAGTTATTAATGAGGTATCTACTTCTTCCTCCTAGTGAATTATGGATTCTATTTATTATTATCATGTATGCTGCAGAGAGAAGCTGTTTGACTCCCTGAAGACCAATGAGGGTACTGTATTCCTACCAAATGGATTAAGCTATGAGATCAAGGATAGTGAAATGGTCAGTATGAAGCTCTATGATGGAATAGTGAAGAAGTTGGATGAGGTCCGATACATATCCAGCTTTAAGAAGAATCTAATCTCACTGAACAGACTAGATTCAATTAGCTTCAGATGGAAAGCCGATGGAGGAATCCTGAAGGTCATGCACGGTAGTAGAATGGTGTTAAGAGAAAGAAAGTATGAAAGACATTACCTCATGATAGGGAGCCTAGTGTGAGGTGGAGCTCCAAGTGGAGATGGATCGGACATGAGACTCAGAAGAATGACATGCGATGTCATAAGGTAAAGTTTCTATTACCGTAGGAGGCTACCCTAAGCAGGTCTCAGGTTAGGAGGATTACAGCCATTGATGAAGATGGGATCAAGCAGCCTATCTCGACTCACACATTTGCTTATCCATGATCAACAGGTGATTGCCCCAAGGCATGGAGGAGAGAAGATCTAGAAGCTCTCAAAGTCATATAGAGGCTGAATGTCAAGTCGAGGTGAAGATTGCTAAAATTTGATGCCTCAAATTCAATCCATTATGGAAAAGAATTGAATTAGCAAGTAGTCAAGCTGGCTCTAATATGAGGTCGAGCTGGCTTGGGCTAAAATCGAGCCAGCTCGAACCACAGTCGAGCCGATCCTCTCAGGCAAATAGAAAGTAGGTGTTTGGGCGAGATACAGTCGAACTAGCTTGACCTCTGACAGAGCCAGCTCGATGGAGGTGAATAGAATATGATGGGATTTTTTGTTTGGACTCAGATTGTGATTAATCCAAGAGGTCTTCAAGAGTTGCACGTGGATCATAGGATCCAGTAGCCATGAAGGGCTGCAGTCATGATCTGAAGGTTGAAAAATATTTCAAGATTTTATTAAGATCATGTTCGACTCATATTAGGAGAAAGAGTCTTATTAGGACTCCTGTGAACTGCTAAGAAGAGGATTCTCATCCAATTTAAAGACCTAAGGTGCTATGGAGCAAGATGTGGCGTGTATGGTGTGAGAGGCACGTACAGAGGCTCAGGCAATAATCAAGAGCAGCTTGGCAGAGTGCCGAGTATGTGCAGCCATGAGAGAGATGTAATAGATGCATAGCATCTAGCGCTAAGGCCGTGAGGGTGGAGCATCTTGTAGCTTCTAAGAGTCTCCTTGGATTTTTGAGAGAGCTTTTATGAGGATAGCTTCTAGTTGAGAAAGATTTGTATACAGTGAGTTGAGAGTGGGTGTTCTCCTCTTATACTTATTTTTTTTCTTTCATAGTGGATCTTTGCATGCCCCATGGAGGCAAACCTTTAGGTTGATCCATGTACTTGATTATTTTCTTATTTTATTTTTTCTTTCTTTCAACCGTAATAATCTAGTACTAGATCCTCAACAAGTGGTATCGAAGTTCCTTGGTGAAGGAACTGTTGCCTCTAAGGTTGAACTTAAGAAAATTCAATAGGTAAAAAAATTAATATTAGTAGCTGAACTAGAATCGGATTTGAGTAGATCAAATTTGGAGCCCAATATACCTGTACCACTAAAGTAATCTGGTAGAGTACCATATCAACTAGATAGATACTATGATTTTTTGATTCGGGATGGTGATTCTATCAAACTAGATGAGAATAATGAGGATCTAATCATCTATATGGATGTGATGCAAAAATCTGATTTTGAGAAATGGCTTGAGTCCATGAAATCTAAAATAAAATCCATGAAGATCAATGATGTATGGACATTGGTTGACCCACCTAAAGGAATGAAACCCATTGGGTGTAAGTGGATCTTCAAAAGAAAGAGGGGTGCATATGAAAAGGTGGAGATCTATAAAGTCCATCTAGTTGCCAAGGAATATTGTCAACATTATGGTATTGACTATAACGAGACTTTCTTTCCTGTGGCAATGCTCAAATCCATTTGAATTATGCTTGCCCATCTAGACTATGAGATCTGGTAGATGGATGTGAAGATAGATTTCTTGAATGGAGAGCTAACCTAAAAGATATATATGATACAACCTGTGGGGTTCACATCCACAGATGAGTCTAAGGTGTACAAGCTTTAGAGATCCATTTATGGATTGAATCAAGCATCTTGGAGTTGGAACATGCATTTTGATAAGATGATCAAAATATATGACTTCATTAAGAAGAAGAAGAGCTTTGCATTTATAAGTGGACAAATAGTCTGGCAGTGGTATTCCTTTTTTTTTTGTGGATGACATTCTCTTAATCAAGAATGATGTCCTCGCACTGTAAGAAATAAAAGTTTGGTTGTCATCTTAGTTCTCCATGAAGAACTTGGAAGAAGCATCCAACATTCTTGGGATGAGGATCTATAAGGATAGATCTAAAAGGATGCTTGGGTTATCCTAGTCCACGTACATAGAAACTATGCTGAAGAGATTCAACATGGAGAATTTTAAAAAGGGCTATCTTCTAATAAGCTATAAAATTTTTCTCTCTAAGAAGAATTGTCTGACAAGTCTTAAAGAGAGAGAGCATATGAGTAGAATTCTATATGCTTTGGCAGTGGGATCTATCATGTATGTCATGATATGTGCGAGACCAAATGTGACATACTCATTAGGAATAGTGAGTAGATACCAATCTGATCCAAAAAAAAACACTGTAAAGTAGTGAAAATCATCCTTAAGTATTTAAAAAATACTATGGACCAGTGGCTTATTTATGGTGAGTCAGATTTAAAACTTGTGGAGTTTATAGACTTTAGCTTTCAATCTGACCATGATGATAGTAGAAGCATGTCGAGTTATATCTTTACTCTAAATGATGGAGCTATCTACTAGAAGAGTTTCAAGTAGTACACTATGGTAGACTCTGTATGCGAGGTAGAGTATATTACGACTTTCGATGCTACGAAAAAAGCTATGTGGCCGAGGAAGTTCATCATTGAGCTTAGAGTAGAACCCTTCTTAGATGGTCCGATCCTATTCTACTGCGACAGCACTGGTGCCATTACTCAAGCGAAGGAACCAAAGGCACTCAAGCAAATGAAGCACATACTGCACCACTATCACCTAATCTGGGAGATTGTAGATTGAGATAACATTGACCTTCAGAAGATTGACGGAAAGAAGAACTTGACCAATTCCTTCACTAATGTCTTGATGATAAAGAAGTTTGACAATCACAAGTCAAAGATGGATATTAGATATTATACCGAGTGGCTTTAGGACAAGTGAGAGTTATTAAAAAATATATCCCAAAGCCAATCATCAGTCTGTTAATGGTTGTACTATTTTATAAATATAAATAATTTATTATTAAATAAAATTTTATTTTGGTATTTTTCATCATAAGTCTACCTCTTCTAATAAACTCCATGTTATGATAAAGTCCTCATGACTATTTAGTTTTAATAAAGAGAAGATTTATCGATTAGTCCTTAAACTATTCACGAACAAATGATACGTTGTTAACTAGGATGATAACGTTTATCAATGCCATATAGGTTAGTTATCCTCTTAACCAAGAAGTGTAGAGATACTAATGTAGCATATATGTGAGATGTAGGGATACTGTGAGCTCAGAAGCAACTCTAGAGTATTTTGCTATTGAGAATTGCTCTGATGGGATATGGGTATAAAAGTCTCTTAAACCTGAGATCACTACGGTGACTTACAAACAACTTACTATACTTTGATATCGGACTATCAAAATTTTTAATTCAATAATGAAAGGTTTCTGGGCATAGTCAAGTACTTATGAAGTCAGTGAGTGATCAAGATGGGATTGACCACTCCAAGAATTTAGAGAAAATATACTGTTATATTTCAATTTAGCAAAACTTTGGTCAGGATAATCCATGAGATAGATTTGGTATTTTGAAATACAATATGGATGACCTAATTAGGATTGATAGTTAAACCCTAAGCTATCCTATAAGCATTTAGGTTATGGAGATGAATTATACAGAAACCATATCCACATGGATTCTAAGAGTGTTGCTTTACATATTCGACCTATCCGGTTATTAGATACCATTGCTAGATAGTCACTTTGATTGGTATTAAAATTTATTTCTATACTGCCAGTTTAGGTTCGAACCTATGGGGTCATACATATTGGAGGTCTCGATTTGATTGGATGGTTGAAGAATGATTAAGAATTTTTTTAGGTTCAAACAATCAATACGATTGATATTTGATCTAGTGCAAGTATTGTAGGAAGATCAATTAGCAATCAGACTGCTAATTTACTCAATTTAGATGAGCCAAAGAGCTGAGATTAAGTTTAATTGAATAAGATTTAATTAAATTTAGTTTGAGCTTGATTAGATCAAGTCCAACTAATTTATTGGATAAGCCAATTGCAAGGGAGAATAGGTTCTTATTCAATTAGGACTTGTGTGCACCTAATTTTTAATTTAATTAGAATTTAAATTTAATTTAATTTAATTTAATTTAATTGGACTCTTAGTTAGTCTAAGATAAGCCTTAATTGGGTTGCGTAATTTTTGATTTAACTGGGTTCAAATAATAAGTTGGGCAAATCAAAACTTGAAGTCCTAAGACTCTTCCATCCTGTGCCACCTTGCTTTCCACACCCCCCCACACCAATTTTTTTGGACTTTACATGAGAAATTTTATTTTTAGAGAGCCTTCATGCTCTTTTTATAACTCCCACCTTTTTATAAGGAAATTAGTTGTGAAATAGGTCAAAACAAATAAGTTATTTTAACCTAGGACTCTATTAGATAGAGTTTAACGTATCACCTTTCCTTATCTCTTTGAGGTGCCAACCCACCTGATTTTTTTTTTATTTCTTATGGGAAATAAAAGACATTTGTGTGCAACTTTCAAGATTTCCATGCTAAAAAATAAGGAGGGGGCACCCAAGAGTTGGGTGCCCCAATCCTTGCTCAATTTAGACATGCCTTTCTAGGTTTTTGATCTAGACAAGGATTCTATCATAACTCTCTATTTAAAGTAAGTTAGGGCATAAAATTTTTATAGATTTTAGACCTAAGAGAGAGTGCTTGGATGTGGGAAGCTTGGGTGCATAGGGGCTTTGGGTTTGGTGCTTTGTAAAGACACAAGTTGTTATGTCTAGGTGAGAGAAAAGATAGAGAGATGAAAGGTCTTCTCTAAGGTTTCTCTTAGATCCTTTTTCATAATCATTTTGAGAGAAAAATGTGAAGAAAAGGATTTCATTTATATCCTCATATCTCTTCTTTAGTGCTTTGGAAGGTCCAAGTTGATCAAAAAAAGAATTTCGCCATCAACCGTCGAAGAAGGATTAGCACAGTACTGGCATATTGTGTTAATTTTCAGTTACTAGACGTTGGATCGATGATCGAGGCTTCATGTAGACTTTCAGTAGAGGCTAGACATGTGTGTGGCTTGAAGCAACAATCTTAGCCTAGGATCAGCAAGTGGAGTTTCTATTGAAAATTATGTTCCAAAGTCAATCATCAGCCTATTGACAATTGAGATATTATAATTGATTTATTAATTAATAAATTTTTTTGGTATTTTTTTTCATCATAAATTTACATCTTCTAATGAATTTCATTATTGTGATGAAGTTCTTAGGACTATTTAGTTTCGATAAAGAGAGGATTTATTGATTAGTCCTTAAATTTGTTCATGATCAAATGATAGGTTGTTAATTAGGATGACAGCATCTATCGAGCATAGATCGCTATATGCCATATAGGTTGGTTATCCTCTTAACTAAGGAGTATGGAGATATCGGTATGGCATATAGGTGAGATGTATGGGTACATCGTCATTGAACGTGATCAACTCTAGAGCATTCTACTATCGAGAATGTCTCTGATGGGATATAGGTATAAGTATTCCTTAGACTTGAGATCACCTCAGTGACTTGCAAGCAACTCACTGTGCTTTAGTACCAAACTAACTGAGTTTCTAATTTAGCAATGGAAGGCTTTTGGGCACAGTCAAGTACTTGCAAAGTTGGAGTGTGATCAAGATGGAATTGACCACTCCAAGAGTTGGAGAAGAATGCATCACTGTATTTCAATATAGCAAAACCTTAGCTAGGATAATCCATCAAATGGATTTGATATTTTGAAATATAATATGGACAACCTAATCAGAGTTGATAGCTGAACTCTAAGGTGTCCTACGAGCATTATGATTAAAGGGATGAATTATATAGAAACTATATTCGCATGGGTTCTAAGGATGGTGTTCTACACCTTTCGATCAATCTAGCCATCGGATATCATTACTAGATGGTTACTTTGATTGGTACAAAAATTTATTTCTATACTACCAACTTAGGTTCGGAGCTATGAGGTCACAGATATTAGTGTTCACATTTCGATCGGATGGTTGATTAGCGATTTAGAATCATTTTAGGGTTAAACAATCAATACGGTTGATGTTTGACCTAGTGCAAGTATTGTAGGAGGATCGATTAGCAATTTAATTATTAATTGACTTAATTTAATTAAGCCAATAGACTGAGATTAAGTCTAATTAAATATAATTTAATTAGATTTGATTTGAACTTGATTGGATCAAGTTCGATTGGCTTATTGATAAGCTAAGTGCAAGGAAGAACTAGTCCTAGTCTAACTAGGACTCGGGTCAACCCAATTTTCTAATTTGATTAAAAAATTAAATTAAAATTAAATCTAATTTAATTAAGTTCTTAAATAGGTTAAAGTCTTATTTAATTAGGTTGGATTATTCTTATTTTTATTTATTTAAAAGATCTTGTTTGACCAGGTCAAAATAGGAGTCCTAGTGTGACTAGGACTCCCTATTCCTTGCACCACCTAATCCTCATGCCCCACCACTTTCTCTTTATATTTTTACGTGACTAATTCTAAAATAGAATAGTTCTATAGAATAGTCTTATATGTTTACAATTTAATTTGATTAAATTATATTTTAGATCTATTTATTTACTATTTTCTAATATTATAATTGATATAATAACATCTAAAAAATAGTAAATAAAAATTATTTAATTTTAACATCATATGAGATATGATTGATGCATGTCTAGACTAGTTGTAGAATAGTTCTACATAGTTGTCTAGATTAGAGTTTATTTTGATAAGATCAATTTAAATCTAATTTTTTTGATTATTATAAGATAATTTAGATCTAAAAATATACATGATTCGATACATAAGATGTATGCACAATATGCCATGATTAGATCTAATTTGTATATGAGATATATGATATAGATCTAAAACTGTTTTATAGTATTACATGTTCCTGATTAAGGCGTTCCTCTTGGCCGTTTGGTCATAAGAATGAAGAAGAATTTAAAGGCCCTCTCCTCCCATCCGATGGGGTATTCTTATGACGTGTAGGGGTGCTGCACGTTCATCCTTAATCAGAAACCCAAAACCTACTTTCTGCAAAACCTTAGATCTTGAAATTTTAGGATTTATTGTACATATTTTATTTATGAACCCTATTTAATTAAGAATTAAGATTATGAAATATTAATTAGATCTAAAATTGAGAATTTTAGATCTAAGATACATTCATAATACTGGGTTTGGGCGTGGGTAGCTCAATTAGGTCTAAGTGGTTGATCAAATTGAATCAAGAGTTGGTTAGATGGGATCAACAATTCTTAAATTGACCAGCCTAATAGGATTAAGTCTGGGTCAAGATCGAGTCACGATCAAGCAAGACCTAATTAGGCTCAGAGGTTAGAGTCTGGATTGTGGGCTAACCCAATTGGTTCTGACTCAACAATTTGGTATCTAAGGTAAGTTTGGCATATACGACCGACAAATTTTTAATTGGGAACTACTCGACCTGAATGCATTCTTGTATGAGTTAATGGCATATCCCTTCCACCGATCTCACTTACCTGGCCATATCTGTTGACTCAGTTCTAATTTGAGGTGGTCAGTAATCCGAGCCTAACCTAGGCCACTAGTTAGTCATAAATTGTTATA
>QRFJ01003444.1:0-34442 GCA_006176705.1 Cocos nucifera | reverse complement strand
TCCTTCTTGTTCTTCAGGGTGGCTAGGTAAGTAGGACAATTCCACTTTCAGTGACCGTTGCTGTTGCGATGGAAATACTTTTCTTAGACATCGGCCTTCTTCTTCAGCTCTGCCTTCTTCTTCTTTCCTCATTCCATCTTCTGCTTTTTCGCAGATCTTTTTTTCTTTTCAGAAGACTTTCTTTTGGAAGAAGTTCGTTCCATAGCAAGAACTGAGCCTTTAGAACCTTTCATAGAAAGCTTAGCGGTGACCAGCATATTCATTAATTCGGCCAAGGAATTTTGAAGTTTATGCATGTGGTAATTCATGATGAATTGCCCATATGCATCAATCAAGGATTGCAAAATAACATCGTTCTGCAGATCCAAGTCTAACTTCACACCGAGCTTCTCAAGCTCTTCCAAGTCCTTGATCATCATCAGATAGTGATCTTGGACTGACTGCCCATCATGCATCTTAGCCTTAAAAAGTTTGTTTCGTGACTTGATACTTGGCTGCATCGACTCTGTTCACCAAACATCTCCTTGCAGGTGAGCCAACATTTGGCGAGCAGTCCCGATATCTTCATGTTGGCACTGGAGCTCATCAGACATCGAGCCCAACATGTAATATCTGGCCTTATTATCTTCGTCTATCCATTTCTTCAGAGATGCTCTCTGTTCAGTGGATGGATGGGCTGGTAAGGTGGGAGGGTCCTGGTCCAATACATGGGTTAACTTCTCAAAACCCAAAATAATTTTGTAGTTCCTGAGCCAATCTTTATAATTGGGTCCGATCAGTCTATGTGTGTCCAGGATACGTGCTAATGGGTTGGACGCAGACATTTTCCTGTAGAGAGTCAAAGATTCTAGTTAGATATTGTAATTATGACTTGACCAATTTATTTAGAGAATTTTATTTTTAAATAAATTAGCTTCCACTATTTTCTCGGATCCCTACACTCCCTCTGTAGAGATGCAAAAATCTCCATGATTAATGATTTCTAGTGGGTGGTGCGGTCTCACCAACTGACTCATCACCTCACCTAACAGTTATTGGTGATGGGTTAGCCAATGAGTGAACAACTCTTGTTCAATGATTCTCTAATCATGGTGCACCCAAACTTGGTCTCTAATTCATGAATCTCACCGTATCCAAATATTGATCCACTCCTTAGTTAAGTCAGACCCACCATTTGCATAGACTGGGTTCCTAATTGAGTCTCTCACCGTATCCAAATATTGAGCCCAACTCATCCTCCAGCCCATAGCATCCAATGCCTAATAGACATGGTTGCATCTTTTCCGGTGCAACTGAGCCACTGTATCCAGCCGAGAACAATCAACCCCGGAAAGGGCCCGCACATCTACAATGGTGGAAGACCTCAGACTTAATCTTTTCTTAGGGAGAATTGATTCAGGTCTCATTAAACTAGACTTGTCATAGTCATAACAATTATGACTAACCTAGTGGCATGGGTTAGCTCGGATTATTGACCACCTCAGAATCAGAACTGTGTCAACAGATATGGCCAGGTAAGTGAGACCGGTGGAAGGAATATGCCATTAACTCGTACAAGAACGCATTCAGGTCGAGTAGCTTCCCAATTAAAAATCCAGTCGGTCGTATGTGCCAAACTTACCTTAGACACCAAATTGTTGAGTCAGAACCAATTGGGTTAGCCTACAATCCAGACTCTAACCTCTGAGCCTAATTAGGTCTTGCTTGATCGTGACTCGATCTTGACCCAGACTTAATCCTATTAGGCTGGTCAATTTAAGCATTGTTGATCCCATCTAACCAACTCTTGATTCGGTTTGATCAACCGCTTAGACCTAATTGAGCTACCCAAGCCCGAACCCAGTATTATGAATATGTCTTAGATCTAAAATTCTCAATTTTAGACCTAATTAATATTTCATAATCTTAATTCTTAATTAAGTAGGGTTCATAAACAAAATATGCACAATAAATCCTAGGGTTTCAGGATCTAGGGTTTTGCAGAAAGTAAGTTTTGGATTTCTGATTAAGGACGAACACGCAGCACCCCTACACATCATAAGAACACCCCATCGAATGGGAAGGAGAGGGCCTTTAAACCCTTCTTCATTCTTATGACCGGACGGCCAAGAGGAACGCCTTAATCAGGAACATGCAATACTACAAAACAGTTTTAGATCTATATCATATATCTCATATACAAATTAGATCTAATCATGGCATATTTTGCATACATCTCATGTATCGAATCATGCATATTTTCAGATCTAAATTATCTCATAATAATCTAAAAAATTAGATTTAAATTGATCTTAATCAAAATAAACTTCTAATCTAGACAACTATGTAGAACTATTCTACAACTAGTCTAGACATGCATCAATCATATCTCATATGATGTTTAAAATTAAATAATTTTTATTTGCTATTTTTTAGATGTTATTATAATAATTATAATATCAAAAAATAGTAAATAAATAGATCTAAAATATGATTTAATCAAATTAAATTAAAACATGCAAGACTATTCTATAGAACTATTCTATTTTAGAACTAGTCATGCATATTTTCTAATCTTAGATCCAAATTATTTAATTTTAATTTTTTCTGATTTTAGATCTGATCACATCTCATGTGACATCTAAAATCACTTATTTTTTAATTAAAATAAATTTAAAATTAGATCTAAATACTTTAGAACCATGGCTCTGATACCAGTTGAAGGAAAATCCTGATTTTTCGGACCAGGTTCGTTCAGATCTGATCGGATCAAGAGATATATTTCAAAAATTTTTTTCTTTGATCTAAATCAGATCTTGATATGTTTAGATCTAATTCTTATTATTTTAATAATTAAAATAAAATTTAGATAAATTAAATCAAATTTAATTTACCTTGATTTGGGTAATCCTATTACCCTTGATGATCCTGTAAGCAGCGGAAGGTTCTGGATCTAGCCACGCAAGTGCCTGGCCTCTACCGATATCCACTCAGGCTAGGATCTAGAGATCCTCTTCTTCTCTATCACATCTCCAAAAATTAGATCTGGATCTGATCTTGGAGGATCTTCAAAACTCTTTTGAAGATCAGCAGTTGTCCTTTGCAGCAGCGCAGCCTTCTTAGCTTTCTGATCGCCTTTCTCTTGATCTGGATTGCACCAACCAAGATCCAAAACTCCTTTTGGACATGGAGAGGAGAGGGAGAAGATGGTTTGGCATGGAGGAGGAGGGGAGAGGCAGCCTTGGGGCATGGAATTGCAATTCTTTTTGAGTTGGGCGCAGGGTCTTATTTATAGACTATGCGTGATCCAACTCCTCTTCTTCCCAACCAATCACAACCCTTTGTGAAATCAGATCTAAATCTGATTGGTGGGAATAGAGTCCCCTTGGATTCCTCCTTAGAGGGTGCCTAAGACCAGTCAAAGTTGGTTCTTAGGAGAACTCTAATTGGAATCCAAAAAGGAGATGGAGTCCCTTGTCCAACAGGGACTCCTGGCGCCTCCAACTTGGGCACGCCTAGGGTGGCGCGCCCTCTCCTTGCCAGGTTCTGGCAGGGGGACAAGCCCCCACCAGCTCTCCAATAGGTGCATGACATGTGGACAGAAGTCAAAGTGTCAATGGTCAACATTTGACCAGTCAAAGGTCAACTTTTGACCAAAGTCAAAGGACGAGAAATGGCAGGTGACCAAAAATGGCAGGTATTGTCTTACAAAATAAGACAACCCTTTTCTGACTTGGACAAGCTCCAGTCAGACCAAGTGAAGGCCTCTGATTGAGCACAAACTCCTTTGGCTCAGTCAGGACAACTATTTATGATAGTAAAAGAAGAACGTTAGGTTCAATCGAGTGCTAGCACGATTTTCTTGAACCTAATTGAATCTCATTCAGATCAATTGAACTAGGATCAGTTCAATTGATGATCACCAGATTCAAACCCTTGTTTGTGTGACCCAGTTAGGTTCAGTTCTGTATGGTAATGGGATATGTCATGATCTCTATCATCGACATCATCGAAACTCCTTTCGATGGATCAGAACTCTTCTGATTCGAACAGCTAGAATGATCGATCATCTAAATCATTCTAATTGCTCCCAAAATCCACCAGTGACACCTAGCAGTATATGGTGGCAACCCATCAGAGCTGAATGCGAACCTCTTGGTGCAGCTACCTGTGTGATTAAGTTCTTCTATCTTGAGCCCCGATCAGATTAGGGTTAAGGTGAACTCGTCAAACCCTAGTTTCTGTCATATGATGTAATCATTCGATTCAAGTCCGATGTGAAAATCTAAATAGAAACTCTTTCTATTATTTCACTCTGCCATGGCCATGGCTTCTGGACTTGATTCTCATGATCATCATAGGGCTGCTCCTCTACCACCGAGGTAGATAGATTCCATCTTGATGCAATCCAGTTCCTACAATGAACATGCTATAGCCAACATACACCTCAGGGTTCCATATGGCTAGGAGACCGAGTAATGGTGTAGTCAAACTATAACACCCTCAAGGTGAACTGCCGATGCACCTCAGGTCAAAGAACCAGACACACTACTGCAGCATCGAGTCAGTCATTGACGAGAAGGTAGACTTCCCTAATGACTACTCGAGGTGGTCACGCTCAGTGCCCTCGTTCTCTAACGAGTACCTGTACTCTCGCTCCGGTGTCTCCACACCGTAGACTCAAGACTCATCTACTAAAGAGAAGCGATTGTACACCAACCTTCCGGATCAATCACCATCCTCGTGATGATCCTATGGTCGGGAGCATTTTATGAGTTAATAATGATTATTCATGTCTTAAATTTTCAACTCTTGAAAATATGAATTATCATTACCATTAACTCAAAGGATGTATCACAGACACTAAATACACATATGTGATAGAAAATAACCCATTTTATTGATTTTAGTCAAAATTATAATTTTGCCCCTAGAAGTGTATTACAAGTGTCAGCCAATTCTGGCTTCTAGGGCACATATATCTAACAAAGAAAACCCAAATTTAGGGGTAAATTCTAATTCTTAAGAAAAGAATTTTAAAATTTTATTTTTTAAATTTAGTACTGTGAACCATTCCATCCTAGTTTGACCTTTAAGGCCTTGAAAAATTTTCTAGTTGAACCTCACCCTTAGAGCTCTTTCTTAGATGTGCAATCTGAAAAGCTAATTATTGGCGGACACCTTATAATTTTCTAGAATACTAATTTATATTTAATTTATTAAAATTAAAATTAAAATTAAAATTAATGATAATTATTTTTATTCTAAAGTAATGTGTTCTAAAATCATCTAAGAAATTAATGGTTCATGACATATATTTTCAAGAGTTAAGAATTTAAGATGTGTTATTATAGATTAATTCCTAAATTGCTTATAGTCAATGATCATCATCGGGATGGTGATGGATCCAATTAACTGATGCATGGATTGCTTTTCTTTTGGATAGATGAATCTTGAGTCTATAGTATAGAGACACTAGAGCAAGAGTGTAGGTAGTTGATATTGATCAATGGTGCTAAGCATGATCAAGAATAAGAAGTCGCTTGGATGCCTACACACTCATCAGTGACTTCTCAATGTTGTACTTGTGTGCATGGTTCTTTAACCTATGGTGCCTCGACTACTCATAGTAGGATTGCTGTAGCTTGACTACACATAAATATTATACTCAATGAGTCATTATAGTGAATGTTGGCTATAGTAAATTCACTATAGGAGTAGGAGTGCACTTATAAGAGATCTATCGGTCTTAGTAGTTGAGAAGTAGTCCTATGTAACTTAAAAGGCTGAGTCCATGAATCTTTGGCCATATTAGCATGATTATGGAAAGAAGTTTTTATAGGATTCATGATTGGACTCGAGCTAATTAAGTTTGGCATATAATTGATGCTTTAGGTTTGATTAGATTTCATGACCTATATCCCATCGGAACTCTCGATAGAAGAACTTGATTACATGGTAACTATACCTAGTGGTTCATTTTTTATTCTACCAGATTGTCATTACATCCTAGCACTAGTGAATTGTGAGAACTCATTAGGATTATTTTTGAATCAATGATCCTTGTTGGGATAAGTTAGAATTGTTCTAGTCCATTGAAAGAAGTTTTGATGGTACTATGATGGAGATTATGGTATATCTCACTACCAGACAAAATAGAACCTAAGAGGTCCCATATAAAAAGAGCTCGTTCTAATCAACGGCTTGGGTCTTTATCAAATTATCAATTAGATTGATGATTTAGATTAATTTATAAGAGTTATAAATATGGAAACTGCTAATTGTTAGTATAAGGGACTTAATTGCAAGTGTTATAATTTTATTGGATCTGATTGAATTATAGATCATGTCCTAATTAATTTAAATTATATTAAATTTAATTGGGCTTGAATTAATTTACTGCTAATTGGGTTCAATTATCCAAGTTAGACTTGAATTCAAAGCCTAATAGGATTAGGTTTAACAACCTTTTGAATTGGATTTGAATCAGAGTCGAATTAGATTCAATTTGAACCCAATTAGAAATCCAATCAAATAAGAAAGCTAAGCCCACTTTTCCTAGGCTTCTCTCTCATCTTTCATAAAAAAAAAAAGAGAGGTGCATGGAGACGCAACCCTTTGTGTGCGTAAAAAGAGATAGCGCTATTAGATGGCAACCTTTCATCTAAGGGACTCTATCCTCATTTAGATCAATTCTAATCAATTCAAAATTTGATTTGTGTTAAGATTAGACTTGATCTTATCTATTTTGGCATGGGAAGAAAGAATATTTTGTGTGACAAAATTAGTAGGAGGGTGGGCGTGTGTGGAGTTTTAGAAGGAATGAGATCATGTTGCAAGAGTGTCTTCTTTCTTCTCTTCTCACCGTCCACTCTACTTTTCTTATTGGGTGTTGGCCTTTCCAATAGAGCTTAGTTTTTTTTGGAAGAAAATCAGAAAAGGAGGAAAGAGTCCTTATGAGATGAGGATTTGCCTTGTAACCTTGATTCGAGTTTGATTAAGGCTCTTTTTAAGGGGTTTTTTCTTAAGCCCTCTCCCAATCTCCACGCCCCTCCTTCTTTACCCCAATGCCCATGACCTTCTTAGATCAGATCTAGAGAGGATTTAGAGAGAGAGGAAGAGAAGAAAAGGTGTTTTCTCTTCTCTTCTTGGTATCCTATTCAAATCCCATCAAATCAATATGAAGGGTTCATGTTATAGCCCTATTCTTCGAGATCTTGAAGAAGAGGATCCAGATCGAAGTGAGGAGCGAGGCCTGCAAGGTGCTAGCACTCTGATGGCCTTAGTGTTTAGATCAGATTGTCTTCATATGGATACCAATAGAGGCCAGACACTTGCACGACTGCATCCAAAATCTCGGGCATTCACAAGATTCGATCCGAGGTTGATAATGGAAAGCAATTCACGTACAATCTTTTTCTTTTTTGGTTTAAATTTCAAATCTAATTATAAAATTTATTCATACATGTTAAATTGATCCTTTGGTGATTTCTTGATTAGATCAAGGCATGTTTTAATATTAAAATTATTTTAATATTTATCTTGCACTAGTCTTGTTCATAAGATGAATTTTTGCATGTCTATCACCTAAAAATCCTTCAACTGGTATTAGAGCCATGTTGATTTTTAGCATAAATTGAATAAATTTTAGATCTAATTTCTTTTTTATCTGAAACTTAGGATTGATTAAATTCAATTTTGTGCTGATATAAGGTTGTCCTGGTATAGGGTTAAATTCTTATACTAAAAAAGGTTGTCCTAGCACAAAAATGATCAATTTTGAAAATGATTTTCAAAATATGTAAATCAATAACTTTAGATCTAAAATTAGATGTATGAGATATATCATATTTGATATTAGATCTAAAATTGAAATGATTAAAATTTGTATCATAATGAAATAAGGTTGTCCTAGTATAGGGTTAACCCCTTTATACTGTAAAGGTTGCCCTATTGTGATGCGAATGGAGTTTTTGAAAAGTATTTTCAAAATTATTTTTATCATTATTTTAGATCCAATTTTGCATGTATGAGATATGTGCCATGTTAGTTTTAGATCTGAAAATTATATATATGATATACAGTTTTTAGATTTTAGATCTAAAAACACCATGTATGAGATACAATGACATATTAGGTTTAGATCTGAAATTATGTTGAGATCATAAAACATTATTTTATGTACTTGAACCTAATCTAAAAATTATTTTTAGAATGTAAAATTTAGATTTTACATGAGGGTATAGGTTGAACAAATTAGGTCTTGTGATTAACTACAATTAGGTTCTTTGATTGGCACAAGTTAGAACACTAATCAATTTGAGTAGTTGATTGAATCAGATCAATAGTTGATCAGGATTAGATCAAAGGGGCTCAAAGATGAGTTTAGTTATAGTTGATCGCATCAATTCACATTTTGATGTGAATTAATTAACTCAAGATCAAATTTGGCTCAATGGTTCGAGCTTGAGTTACTAGGCTAACTTATTTGATTCTAATTGACTAATTTGTGTCTAAGATAAGTTTGGCATTTTGACTGATGGTTTTTAATTGGGAGCATGGCCAATTCATTGGAATCTAAGGCAAGTATCCACAAACCCTCTCATCAACCTCACTTACCTGGCTAACTTGGTCAATTATGTCTTGAATAAGGTTGCTCGATCATTTAAGTTGACCCATGCTGACTAGGTTAGATCAGACATGAGATGTGCTAACCTAAATTAGGTTAGATCAGATGTGAGACGTGCTGACTTAAATTAGGTTAATCATACATGAGATGTGCTGCTCCAAATCAGGTTAATCAAACATAAGATGTGCTGACTTAAATCAGACTAGTCATTTACATGAGATATATATGACTATATAGAAGAGACCTAAATAAAACCTCCTCAGTAATATTAAGTTGAGGGGTCTTCCATCATTGCAGAGTACCATGCCCTCTCCGATGTTAATTGTTCTTGGCTGGATACAGTGGTTCAGTTGCATCGGGGTAGAAGTAACCATTCTATTATTATGGGGTGGAGATGGGGTTGGGCTTAATAACTATCAGATGAGGATCCAATGATGGCTTCACTTACGCCAATGGTTGGTTTGACTTAACTAGGAAATGGGACCAATAACTATTAGGTGAGATTTTAGGACCTAGAGATCAGATCTGCTATAATTTGCTTGAGAAGCATTGATCAAGAGTTGTCCATCTATTGGTTGACTTGTTTGCTAATAACTGTCGGGGAAGGTAGCATGCCAATTGATGGGACTGCAGTACCTACTAGGAACCCTAGTAGTGTAGGTGTTTTCGCTTTCCAAACCGAGAAGTATTGGGATCCAAAAAATAGTAGGAGTCTAATTTATTTCTTAAAGTTCCTAGAATAAATTTTAAAATCTAATACAAGCATCTAATTAGAATCTTCTTCTCTCGTTAGTTCATTACTCAGCTTCAAATCCCACTGGACTAGTTCATTGGAGTCCCATTGGACTAGGACTCTCCCAAATTATAATAGTTGCTAAATTATTTGATTTGATCAAATAATGGGATTGGGTTCTGATCAACTTAAATTAGATTTAATTTGATTAGAGTTTGAGTTTGACTCAGACTAGGTTTCATTAGTCTAATAGGATTGGACTCAAGTAACCCTCAAACCTTATTAGACCAAGTCCATCCGATTAATTGAGACTACCTCTTTCATGGTTTTGAACTGAAAGGAAACTAGACCAGGATTCTTTATGTTAAAAAACCATAAAATTTAGTGCTATAAATGGAAAATTCTTAGATATATGTGCCCTAGAAGCCAGAATTGGCTGACACTTGTAATACACTTCTAGGGGCAAAATTATAATTTTGACTAAAATCAATAAAATGGGTTATTTTCTATCACATATGTGTATTTAGTGTCTGTGATACATCCTTTGAGTTAATGGTAATGATAATTCATATTTTCAAGAGTTGAAAATTTAAGACATGAATAATCATTATTAACTCATAAAATGCTCCCGACCATAGGATCATCACGAGGATGGTGATTGATCCGGAAGGTTGGTGTACAATCGCTTCTCTTTAGTAGATGAGTCTTGAGTCTACGGTGTGGAGACACCGGAGCGAGAGTACAGGTACTCGTTAGAGAACGAGGGCACTGAGCGTGACCACCTCGAGTAGTCATTAGGAAGTCTACCTTCTCGTCAATGACTGACTCGATGCTGCAGTAGTGTGTCTGGTTCTTTGACCTGAGGTGCATCGGCAGTTCACCTTGAGGGTGTTATAGTTTGACTACACCATTACTCGGTCTCCTAGCCATATGGAATCCCTGAGGTGTATGTTGGCTATAGCATGTTCATTGTAGGAACTGGATTGCATCAAGATGGAATCTATCTACCTCGGTGGTAGAGGAGCAGCCCTATGATGATCATGAGAATCAAGTCCAGAAGCCATGGCCATGGCAGAGTGAAATAATAGAAAGAGTTTCTATTTAGATTTTCACATCGGACTTGAATCGAATGATTACATCATATGACAGAGACTAGGGTTTGACGAGTTCACCTTAACCCTAATCTGATCGGGGCTCAAGATAGAAGAACTTAATCACACAGGTAGCTGCACCAAGAGGTTCGCATTCAGCTCTGATGGGTTGCCACCATATACTGCTAGGTGTCACTGGTGGATTTTGGGAGCAATTAGAATGATTTAGATGATCGATCATTCTAGCTGTTCGAATCAGAAGAGTTCTGATCCATCGAAAGGAGTTTCGATGATGTCGATGATAGAGATCATGACATATCCCATTACCATACAGAACTGAACCTAACTGGGTCACACAAACAAGGGTTTGAATCTGGTGATCATCAATTGAACTGATCTAGTTCAATTGATCTGAATGAGATTCAATTAGGTTCAAGAAAATCGTGCTAGCACTCGATTGAACCTAACGTTCTTCTTTTACTATCATAAATAAGTTGTCCTGACTGAGCCAAAGGAGTTTGTGCTCAATCAGAGGCCTTCATATGGTCTGACTGGAGGTTGTCCAAGTCAGAAAAGGTTGTCTTATTTTGTAAGACATTACCTGCCATTTTTGGTCACCTGCCATTTCTTGTTCTTTGACTTTGGTCAAAAGTCTACCTTTGACTGGTCAAATGTTGACCATTGACACTTTGACTTTTGACCACATGTCATGCACCTATTGGAGAGCTGGTGGGGGCCTTGTCCCCCTGCCAGAACCTGGCAAGGAGGAGGGCGCACGCCACCCTTGGCGTGTGCCCAAGTTGGAGGCGCCTAGGAGTCCTGTTGGACAGGGACTCCATCTCCTTTTTGGATTCCAATTAGAGTTCTCCTAAGAACCAACTTTGACTGGTCTTAGGCACCCTCTAAGGAGGAATCCAGGGGACTCTATTCCCACCAATCAGATTTAGATCTGATTTCACAAAGAGTTGTGATTGGTTGGGAAGAAGAGGAGTTGGATCACAGCATAGTCTATAAATAAGACCCTGCGCCCAACTCAAAGAAAAAAAAAATCACAATTCCCATGCCCCAAGGCTGCCTCTCCCCTCTTCCTCCATGCCAAACCCACCTTCTCCCTCTCCTCTCCATGTCCAAAAGGAGTTTTGGACTTGGTTGGTGCAATCCAGATCAGAGAAAGGCGACAAAAGCTAGAAGGCTGCGCTGCTGCAAAGGACGACTGCTGATCTTCAAAAGGAGTTTTGAAGATCCTCCAGATCAGATCCAGATCTAATTTTTGGAGACGTGATAGAGAAGAAGAGGATCTCTAGATCCAGCCTGAGTGGATACCGGTAGAGGCCAGGCACTTGCGTGGCTAGATCCAGAACCTTCCGCTGCATACAGGATCATCAACGGGTAATAGGATTACCCACATCAAGGTAAATTAAATTTGATTTAATTTATCTAATTTTATTTTATTATTAAAATAATAATAATCAGATCTAAAATATCCTAGATCTGATTTAGATCAAAGAAAAAAATTTTTGAAATATATCTCTTGATCTGATCAGATCTGAACGAACCTGGTCCGAAAAATCAGGATTTTCCTTCAACTGGTATCAGAGCCAAGGTTCTAAAAGTGTTTAGATCTAATTTTAAATTTATTTTAATTAGAAAATAAGTGATTTTAGATGTCACATGAGATGTGATCAGATCTGAAAATCAGAAAAAATTAAAATTAAATGATTTGGATCTAAGATTAGAAAATATGCATGACTAGTTCTAAAATAGAATAGTTCTATAGAATAGTCTTGCATGTTTTTGAATTTAATTTGATTAAATCATATTTTAGATCTATTTATTTACTATTTTTTGATATTATAATTATTATAATAACATCTAAAAAATAGTAAATAAAAATTATTTAATTTTAAATATCATATGAGATATGATTGATGCATGTCTAGACTAGTTGTAGAATAGTTCTACATAATTGTCTAGATTAGAATTTATTTTGATTAAGATCAATTTAAATCTAATTTTTTAGATTATTATGAGATAATTTAGATCTGAAAAATATGCATGATTCGATACATGAGATGTATGCAAAATATGCCATGATTAGATCTAATTTGTATATGAGATATATGATATAGATCTAAAACTATTTTGTAGTATTGCATGTTCCTGATTAAGGCGTTCCTCTTGGCCGTCCGGTCATAAGAATGAAGAAGGGTTTAAAGGCCCTCTCTTCCCATTCGATGGGGTGTTCTTATGATGTGTAGGGGTGCTGCGTGTTCGTCCTTAATCAGAAATCCCAAAACTTACTTTCTGCAAAACCCTAGATCCTGAAACCCTAGGATTTATTGTGCATATTTTGTTTATGAACCCTACTTAATTAAAAATTAAGATTATGGAAATATTAATTAGGTCTAAAATTGAGAATTTTAGATCTAAGACATATTCATAATACTGGGTTCGGGCTTGGGTAGCTCAATTAGGTCTAAGCGGTTGATCAAACCGAATCAAGAGTTGGTTAGATGGGATCAACAATGCTTAAATTGACCAGCCTAATAGGATTAAGTCTGGGTCAAGATCGAGTCACGATCAAGCAAGACCTAATTAGGCTCAGAGGTTAGAGTCTGGATTGTAGGCTAACCCAATTGGTTCTGACTCAACAATTTGGTGTCTAAGGTAAGTTTGGCACATACGACCGACTGATTTTTAATTGGAAGCTACTCGACCTGAATGCATTCTTGTACGAGTTAATGGCATATTCCTTCCACCGATCTCACTTACCTGGCCATATCTGTTGACACAGTTCTGATCTGAGGTGGTCAATAATCCGAGCTAACCCATGCCACTAGGTTAGTCATAATTGTTATGACTATGACAAGTCTAGTTTAATGAGACCTGAATCAATTCTCCCTAAGAAAAGATTAAGTCTGAGGTCTTCCACCATTGTAGATGTGCGGGCCCTTCCCGGGGTTGATTGTTCTCGGCTGGATACAGTGGCTCAGTTGCACCGGAAAGATGCAACCATGTCTATTAGGCATTGGATGCTATGGGCTGGAGGATGAGTTGGGCTCAATATTTTGGATACGGTGAGAGACTCAATTAGGAATCCCAGTCTATGCAAATGGTGGGTCTGACTTAACTAAGGAGTGGATCAATATTCTTGGATACGGTGAGATTCATGAATTAGAGACCAAGTTTGGGTGCACCATGATTAGAGAATCATTGAACAAGAGTTGTTCACTCATTGGCTAACCCATCACCAATAACTGTTAGGTGAGGTGATGAGTCAGTTGGTGAGACCGCACCACCCACTAGAAATCATTAATCATGGAGATTTTTGCATCTCTACAGAGGGAGTGTAGGGATCCGAGAAAATAGTGGGAGCTAATTTGTTTAAAAATAAAATTTCTAAATAAATTGGTCAAGTCATAATTACAGTATCTAACTAGAATCTTTGACTCTCTACAGAAAAATGTCTGCGTCCAACCCATTAGGCACGTATCCTGGACACACATAGACTGACCGGACCCAATTATAAAGATTGGCTCAGGAACTACAAAATTATTTTGGGTTTCGAGAAGTTAACCCATGTATTGGACCAGGACCCTCCCACCTTACCAGCCCGTCCATCCACTTGAACAGAGAGCATCTCTGGAAAAATGGATAGACGAAGATAATAAGGCCAGATATTACATGTTGGGCTCGATGTCTGATGAGCTCCAGCGCCAACATGAAGATATCGGGACTGCTCGCCAAATGTTGGCTCACCTGCAGGAGATGTTTGGTGAACAGAGTCGCGCAGCCAAATATCAAGTCACGAAATGACTTTTTAAGGCTAAGATGCGTGATGGGCAGTCAGTCCAAGATCACTGTCTGACAATGATGATCAAGGACATGGAAGAGCTTGAGAAGCTCGGTGTGAAGTTAGACTTGGATCTGCAGAATGATATTATTCTGCAATCCTTGACTGATGCATATGGGCAATTCATCATGAATTACCACATGCATAAACTTCAAAATTCCTTGGCCGAATTAATGAATATGCTGGTCACCGCTGAGCTTTCTATGAAAGGTTCTAAAGGCTCAGTTCTTGCTATGGAATGGACTTCTTCCAAAAGAAAGTCTTATGGAAAGAAAAAGAAGTCTGTGAAAAAGCAGAAAGGTGGAAGGAGCAAAGAAGAAGAAGGCAGAGCCGAAGAAGAAAGGCCGATGTCAAAGGAAAGTATTTCCATTGCAACAGCGACGGCCATTGGAAGCGGAACTGCCCTACTTACCTGGCCACCCTGAAGAACAAGAAGGAAGGTCCTTCTGGAGGTATGCTCGTTATTGAGTCTAACCTTACGATTTCTTCTGCATCCAGTTGGGTGCTTGACTCTGGTTCTAGTGCTCATCTGTGCACTTCCATGCAGGGTCTTGAGGATAGCAGGAGGTTGAGGGATGGAGACATGATCCTACGCATCGGTAATGGAGCAAGAGTTGCTGCAGTAGCCGTGGGAACATACCCTCTTCGATTACCATCTGGTTTAGACTTAGTTTTGAAAGACTGTTATTATGTGCCTGCAGCTAGCAGGAATTTGATTTCTGTTTCATGCTTAGCACTAAGAAGGCTATGTGATTACCTTCTTTAAGGACCATTGTAACATTCTTTATGAAAGAAATAAAATTGCAAATGGTTTCCTTATTAATGGTCTTTATCAGCTACATATTGATGTACCTATTCTAACTATCGAGCAAAACGTGAATGCCAAACGACCTAGGGATAGTCCAAATGATAGATATCTATGGCACCTGAGATTAGGTCATATAGCAGAAGATAGGATCAACAAATTGGAGAAAAATGGGCTATTGAGTCCATTGACTTTCGAGTCATATCCAACTTGTGAATCTTGTCTTCAAGGCAAAATGACTAAACTCCCTTTTGTTGGACATGGGGAGAAGGGCCACAGATCTCCTTGCCCTAGTACATACTGATGTGTGCGGCCCATTTGATGTGCCGGCTAGAGGCAATTTTGTCTACTTCATTACCTTTACCGATGATCTGTCTAGGTATGGGTATGTGTATCTTATGAGACACAAGTCTGAAGCTTTTGAAAAGTTCAAAGAATTCAGACATGAAGTAGAAAAATAAAACTGAAAAACCCATTAAGGTTCTTCGATCAGATCGAGGAGGTGAATACCTTAGCCGAAATTCCTAGACTATCTCAAGAAAAATGGCATAGTCTCTCAATGGACTCCACCAGGAACACCTCAACTCAACGGGGTTTCAGAATGGAGAAATCGGACTCTATTGGATATGGTTCGATCCATGATGAGCTTCACAGACCTCCCTGATTTTCTTTGGGGACACTTCATTGTTAACTTCAATTTATCTACTGAATAGGGTTCCCTCTAAAACCGTTCCTACCACACCGTATGAGATATGGCACGGTAAGAAACCAAGTCTGAGTCATCTCAGAATTTGGGGTTGTCCGGCTCATGTCAAAAGACAACAAGCGGACAAGTTAGAGTTTAGGTCCTTTAGAGCTCGATTCATAGGATATCCTAAAGAGTCATTAGGATACTATTTCTACATTCCAGAAGACCACAATGTGATTGTGAGTCGACATGCCATCTTTCTTGAAAAATAGTTTATTCAAGATAGCGGCATTGGAAAGCAGATTAAGCTTGATGAGAAAGTCTCACAAGTACAACGAGCTAAGGACCAATTGGAACCAAATCAGGTTGAGCCAATAAGAACACTACCTCCTCCACCTCGTAGATCGGAAAGAGTTTTCCATCCCCCTGAAAGATACTTAGGTATTATTTCAGAGGAAAGTAGAGAAAATGTTCCTCGTAGGTAATGGTGCTCATGGTGATGATCCCAAAACCTACAACGAGGCGATATCAGATATCGACTCCGAGAAATGGCTAGAGGCAATGCAGTCAGAAATTGACTCGATGCACTCAAACCAAGTCTGGACCTTGGTAGATCCACCAGAAGGTATAGTACCTATTGGGTGTAAATGGATCTTCAAGAGAAAGATTGGTGCAGATGGGAATGTGGAGACATTCAAGGCTAGACTAGTGGCAAAAGGTTATAGTCAACGCGAAGGCATTGACTATCAGGATACCTTTTCCCCAGTGGCTATGCTAAAATCCATCCGCACATTGCTTGCCGTTGCAGCCTATTTCGATTATGAAATATGGCAAATGGACGTGAAAACGGCATGGCATTCTTAAATGGATATCTTGAGGAAGATATCTATATGGAACAGCCGCTAGGTTTCACATCCAGTGATACTGATCACAAGGTTTGCAAGCTGCAAAGGTCCATATATGGACTTAAGCAAGCATCTCGGAGCTGGAACACTCATTTCAATGATGTGATCAAAAAGTTTGGTTTCATCAAAAATGAAGAGGAACCATGTGTTTTCAAAAAGGTCAGTGGGAGCGCTGTTGTCTTCCTCGTATTGTACGTGGATGACATCCTCCTTATTGGGAATGATATTCCCATGTTGACAACAGTCAAAATTATGGTTGTCCAAGGAATTCTCCATGAAAGACCTAGGTGAAGCATCCTTTATTCTAGGAATTAAGGTCTATAGGGATAGACCGAATAGGATGCTAGGACTTTCACAGAAGATGTACATAGAGGAAAGTACTAAAGAGGTTTAGTATGGAAAACTCTAAGAGGGGATTAATACCCTTCAGACATGGTATTCATCTTTCCAAGAAGATGTGCCCTAGCACACCTGAGGAAATAGAACGCATGAGCAAGATCCCTTATGCTTCTGCAATAGGGAGCCTCATGTATGCCATGCTATGTACACGACCTGATATAGCCCATGCTGTGAGTGTCACAAGCAGATATCAGTCAAATCCAGGTGAAGAACACTGGACTTCTGTGAAATGTATCCTTAAGTACTTGAGAAGAACTAAGGATATGATGTTGGTCTTTGGTAATGGAGAACTCCAAGTCCAGGGATACACAGACTCGGATTTCATGTCCGATATAGATGATCGAAAGTCGACATCTGGGAGTCTGTTTGTGTGCAATGGTGGTGCTGTCAGCTGGAAGAGTTCCAAGCAAACGTGATAGCAGATTCCACCATGGAAGCAGAATATATCGCTGCATCAGAGGCTGCGAAGGAAGCATTCTGGTACAAGAAGTTTGCTGCAGAAATTGGAGTAATGCCATCAGATGCCATTCCTCTATACTGCGACAACAATGGCGCCATAGCCCTTGCTAAGGAGCCGAGGTCTCACCAGAAATCCAAGCACATTGAGCGGCGATACCACCTCATCCGCGATTACCTCGAGAAGGGTTACGTCGAGGTCAAGAGAGTCAACTCCACAGATAATGTGGCAGACCCACTTACAAAGCCGTTGGGCCAGCAGAAGATCGAAGCCCACCTTGAGAAGATGGGACTTAGACTTGTAGCCAATTGGCTTTAGGACAAGTGGGAGATTGTTAGATATATGTGCCCTAGAAGCCAGAATTGGCTGACACTTGTAATACACTTCTAGGGGCAAAATTATAATTTTGACTATAATCAATAAAATGGGTTATTTTCTATCACATATGTGTATTTAGTGTCTGTGATACATCCTTTGAGTTAATGGTAATGATAATTCATATTTTCAAGAGTTGAAAATTTAAGACATGAATAATCATTATTAACTCATAAAATGCTCCCGACCATAGGATCATCACGAGGATGGTGATTGATCCGGAAGGTTGGTGTACAATCGCTTCTCTTTAGTAGATGAGTCTTGAGTCTACGGTGTGGAGACACCGGAGCGAGAGTACAGGTACTCGTTAGAGAACGAGGGCACTGAGCGTGACCACCTCGAGTAGTCATTAGGAAGTCTACCTTCTCGTCAATGACTGACTCGATGCTGCAGTAGTGTGTCTGGTTCTTTGACCTGAGGTGCATCGGCAGTTCACCTTGAGGGTGTTATAGTTTGACTACACCATTACTCGGTCTCCTAGCCATATGGAACCCTGAGGTGTATGTTGGCTATAGCATGTTCATTGTAGGAACTGGATTGCATCAAGATGGAATCTATCTACCTCGGTGGTAGAGGAGCAGCCCTATGATGATCATGAGAATCAAGTCCAGAAGCCATGGCCATGGCAGAGTGAAATAATAGAAAGAGTTTCTATTTAGATTTTCACATCGGACTTGAATCGAATGATTACATCATATGACAGAGACTAGGGTTTGACGAGTTCACCTTAACCCTAATCTGATCGGGGCTCAAGATAGAAGAACTTAATCACACAGGTAGCTGCACCAAGAGGTTCGCATTCAGCTCTGATGGGTTGCCACCATATACTGCTAGGTGTCACTGGTGGATTTTGGGAGCAATTAGAATGATTTAGATGATCGATCATTCTAGCTGTTCGAATCAGAAGAGTTCTGATCCATCGAAAGGAGTTTCGATGATGTCGATGATAGAGATCATGACATATCCCATTACCATACAGAACTGAACCTAACTGGGTCACACAAACAAGGGTTTGAATCTGGTGATCATCAATTGAACTGATCTAGTTCAATTGATCTGAATGAGATTCAATTAGGTTCAAGGAAAATCGTGCTAGCACTCGATTGAACCTAACGTTCTTCTTTTACTATCATAAATAAGTTGTCCTGACTGAGCCAAAGGAGTTTGTGCTCAATCAGAGGCCTTCATATGGTCTGACTGGAGGTTGTCCAAGTCAGAAAAGGTTGTCTTATTTTGTAAGACATTACCTGCCATTTTTGGTCACCTGCCATTTCTTGTTCTTTGACTTTGGTCAAAAGACTACCTTTGACTGGTCAAATGTTGACCATTGACACTTTGACTTTTGACCACATGTCATGCACCTATTGGAGAGCTGGTGGGGGCCTGTCCCCCTGCCAGAACCTGGCAAGGAGGAGGGCGCACGCCACCCTTGGCGTGTGCCCAAGTTGGAGGCGCCTAGGAGTCCTTGTTGGACAAGGACTCCATCTCCTTTTTGGATTCCAATTAGAGTTCTCCTAAGAACCAACTTTGACTGGTCTTAGGCACCCTCTAAGGAGGAATCCAGGGGACTCTATTCCCACCAATCAGATTTAGATCTGATTTCACAAAGGGTTGTGATTGGTTGGGAAGAAGAGGAGTTGGATCACAGCTAGTCTATAAATAAGACCCTGCGCCCAACTCAGAAAAGATTGAATCAAATTCCCATGCCCCAAGGCTGCCTCTCCCCTCCTTCCTCCATGCCAAACCACCTTCTCCCTCTCCTCTCCACGTCCAAAAGGAGTTTTGGACTTGGTTGGTGCGATCCAGATCAAAGAAAGGCGATCAAAAGCTAAGAAGGCTGCGCTGCTGCAAAGGACGACTGCTGATCTTCAAAAGGAGTTTTGAAGATCCTCCAGATCAGATCCAGATCTGAATTTTTGGAGACGTGATAGAGAAGAAGAGGATCTCCAGATCCAGCCCGAGTGGATACCGGTAGAGGCCAGGCGCTTGCGTGGCTAGATCCAGAACCTTCCGCTGCAACAGGATCATCAACAGGGTAATAGGATTACCCAAATCAGGTAAATTAAATTTGATTTAATTTATCTTATTTTATTTTATTTATTAAAATAATAAGAATCAGATCTGAAACATATCAAGATCTGATTGGATCAAGAGAAAAATTTTTTGAAATATATCTCTTGATCTGATCAGATCTGAACGAACCTGGTCCGAAAAAGGATTTCCTTCAAAAGGCCGGTAGTGGAACCGCTAGATGATTCCTACCTGTTTGATGCTACCGACTACATAAATCATCCATAACATTTTTACATGGTTAATCTAAATTTTAGAACTCAAATTTTAAAAACTCAAGTGGATTCGATCCAATAGCCTCTTACTAGTTTATTTGGTCAGTTTATACTAAACTGCCATATGAATGATAATAGTAGCACATTGTCGAGAGTCTCTTAGAATAAGAGGACTATGGGAGAATGAGCCGAGGAAGGATCTTCTCAAGGAAAAGGCATTAGGCAAAGGAAAGTGTTTTTGCTGCAATACTAACGGCCACTCAGATGGAAATTATCCTTTTATCTGGATAGCCTAAAGAAGAAGGGTGACACATCTTGTGAAGGTATGTTATATCTATTTATATGTTAATGTATTCAAACAATGAGTATGCCATAGGATCTAAAAGATTTATGGATGAGATAAACCTAAATATATGTGGTATCTCAGGTAAGGTCATCTTGATAAGGATAGGATATACAAACTTGGAAAGGGGTTGTCTCTTTGATATATGAATTCGGAGTTTGTAGATCCTGCCGTTAAGAAAAATTGACCAAGCTACCCCTTGTAGGACATGGGGAGAGGACCGCTATGTACATGCCCATTTGATGGGAAATCCATTAAGGTTCTTTGATTAGATCGAGGAGGTGAATATCTTAGTAGAAATTATAGAATGATCTCATGGAAATGACATAGTCTCACAGTGGACTCTTCCTAGTATGCCTTAGCTCCATGGGGTGTCTAATAGGAGGATTAGGATCCTATTGGATATGGTCAGGTCCATAATGAGATTTACTCACTAACCTTTACTTCTTTAGGAACTGTTGGTGTAGAAAATGGTTAGCTACCGGAGTTCACTAGAGTTGGAGGAGACGATCTTGTTAGCGAGACCTGCAAGATAAAGTTCAGACTGGAGGTGGGTGGCTTCAATATGGACCCTCCGATGGTCAAGTTAGCTTTCAAGCCAACAAAAATGGAGTATGCAAAAGAATAGAGTGGATAGGAGAGATTAAAGAGAGTAACGTATCTGAGGATCTCTTATATAAATGGAGCCTATAATAGAATGATAGTGACAGCCATAATAGGCTATCAGAGAGCTATTCGAGCCACTTGAGTTTGCTATGGAGAGTGGGCCATCATTTGTCATGATTTGTTGATGGTTGGATTTCATTTGCTAAGGTTCAGATGGAAGGTCGAAGGTTTTTGAGCTTGGTGGCGAGCTGTTAGTTGGGATTGAGAACTTAAAGTCGGGCTAACCGAGATTGATGGTTGGCTTTTAAGGACTGCTCTCAGAAGCTTGGCCACCTTCAAGGTCAGCTGAAGATGGGGGTATAAATGCTTTGATTCAAAGGGCTGGAGGTCAAAAAGGATAGCATGTTATTCAATTAGGACTGCGGCTATGCTCTCTAGAGGAAGTTTGACGAATATCCTGAAGGAAAACTAGCTTTTCCACTGCATGATTGATTTGATTTTATCAAATCTATAGCAAAATTTTTTACAAAAATTCTATAAAAATATGATTAGATCTAAGAGTTCTTAGATCTGATCCTAATAATTAAATATTAGAAACAAAAATTAAAATTAAAACAACAACAAGATCTGTTACCTGTTCAGGGTAACCGTTACCCTGATGATGATCTATTGATGCTTGAGGTTCTGGATCTAGCCATGCAAGCATCTGACTTCTACTAGAGTCCACTCACACTGGTTCTAGAGGTCTTCTCCTTTTGAATCTGATCTCCAAAAATTAGATCTGGATCTAATCTATAGGGCCTTCAAAATAAAAATTGAAGGTAGCACACTCATCTTATGAACACTATCATGTTGAACCTGATCTTTGTGCCAAAATCCTTGGATTTTCCTTGCTATTTATGCCCAACCATTAGGTGTGGAGAAGAAGGAGAGGAGGAGGATGAGAGGGCATGGAATAGTGGAGGGGGCGGTAGCACTTTGGCATGAAGGAAATGGGCGCATAAAAACCCTAGGTGCAGCAGGGGTTTAAATAAACTCTGTTGCGCCATGTAGTGCCACATAGTATCAACCAATCACATTAGTTAATTTATTCTAATTTTAATCTAATTGGCCATGCGATGTCACTTGATCCAATCAAATTAGAGACCCAAAAAAACCTCCATAAGTGGTGCCAAGTTTGGATGAGCACAACTGCTTGGTGTTTAAGTTTTTGATCCAATCAAGAAATCCTAGAGTCCCATCCTCATGGGATTCTCTCCTCTTTTTCCCCATGTCTGCACGCCAACATGGGGCATGAACACATTTTTGTGCGTGAAAACCCAAGGCGGTGCATGTCCCTAGAAAGTATCTAGGGGGTGCATGCCCCTACCCTTTCTTTCTTGCATATGCATCAACCCTTGACCCCATGTCTTGACAGTGATAGGAATTGGCAAGTCTTGTTCTATTTCCATCCGATAGATTAGGACAAGTTTAGATCAGGTTAGGACAATCCTATTTTGACCTGGACAAGCTCCAGTTAGACTAGGATAAAGTCATATAGGGTTTTAAGGTGAGCTCAAACTAATTTGGCTCAATCGAGATGAACTAAAATGATTATAGAAAAAGAATGTTAGGCTCAATAATGTGCTAGCACGATTTTCTTGAATCTAATTAGATCTAATCTAAATCAATCGAATTACGTTAACTCAATTGATGACATCCAGATCCAAACCTTTGTTAGTGTAACCTAGTTAGATTTAGTTCTGTATGGTAATAAAATATGTCACGATCTCTATCATCGACATCATCGAAAATATCTTTGAATGGATTAGAACTCTTCCATTTCACCCAATTAGAATGATCGATCATCAAGATCATTCTAATTACTCCAAAAATCCATCAGTAATACCTACCAGTATATGGTGAAAATCCATTAGAACTGAATGCAAACCTCTCGGTGCAGCTACCTTGTGATTGGGTTTTTTTATCATGAGTCTCGATAGGATTAGGGTTAAGGAGAACTCGTCAAACCCCACATCCTATCATATGATTAAATCATTCAATCCAAGTCTGATATGAAATCTTAATAGAAAACTCTTTTCTATTATATCACACTACCATGGCCATGGGCTTAAGGGCATGATCTCATGATCATAATAGGACTATTTATTCTCTACCGAGATTGATGTTGTTCCTACGACTGCTCGGAGCCACAGCCATAGATCCGATTTGTTGCATGAATCTAGGTGTTAATCCAGCAAACTGAATAAGATCTAAGAAAGATGAGAGAAGCTAGAATTTTTGGCATTGGAACTAGAGAGAAGAGAGAAGAGAGTTAGGGAGAAAAGCTTAATTGTATTCCAACGTTATTGCAAAAGTTACAATATCCTAGTTTATTTATCCTAGAGTTTCCACATGAATCCTAAAAAACTCCAGCTCAAAAACTCTCCTAGGCTAACCCAATCCATACATGAATTAGCCCCCTTAAGACCTCTTGAACCAGGCCTTAAGACCCCTAGGATCAACCCAGATCCTAGCCTAAAATAGACCCTCACATAACTCTGCCCGCGCACTAAGCCAGCTTAGTCTCAGCACTGAGCTGGTTAAGTTCCACTGGGTCGGCTTAGTCTGAAACTAAGCTGACCCAGTCGTGTGTCGTGCCAGCAATCTCGAATGCGTAGCTCTCTATTTTGCCTATGCTCTGAGACTTAGCCAATCCAGTTTTGGACTGAGCCGACTAACCTACAGAAAATCTTTTTTCTGCAGCCTTCAAGTTTCGGCTTTGGTTCCTTGCTCCACCTTGTGTCCCAGTTCTCCGAAGCACCAACCAAGCCCCTTGAGGCCCTTAATACCTGAACCTCAAGCCCATGAAGAGCTACATGCTGGCTCTATCCTAGGACAACTCCTGTCCTAGTCCTAGCACCACACTTGTCCTAGCCTCTCCGGATCCCTCACCGTGGCTCCATCCGTGGCCTCCCAAGGCTTGGGAGCACCACACCACCTACAATTTTCATCTTGGTGCACCTAAGCCTTGGCACACTTGGCAACATCCTCCAGCACGATCTCGCTGTCCCTGCATGTCCTGATAGCCCCTCATGCTCACCTTGCCACTGCTATTCTCACTACTACAAAAATGGCCTATGGCAGTGCTTACTATGCTAGTGGTTTTCAAAACCGCTGCCATAGGTCCTACAGCAGCGGTTTTCATTAACCACTGCCATAGGTCGGACTTATGGCAGCGATTTTTGTAACCACTGCTATAGGTCCGATATATAGCAACGGTTACAGAAAATTGCTATCGTAGGTAGGACCTGTAGCAGTGATTACAAAAAATCGCTACTATAGGTCAACCCATAGCAACGGTTAATTATAACCACTGCCATAAGTCGGACCTATAGCAGCGGTTAGTAGTAACCACTACTATAATCTGATTTATAGCAACGATTAATTATAACCGCTGCTATATATATATATATATTTTTAAATATTATATAATTTTAAAATTTAGTGTCCATCTTCACCGTTCATTATCTAAATAATTATCATTAGAGTGTCGTCACAAAAGTTTGCCTCGATCCGATGGCCCTAGCTTCGTTGATAAAAAAAATTGATTTCAACAATCATGAACGATGATGCGATGATCTGATAGATGGAGACCTCTGATGGATTCAAAAACTTGCAACGATGATCTTGGTGATGTTTGTAGTGTACTATCAAAATTTCACTTCAATCGAATATCGTTATCTTGGTCAATTTAGTATAGGTTTGTTTCGATCGTTAAATGATAAATGATTGATCAAAGGACCAAATGGTGTCCAATTATGAGATAATTTTTTTTTATAAATGATCTTGGCTACTACTTTAATCATTTTTTATTATGGTGATTATAAAATTCAACTCGTGAGATGAAGAATGATCTAAAACTATACGTCTCCTGATAATCATTCTAGAACTTCACTGGTTGTTATGCTCATGCTTTTGCAATATCTGCTTAATATGAATAGTTTAAATGAAAATGATTTGAATTATACTATCATCACTATATAAAATATTTAAAATTATAATAAAAATTATTTAACTAAAAAATTATCTCATAATTGAACGTCGTTTAATCCTTTGATCGCTTGTTTCTAATTTAACGGTCGAAATCAATTCATACTAAATTGACCATGATAATGATATTCGATTGAAGTAAAACTTTGATAGTATACTACAAACATCATCGAGATCATTGTTGTAGGTATTTGGATCCATCAAAGATATCCATCTATCTGATCATCGCATCATCATTCATGATCGTCGAAATTAAATTTTTATGATCGATGAAGCTAGGGCCATCAGATCGAGGCAATCTTTTACGATGACACTCTAATGATAGTTATTTAGATAATGAACGATGAAGATGGATATTAAATTTTAAAATTATATAATATTTAAAGAAAAAAATAAGAAAAAAATTATTTTCCATGTATGATAGTGATTATCAAAAACCACTCCTATAGATCTAAAATAGCGGTTATAGAACCGCTGCTACAGATCTATGACAACGGTTTTGGATAACCATTACTGTAGGTTAGGTTAGAAGTCTCCAAATTTTTTCTTTCCTCCCATGCACGCTCGATCTTTCTTTCTCCCCCTTCTTTTCGTTGTCGGTGAGGCTCCTCCCTCCCCGACCCGCGTCGCCCCTCCTCTCCCCCGGTCGACGTCGCCCCTTGTCGCCCCTCCTCCCCTGGTCGATGCCGCCTCTTCCCCTCCCTTTCGGCCCCCATCCCGGCCACCCTTCCCGCCACCCCCACCCGGTCCCCCACCCCTCCATCGACCCTCCCTCTCTGACCCCCATCCTCGGCGCCCCTTCTGCCTCGCCCCCCCACCCCCATCCCCCACCTCAGCCCCTTACGAAACCCCCCCTCCTACGAACCCTGCACTCTCGCTCGTCCTCCGTGAAACCCCACCCCCCCGCCCTCCATCCGATCCCCCTCGATCCCAGCGACCCTCCTCGGGAACCCCCACGCCTCCTTCGACCCCCGCAAAAATCCCCCCCTACCACCACCATTCTGACTCTCTCCGATCGGTCACCCCTTCAGCCTCCTGTCAGTGTGCCCACCTCCTGACCCCATCTCCGCCGCCCTGGTCTTTCTCTCTTTTTCCTCTTTTTCTCTCTTCTCTTCTCACTATCTTGTTTTTATTTCGCAGATTACCTCTAGTGCCGTCGTCCTCCTCTAGCATTATTGATGGTGACCCTCGAAGCTTTCGGTGCGACCCGCTCTTTATAGCCATAGGTATATATATATTTTTTAAATTTATAGTACTATTTATTAATCATGTATATTTAAATTAATTTTTAAAATATTTTATAAATATTTATAAATATTTATTATAAATAATCCTTGTCATAGTTTTTGAGCCATGCCATGATGGTAGCCTTGGGTCGTGCCATGTCGATGGTTGTGGACTAGATCTATCAATGGATTGGATTCGCATCGAAACCTGAATATTCAGTTCCAAATTCAATTTTAATTACTAGTGTCGGATATGAATCCAAATACCCGATGGATCTATACTTAGGAGAGAAAGGGAGGGATCCGACCTCGCCACCATCATTGGGAGGGAGGGGGTCCGACCTTGCCGGCAAGGTAGATCGAGAGAGGGAGAGTGGGAGATCGAGAGAGTGAGTGAGGGAGGGAGGGGGTCCGACCTTGCTGATGAGGGAGATCGAGAGAGTGATAGAGGGAGGGATGGGGTCCGGCCTCATCGGCGAGGGAGATCGAGAGAGGGAGAGAGGAAGATCAAGAGATGGAAAAATTAGAAGGGAGGGGTTCGGCCTTGCTGCCGTCACCGATGAGAGAGATTGAGAGAGGGAGTGAGAGAGTGATCGAGGGGATGGCACACAGCCGAGCAGGATCGGATATGCAGTCGAACTGGCTCAGGCCATGATTGAGCCAACTGGGGGAGGACCCTAGCCAGCATATCCGAGCTGGCTTGGGCCGTGATCGAGCCGACCCGAATGTCTCAAGCACAGAGCCGGCTACCTTAGTCATGGAGCCGGCTCAGCTTTTGAGCAAATAAAATTTGATATGTCATGATGTTATATTGATTAATGTTCATTAATATTGCAGGTCACGATGACACCGAAACGCCATCTAGCTTTCGTCCCTATCTCTCGGTGGGTTATGCACAGTTCCGCATCCAAGGAGCAGTTGGAGCATACACCGTCCACCTCGGCATTGGCTGCTCAGGGACCTTCACCATCGGCATCTACTCCACCGATGGCATCTACTCCACCAACGACATCTAGTCCACCGACAGCTGAGCCTCTATCATCGCAGGCATCTGATGATATATTTTTATTATATTAGAACAACTTTATTTTTTATATAGTATTTATACACTTATATATTTGCATAATGTATTTGCATTATAGGTACATCATCCAGCTGGATATTTTACGGTCCCACACGTATGGCACACGTGTGGAACCACTAGCATCAGATGATGGTGTAGTATGATGCGGAGGGGACATCGGTAGGAAAGACCGTGCAGGAGATGCATTCCTTATTTGGAGTGCTTGTGAGATGATCGGACATCATTCCCGTAGAGCCCAGAGACTAGAGTTTGATGGATGCTGTCGTCAAGGATCGGGTATGGAAGGAGATATGGGTAAGTACGCACATCTTAGTTATATTTATGTATTTTATATGTTTATACTATATATATTTGATTAGAATAATTTTATAACTAATTTTTGATAAATTTATGCAGAGGAGGTATGACTTTCTCAATCACGAGAGGGCTCGAGATGCCCAACTAAAGAAGATCGAGGAGTTGTACTGGGGTTACAAGGTCAAGGTCCATAGAGAATGGCTTGAGCACCGATGAGACACTCCAGAGGAGCTTGTTCCTTGGATACAAGACTGTCCTCCGAGTCAGTGGATGAGGATCGTTAGACACTAGAGGAGTCAGAAGTTTGAGATAAAATTTCAAACTTTTAAATCTTTTAGTATGCTTAAAATTTTATTTAAATATTATTTAAATATTTATTATTTATTTGAATACTTGTTAGGCTACATTCCATCAGAATCGAGAGAATCGTGCAGCCCAGGAGTATACACACACTCTAGGTCGCAAGTCTATGACCAGTCATATGCATAGCAAGGTAATTAATTCCAAATCTTATTAGATAAATTAAATTCATATTTTTTATCATCTTTCTAATAAATTTGTTCTTTGTTATAGCTGATGAGAGATGGAGTGATGCCCAGCCATAGCGGGATCTTCTGATCCAACTGCACGGACAAGATGAGCAGGCCGATGAACGCCGCGATCAAACATATTTTTGTAAGTATTAAATATATTAGTATATATGATTAGTATTATAGTATTTCTTATAAAATTTAATTTTAATTTATAATTATAGGATCAGTTAGATGCGTTCGCTCATGAGGGCTCGGATACCTCTGATGAGTTTGATATACAGGGTAGAAGCATGGATTTCAAAGCAAAAATATGAAATCATATAAACCAAACCCGAACCCTAGGACTACCTCATTAGTAATTAAACCATATAACATACATTTATAACATAAAAGAAAGTATTAGAACATACCTCTTATCGCTAAACCCTAAATTGACCCTGATCGTCGGTAGCAGTCTGTCAGGATTTTCATCAGGTGCCTACGTGTTCACCCTCCAATGTTGATCCATATAGAGACTTGATCAAGACACCAGCACCTCTGATTTATATAATTAGAGTTCTAATAATAAGAACTTTAATTAAAAGGGCAAGACCTTCTTTAGCCTTTATGTCACCTTCCTTGCCTCTCCTTATCTATCTTTCCTTTTCTTTTCTCTTCTTAATTTTTCTTCCTAATCTCTTAGTCTTAAGATGACTTCTTATCTTTATAATGACAAGATCCAGATAAGAGAAAAAAAGAGAAAATTGAACAAAAGAAAACTCTTGTAAAAAGGAAAGATAATTTTCACACACACTCGGACTCTTGGTGCACACCCCTATTTATAATGTACGTAGGGGTGCCAACTAAATTTCTCATGCCCTTTCCTCATCAATATCTCACGCCCCATCATCATATCTCACACCCATCTAAAAATTATGCCATTTAAAATTATATAGACTTAGTCCAAAAGGTGCCTTAAAATAGAAGGACTCTTCGGACTAATTCTACATAGATTTTCTACAAAAAATCGTGATGCAAAAAATAAATGGCACCATAATTAAAGAACTTGGATCAGATAAGATGGCCATCTAATGTTCCTTAAAGTGACATCGATTCAGCAAGAAGGCATGAAGATGAACTTTGAATAGTCAAAGACTCAAGAGGTGTCAAGGATGAGAGGGTGGCAAGAATTCCTAGGCGATAAAGAGTCCCTTTTTAAAATAATAATGAAGTATTTTATCTACAGAAGGACTCTTCTGTTAGATATATGTGCCCTAAAAGTCAGAATTGGCTGACACTTGTAATATACTTCTAGGGGCAAAATTATAATTTTGACTATAATCAATAAAATGGGTTATTTTCTATCACATATGTGTATCTAGTGTCTGTGATACATCATTTAAGTTAATGGTAATGATAATTCATATTTTCAAGAGTTGAAAATTTAAGACATGAATAATCATTATTAACTCATAAAATGCTTCCGACCATAGGATCATCATGAGGATGGCGATTGATCTGGAAGGTTGGTGTACAATCGCTTCTCTTTAGTAGATGAGTCTTGAGTCTACGGTGTGGAGACACCGGAGCGAGAGTATAGGTACTCGTTAGAGAATGAGGGCACTGAGCATGACCACCTCGAGTAGTCATTAGGAAGTCTACCTTCTCGTCAATGACTGACTCGATGCTGCAGTGGTGTGTCTGGTTCTTTGACCTGAGGTGCATCGACAGTTCACCTTGAGGGTGTTATAGTTTGACTACACCATAACTCGATCTCCTAGCCATTCAAAACCTGAGGTGTATGTTGGCTATAGCATGTTCATTGTAGGAACTGGATTGCATCAAGATGGAATCTATCTACCTCGGTGGTAGAGGAGCAGCCCTATGATGATCATGAGAATCAAGTCCAGAAGCCCATGGCCATGGCAGAGTGAAATAATAGAAAGAGTTTCTATTTAGATTTTCACATCGGACTTGAATCGAATGATTACATCATATGACAGAAACTAGGGTTTGACGAGTTCACCTTAACCCTAATCTGATCGGAGCTCAAGATAGAAGAACTTAATCACACAGGTAGCTGCACCAAGAGGTTCGCATTCAGCTCTGATGGGTTGCCACCATATACTGCTAGGTATCACTGGTGGATTTTGGGAGCAATTAGAATGATTTAGATGATCGATCATTCTAGCTGTTCGAATCAGAAGAGTTCTGATCCATCGAAAGGAGTTTCGATGATGTCGATGAATGTTAGATATATGTGCCCTAGAAGCCAGAATTGGCTGACACTTGTAATACACTTCTAGGGGCAAAATTATAATTTTGACTATAATAAATAAAATGGATTATTTTCTATCACATATGTGTATTTAGTGTCTGTGATACATCCTTTGAGTTAATGGTAATGATAATTCATATTTTCAAGAGTTGAAAATTTAAGACATGAATAATCATTATTAACTCATAAAATGCTCCCGACCATAGGATCATCATGAGGATGGTGATTGATCCGGAAGGTTGGTGTACAATCGCTTCTCTTTAGTAGATGAGTCTTGAGTCTACGGTGTGGAGACACCAGAGCGAGAGTACAGGTACTCGTTAGAGAACGAGGGCACTGAGCGTGACCACCTCGAGTAGTCATTAGGAAGTCTACCTTCTCGTCAATGACTGACTCGATGCTGCAGTAGTGTGTCTGGTTCTTTGACCTGAGGTGCATCGGCAGTTCACCTTGAGGGTGTTATAGTTTGACTACACCATTACTCGATCTCCTAGCCATATGGAATCCTGAGGTGTATGTTGGCTATAGCATGTTCATTGTAGGAACTGGATTGCATCAAGATGGAATCTATCTACCTCGGTGGTAGAGGAGCAGCCCTATGATGATCATGAGAATCAAGTCCAGAAGCCATGGCCATGGTAGAGTGAAATAATAGAAAGAGTTTCTATTTAGATTTTCACATTGGACTTGAATCGAATGATTACATCATATGACAGAGACTAGGGTTTGACGAGTTCACCTTAACCCTAATCTGATCGGGGCTCAAGATAGAAGAACTTAATCACACAGGTAGCTGCACCAAGAGGTTCGCATTCAGCTCTGATGGGTTGCCACCATATACTGCTAGGTGTCACTGGTGGATTTTGGGAGCAATTAGAATGATTTAGATGATCGATCATTCTAGCTGTTCGAATCAGAAGAGTTCTGATCCATCGAAAGGAGTTTCGATGATGTCGATGATAGAGATCATGACATATCCCATTACCATACAGAACTGAACCTAACTGGGTCACACAAACAAGGGTTTGAATCTGGTGATCATCAATTGAACTGATCCAGTTCAATTGATCTGAATGAGATTCAATTAGGTTCAAGAAAATCGTGCTAGCACTCGATTGAACCTAACGTTCTTCTTTTACTATCATAAATAAGTTGTCCTGACTGAGCCAAAGGAGTTTGTGCTCAATCAGAGGCCTTCACTATGGTCTGACTGGAGGTTGTCCAAGTCAGAAAAGGTTGTCTTATTTTGTAAGACATTACCTGCCATTTTTGGTCACCTGCCATTTCTCGTTCCTTTGACTTTGGTCAAAAGTTGACCTTTGACTGGTCAAATGTTGACCATTGACACTTTGACTTTTGTCCACATGTCACGCACCTATTGGAGAGCTGGTGGGGGCCTTGTCCCCCTACCAGAACCTAGGCAAGGAGGAGGGCGCACGCCACCCTTGGCGTGTGCCCAAGTTGGAGGCGCCTAGGAGTCCCTGTTGGATAGGGACTCCATCTCCTTTTTGGATTCCAATTAGAGTTCTCCTAAGAACCAACTTTGACTGGTCTTAGGCACCCTCTAAGGAGGAATCCAGGGGACTCTATTCCCACCAATCAGATTTAGATCTGATTTCACAAAGAGTTGTGATTGGTTGGGAAGAAGAGGAGTTGGATCACAGTTAGTCTATAAATAAGACCCTGCGCCCAACTCAAAGATGATTGAATCAAATTCCCCATGCCCCAAGGCTGCCTCTCCCCTCTTCCTCCATGCCAAACCACCTTCTCCCTCTCCTCTCCACGTCCAAAAGAGTTTTGGACTTGGTTGGTGCAATCCAGATCAGAGAAAGGCGACTGAAAAGCTAGAAGGCTGCGCTGCTGCAAAGGACGACTGCTGATCTTCAAAAGGAGTTTTGAAGATCCTCCAGATCAGATCCAGATCTAATTTTTGGAGATGTGATAGAGAAGAAGAGGATCTCTAGATCCAGCCTGAGTGGATACCGGTAGAGGCCAGGCACTTGCGTGGCTAGATCCAGAACCTTCCGCTGCTTACAGGATCATCAACGGGTAATAGGATTACCCACTTCAAGGTAAATTAAATTTGATTTAATTTATCTAATTTTATTTTAATTTTTAAAATAATAAAATTAGATCTAAAACATCTTTAGGATCTTAGTTTAAAATTAAAGAAAAAATTTTAAAAAACTTATATATTCTCTTGATTTGAATCAAAATCTCAATGAACACTGATCCGAAAAATCAAGATTTTCCTTTTCCACTGGTATCCAAGAGCCTAGGTTCTAAAATATTTAGATCTAATTTTTAAAATTTATTTTAATTAGAAAATAAAGTATTTTAGAAATATCACAAATGATGATGTGATCAGATCTAAAATCTAAGAAAAAATTAAAATTAAAATATTTGGTCTAAGATTAGAAAATTGCATGACTAGTTCTAAAATAGAAATAGTTCTGCTATATCTTGTATGTTTTTATTTAATACTGATTAATTCATATTTTAGATCTATTTATTTATATTATTTTTTATATTATAATGGTATTATAATAATAATCTAAAAATAGCAAATAAAAATTAATTTAAGTTTAATATCATAATGAGAATGATTTGATGCATGTCTAGACTAGTGTAGAATAGTTCTAATATTTTAAAATAGAGTTTAATTTTTGATTAGAATCAATTTAAATCTAAATTTTTTCAGATTATTAATGAAGATAATTTAGATCTCAAAATATGCAATATTCGATACATAGAATGGTATGCAAAATAATGCCAGATAGAATCTTTGTATAATGAGATATATGAATGGAAATCTAAAAACTTTTTGTAGTATTGCTGTTCCTGATTAAGGATTCCTCTTACCGTCCGAGTCATAAGGAAGAAGAAGGATTTAAAGCCCTCTCTTCCCCATCGCATGGGGTGCTTCTTATGATGTGTAAGGGGTGTGTGCGTTCGTCCTATAATCAAAACATCAAAATCTTACTTTCCTGCAAAAACCCTTAGATCCTGAAATCCTAATGATTTATTGATGCAATTTTTGTTTTATGAACCCCTACTTAATTAGAAATTAAGAATTATAGAATATTAATTAGATTAAAATTAGAAATTTTAGATCTAAGATAATATTCATAATAACTGGGTTCTGGGCTTGGGTAAGCTCATTAGGTCTAAGCGGTTGACTCAAACCGAATCAAGAGTTTGGTTAGGCTGGGATCAACAATGCTTAAATTGACGCCTAATAGGATAAGTCTTGAGTCAAGATCTGAGTAACGATCAAGCAAGAACCTAATTAGGCTCAAGACTTAGAGTCTGATTGTAGGCTAACCCAATTGGTTCTGACTCAACAATTTGGTGTCTAAGGTCAAGTTTGGCAAATAGCGACTGGTTTTTAATTGAGGAGCTACTTACCTGAAATGCTTCTTGTACAAGTTAATGGCATATATCCTTCCAACCGATCTCATTACCTGGCCATATCTCGTTACATAGTTCTGATTATGAGGTGGTTCAATAATCCCGAGCTAACCCAATGCCACTAGGGTTAGTCATAATTGTTTATGACTATGATAAAGTCTAGTTTAATGAGACTATGATCAATTCTCCTAACGAAAGATTAAAGTTGAGGTCTTCACATTGTAATGTGCTGGGCCTTCTTTTTGGGGTTGATTTCTCTCCAGGTTACTGGATACGTGGCTCAGTTGCAAAACCGAAGATGCAGACATGTCTATTAGAGCAATTGGATGCATGGGTTGGAGGATGAGATTGAGGCTAATATTCTTGGATAGCGTGAGAGACTCAATTAGAAAGTCATTAATGGGCAAAATGGTGGTCTGATGTAACTAAGGATGATCAAATATTTTAGATACCG
>QRFJ01003443.1:131166-179292 GCA_006176705.1 Cocos nucifera | reverse complement strand
GGTGTTATAGTTTGACTACACCATTACTCGGTCTCCTAGCCATATGGAACCCTGAGGTGTATGTTGGCTATGACATGTTCATTGTAGGAACTGGATGGCATCAAGATGGAATCTATCTACCTCGGTGGTAGAGGAGCAGCCCTATGATAATCATGAGAATCAAGTCCAGAAGCCCATGGCCATGGCAGAGTGAAATAATAGAAAGAGTTTCTATTTAGATTTTCACATTGGACTCGAATCGAATGATTACATCATATGACAGAGACTAGGGTTTGACGAGTTCACCTTAACCCTAATCTGATCGGGGCTCAAGATAGAAGAACTTAATCACACAGGTAGCTGCACCAAGAGGTCGCATTCAGCTCTGATGGGTTGCCACCATATACTGCTAGGTGTCACTGGTGGATTTTGGGAGCAATTAGAATGATTTAGATGATCGATCATTCTAGCTGTTCGAATCAGAAGAGTTCTGATCCATCGAAAGGAGTTTCGATGATGTCGATGATAGAGATCATGACATATCCCATTACCATACAGAACTGAACCTAACTGGGTCACACAAATAAGGGTTTGAATCTGGTGATCATCAATTGAACTGATCTAGTTCAATTGATCTGAATGAGATTCAATTAGGTTCAAGGAAAATCGTGCTAGCACTCGATTGAACCTAACGTTCTTCTTTTACTATCATAAATAAGTTGTCCTGACTGAGCCAAAGGAGTTTGTGCTCAATCAGAGGCCTTCATATGGTCTGACTGGAGGTTGTCCAAGTCAGAATAAGGTTGTCTTATTTGTAAGACATTACCTGCCATTTTTGGTCACCTGCCATTTCTTGTTCTTTGACTTTGGTCAAAAGTCTACCTTTGACTGGTCAAACATTGACCATTGACACTTTGACTTTTGACCACATGTCATGCACCTATTGGAGAGCTGGTGGGGGCCTGTCCCCCTGCCAGAACCTGGCAAGGAGAAGGGCGCACGCCACCCTAGGCGTGTGCCCAAGTTGGAGGCGCCTAGGAGTCCTTGTTGGACAAGGACTCCATCTCCTTTTTGGATTCCAATTAGAGTTCTTCTAAGAACCAACTTTGACTGGTCTTAGGCGCCCTCTAAGGAGGAATCCAGGGGTCTCTATTCCCACCAATCAGATTTAGATCTGATTTCACAAAGGGTTGTGATTGGTTGGGAGGAAGAGGAGTTGGATCACGCTTAGTCTATAAATAAGACCCTGCGCCCAACTCAGATTAAGAGATGCAATTGAGAATTGAGAAACCCCATGCCCCAAGGCTGCCTCTCCCCTCCTCTCCATGCCAAACCACCTTCTCCCCTTGCTCTCCACGTCCAAAAGGAGTTTTGGACCTTGGTTGGTGTGATTCAGATCAAAGAAAGGCGATCAAAAGTAAGAAGGCTGCGCTGCTGCAAAGGACGACTGCTCATCTTCAAAAGAGTTTTGAAGATCCTCCAGATCAGATCCAGATCTGATTTTTGGAGGCATGATAGAGAAGAAGAGGATCTCCAGATCCAACCCGAGTGGATACCGGTAGAGGCCAGGCGCTTGCGTGGCTAGATCCAGAACCTTCCGCTGCAAATAGGATCATCAACAGGGTAATAGGATTACCCAGATCAGATAAATTAAATTTGATTTAATTTATCTTTTAATTTTATTTTATTAAAATAATAATAATTAGATCTAAAACATATCAAGATCTGATTGGGATCAAGAGAAAAATTTTTGAAATATATCTCTTGATCTGATCAGATCTGAACGAACCTGGACCGAAAAATCAGGATTTCCTTCAATCAGATCTAAATCTGATTGGTGGGAATAGAGACCCCTAGATTCCTACTTAGAGGGTGCCTAAGACTAGTCAAAGTTGATTTTAGCGAGAACTCTAATTGGAATCCAAAAGAGAGGTGGAGTCCTTGTCCAACAAGGACTCTAAGAGTCCTCCAATCTTAGGCGCACGCCACCCTTGGCGTGCGCCATGGCGTGCGCCCTCCTCCTTGCCAGGTTCTGGTAGGGGGACAAGCCCCCACCAGCTCTCCAATAGGTTCATGACATGTGGTCAAAAGTCAAAGTATCAATGGTCAACGTTTGACCAGTCAAAGGTAGACTTTTGACCAAAGTCAAAGAACAAGAAATGGCAGGTGACCAAAAATGGCAGGTAATGTCTTATAAAATAAGACAACCTATTCTGACTTGGACAACCTCCAGTCAGACCATATGAAGGCCTCTGTTTGAGCACAAACTCCTTTGGCTCAGACAGGACAACTTATTTATGATAGTAAAAGAAGAACGTTAGGTTCAATCGAGTGCTAGCACGATTTCCTTGAACCTAATTGAATCTCATTCAGATCAATTGAACTAGATCAGTTCAATTGATGATCACCAGATTCAAACCCTTATTTGTGTGACCCAGTTAGGTTCAGTTCTGTATGGTAATGGGATATGTCATGATCTCTATCATCGACATCATCGAAACTCCTTTCGATGGATCAGAACTCTTCTGATTCGAACAGCTAGAATGATCGATCATCTAAATCATTCTAATTGCTCCCAAAATCCACCAGTGACACCTAGCAGTATATGGTGGCAACCCATCAGAGCTGAATGCGAAACCTCTTGGTGCAGCTACTTGTGTGATTCAGTTCTTCTATCTTGAGCCCCGATCAGATTAGGATTAAGGTGAACTCATCAAACCCTAGTCTCTGTCATATGATGTAATCATTCGATTCAAGTCCAATGTGAAAATCTAAATAGAAACTCTTTCTATTATTTCACTCTGCCATGGCCATGGGCTTCTGGACTTGATTCTCATGATTATCATAGGGCTGCTCCTCTACCACCGAGGTAGATAGATTCCATCTTGATGTCATCCAGTTCCTACAATGAACATGCTATAGCCAACATACACCTTAGGGTTCCATATGGCTAGGAGACCAAGTAATGGTGTAGTCAAACTATAACACCCTCAAGGTGAACTGCCGATGCACCTCAGGTCAAAGAACCAGACACACCACTGCAGCATCGAGTCAGTCATTGACAAGAAGGTAGACTCCCTAATGACTACTCGAGGTGGTCACGCTCAGTGCCCTCGTTCTCTAATGAGTACCTATACTCTCACTCCGGTGTCTCCACACCGTAGACTCAAGACTCATCTACTAAAGAGAAGTGATTGTACACTAACCTTTCAGATCAATCACCATCCTCGTGATGATCCTATGGTCGGGAGCAATTTATGAGTTAATAATGATTATTCATGTCTTAAATTTTCAACTCTTAAAAATATGAATCATCATTGCCATTAACTCAAAGGATGTATCATAGACACTAAATACACATATGTGATAGAAAATAACCCATTTATTGATTTTAGTCAAAATTACAATTTTGCCCTTAGAAGTGTATTACAAGTGTCAGCCAATTCTAGCTTCTAGAGCACATATATCTAATAGAAGGGTGTCTAAAGGCAGATATAATTTTGGAGGTAAATTAATGTGATCTTGCTTAAACAGCTCCATTGACACTTCATTACATGCCTCTTGATTTTTGTAAGAAGAACCAGCTTCTAGGATTGAAGGGAATAGGACATTAGGTTTATAATTCTCGGATAAATCATCTATTCTCTTTTTTTCTATGTCTATCTCATTTAAACTAGAACCAGCATCAGTACTAGTTCCAAGCTTAGATTCTTCTATGTGGTTAGTCTCAGTACTAACTTGTTCCTCTAAATTTTTATTTTGACTAGCATCAGTACTAGTCTCTCTCACCTGATCTTGGTATGGGTCCGTAAGAATCCTATAGCTTTTAAGTTCGGAAATTACTTTGGCATTCTCTAATTAGAAATTCTTAGGTGGGACATTAGATTGATAATTTAATCCAGATGGTTGGTGGACAATTGATGGGTTATTTATAGGATTTGCAATTGATAGGCTTGATAATTAACCTAGTTCTATCCTCATGTTAGACTCAACTAATTATTCTATTTGAGCTTCTAGCCTGGCAATAGATTGTTGTTGAGTCAGAATCAAGTGTTGAAGTTGGTTAAATCTATTGTCAGCTAGATTGGTCTGTTGAGGAGGTGCGTATGAGGGCTGATTATAATATGGTGGCTGGAAAGGCTAACTAGGCTAACCTCTGTTATAAGCATAGTTCTGGTATTGAGATCTATTCTGATAATTTTGCATTGATGGAGTTTTGGTCTGAGCTTGAGCCTGTTGGAATGTCCAAGAAAAATTATGGTGGTTGCTCCAATCTGCATTATATAAATTTGAAAATAGATCATTAACCGGCATGGAGTAGCCTTGAGCAACTTGGACTTGTTCTTAGATAAAAGGTGGAAACTATGCAGCCATAGGACATTCACTCACATGATGGGTTGGGCTAGCACAGGTTGAACAAATTTTTTGATAATTAGAAGATGATATGAATTGTGCAGGAGATTGTTGACCTAGGATTAGGACTTGATCTAATTTTTGAGTAAGAAAGTTTACTTTATTTATCAAATTTGAATCAGTCTTAGGACTAGATTCTAGATGTTTAAATTCATGGATCCCTGCCTAGGTTTGGTAGAAAGATAACGAAACATAGTTAATTGAGTTTTCACTCAGGATTTCAAAAAAGATATAGTCTTCGTCCTCACTCTTGATCATAAATGCACCTCCATAGGATGCATCTATCATAGAAAGCTTGAACTATTTGCCACTTAGATAGACCATGGTGTGGGCATTTTCTAAGAAGTTCTTTAAGTCTCTCCTATGACTCGTGAATATGTTCCCCTGGAAGCTGAGCAAGTCCAATGATAGCTCACCTCATAATGTTGGTTTGGCCTATGAAATAAATTTTTTTAAGAAATTCACTTTGTAATTCAGCCCAAGTTTTAATTGGTCTTCCTATTGTGCCAAGCTAGTATTTGGATTATTCTTTTAATAATAAGAAAAATAAAATTAGTCTAAGGGCATCATTAGTTAAATTTTGAATTTTTATCGTAGAGCAGTTTTCCAAGAATTCATCTAGATGCTTATAAGGATCTTCATTGGTATTTTCGTAGAAAGATAGAAGCATCTGGATTATGGTCGGCTAGATCTCATAGTGGATAGCATGAATTTTAAATAATTGGATACAAGTTGATGGATTATAGATAGAAGAAATAAAGTATTTCTTCATCTGCTTAGGTGGTTCTTTAAAATTTTCAGCAATTTGATTATCAGGTTTAATATGAATCAACCTTTTAATTAAGTTCAACTAAATTAGAAAACATAATTTTCTACCGTGCATGTATTAGTATAACCCAAATGTATGGTTTAAATTTTTTTTTGATTTTTTTAGAATTTTTTTTATATATTTTTATTATTTTATTATATTATTATTTTTTAATTTTTTAAATTATTATTTATTTTTTAATAATTAATTTTATTTTTTAAAAAAATTATTTAAATTATTATTTTTAATTTAATTTAATTATTATTTTTAATATTTTTTATTTAGTTTAATTTTTATTTTATTTTATTTTATTTTTAGAGGAGAAAGAAGAAGAAAGAAAGAAGAGTTCTAAAGAAGAGGTTCTAAAGAGTCCTAGAATTAAGAAGAGAGAAAAGAATTAGGTTTAATTAGTTTTGATGTTGGTTAGCAATTAAGTTGGTCAATCAATCCTGACTAATGGTTATCCTAGATCTAGATAGCTCCTAACTGCCAAGATCACCTTCAAGCCCTCCAAGTGTAGGATCAGCCAATCAATTGGCCAGGTAAGTATAACGTCGGTGGGAGTCCCTCCTTGCTTGCCTTAGACATCAATTATGCTTGGCTAGGTAAGCTAATGGAATTAATTAGAAACCACCTTCCTTCGGACCCAATCATCCCTGAACCACTTTTCTGGACATCGGTTAAATTGATTAACCCTAACTCGATCCAACTTTTATGATTTCTTATCCTAATGAGCTTGAGTTCCTAGGGCTGATGTCTAATTGATTTTAAAATTAAAGACTTAGGTCAATGCAGGATGCTAGTTGGTTGTTTGTGGGTCAAGGAAGGATGATCAAATCCCCACCTTATCTTATTTAATTGGGTGTTGCCCTTAAGTTGATTTAAAGATGCATATGCACAATTACTTTCAATAAAGGGTTCTATGCAACTTAAACTAGATGCATGCAATTTAATTAAACTTGAAGAGTTTACCTTATCTCCAGCAATCACCAAAAAAATAAAATAAAAATAAAACTAATATAATGCAAGCTTTAAGCAGTTAGAATTTCTAATCTTATCATAAGATTTTTAATTAGATTTAAGTGGATATATTTTTTTAATTTAATTTAAAAATAAAATAAATAAATAAATAAAAAGAGAAAAGGACTAGGGTTAGGATTGATCTCACCAAGTAGGATTAGAAGCTTCCTTCTTGTCCTAATCTTTTTGTTTTCTTTGATTCTTTTTTTTGCAAAATAAAGAAAAAAAAGCTAGTAAGCAATATTTAGAAAAAAAAATTAAAATTTTATTAATAATTAATTTATAAAAAAATCAAAGAAATCAATAAAAAATAGTAGCTATTCCTTCTCTAGCAACGGTGCCAAAAACTTGATAAAAGTATGATGTTGTCATTAAGACACCATGTTTATCAGTTTAATTCGACTTCTTAAAATAATTAAGAATACGTAGATAGTAATGAGTGGGATCGAATCCATAGGAAAGGTAGTATTTTAGATTTGAATCTTTGATTTTTGAAAAGAAAAAAAAAATTTGAAAATAGAATTTGAAGTCAAAAATTAAAATTGTAAAGTGGAAATTAAATTATGTAGAAAAGTAAACTTGGTACTAAGATCTACTAGTTAAATCTTAGCATCTACTTGTAGTAAAATAAAGAGTAATAATTAAAGTATAGAATTTAAATTGCAATAAAAATAAAGAGCATGAAATTAAAGAGCATAAAAATAAATATTATATTAATTAAAAGGTTCATAATTTAAAGACATAAAATTAAAAAAAATTAAAATAGGCTGATCTCTGATCTTGGATCGACATCGACAGAAAGATGATGTAGAAGCTTAGCTCTTCTTCTCGGCATCCATTGCTTTGAAGCAGCCTCTAATCCAAAACCTGGCACCACCCTATACCAAAGCTTCACCTTGATCGAAAATAATGAATTTTGAAGGTCTGGGATCCAATTTATAGAGCTAGGAGGGCTAGAGAGTTTTTTTCTAGGCAATGTGGGACTAAGAGCCTTTTTTTTATCAAAATATGAAGAAATTCAGATCAAAATCAAATTACATTAGTTTGGATGTGTTTTGGCCATTGGATGCTGATCAAACAGCTCCAAAATCAAGCAAAAACCCTTTAAAACTCCTTTCCACAGTCAGATTGACTATAGACCATCGGATCAAGCTTTGATGGAGAAGATCAAGCCATCGGATCAAGTGCTGGTCTTTGATTCACTGTCGGGAGCATTCTGGATCATTGGATCTGAGTTAGATATGAGCGCTGCCATTCGATGGCTATCTGTGTGAAGCTGATTTTGAATCAAATTCGATTTTAAACCTCTACCATCCGATCTTGACCGCAAGTTACTGCAACTGTACGATCGCACAATTGTTATTCCCGTGGACCGCGTGGACTGGCTGCACTGCACACCATAGCCAATCAGCGCCTTCTTTCATCGAGTGAAAAGATCAAAATGCCCTATGAGCCGCGATAAATTTTCTATAAACACTTTAAGTGTCTTAGTCCACCACTTGTCGCTCCATGATTCACCGATTGACACTGAGCTGGCGGTCTACGCCTGAATCATGGACCAGCTGACGGCTTCTGCAGCTAAGTCAGCTTTGATGGCTTGGCTTGGCTTGGCTTACGGAGCTGGCTAAGCCAATTTTCTTTTTTATTTTATTTTTTTAAAAAAATTCATATCTAGTCTATTTTAGCTCCAATTTGCTTCAAACTTATTTTCTTATGATAAAAAAAATAAGCTTTTTTCATTGATAATAAAATTTTATTTTTTATTTTTATTATTTAAATTAATTTTTTAATTATTAAAAATATTAATTTCTCAAAAATATATATAAATTGATTATTAATTTTTAAAAATAAATATAAATTAATTAATAAATTAATACTTTTATTGATAATTTTATGGTACTTATCAACCATCTAGCAATGATATCCAACAGTCGGATAGGTCGAATGTGTAGAACACCATCCTTAGAACCCATGTGGATATAGTGTCCATATAATTCATCCTCTTAACCAGAATGCTCATAGGATACTTCAGAGTTCAACTGTCAACTCTGATCAGATTGTCCATATTGTATTTTAAATTATCAAATCCATCTAATTGATTATCTTGGCCAAGGTTTTGCTATATTGAAATGCAATGATACATTCTTCTCCAACTCTTGGAGTGGTCAATTCCATCTTGATCACACATCGATTTTACAAGTATTTGACTATGCCCAGAAGCCTTCCATTACTGAATTAAAAATTTAGTTAGTCCGGTACTAAAGCACGGTGAGTTGCTTGCAAGTCACTGAGGTGATCTTAGGTCTAAGGAACACTTATACCTATATCCCATCAGAGACATCCTCAATAGTAGAATGCTTTGGAGTTGATCACGTTCAATGACGATGTACCCATACATCTCACCTGTATGCCATACCAGTGTCTCCACACTCCTTGGTTAAGAGGACAACCAATCTATATGGTATACAGCGACCTATGCTTGATAGATGCTGTCATCCTATTTAGCAGCCTATCATTTGGTCGTGAACTGATTTAAGGACTAATCAATAAATCCTCTTTTTATCAAAACTAAATAGTCCTAAAGACTTCATCACAAAAATGAAGTTCGTTAGAAGATGAAGACTTGTGATGAAAAATATGCCAAAGTATTTTATTTATCAATGATCAATTACATATACAAAGTAGCTTAACCATTAACAGGCTAACGATTGGCTTTTGGGATACAATTTCCAACAACTCCCACTTATCCTAAAGCCACTCAGCATAGTATCTAATATCCATCTTCGACTTATGGTTGTCAAACTCCTTGATTGCCAGGTCTTTAGTGGATGGGTCATCTAGGTTCTTCTTTTCGTCGATCTTCTGAAAGTCGACGTCACCATGATCCACGATCTCATGGATCAGATGAAAGTGGCACAAAATGTGCTTTGTCCAATGGAAGTGGCATAGAATGTGCTTTGTCCGTTGGTGTGCCTTCGATTCCTTTGCTTGAGCTATGGCACTAGTGCTGTCGCAGTAGAGCAGGACTGGACCATCAATGGAGAGTGCTTCTTTGAGCTCGGTAATGAACTTCCTCAGCCACATAGCTTCCTTTACTGCATCTGATGCTGCCACGTACTCTGCTTCACAAATAGAGTCTATCACTGTATGCTGCTTGAAACTTTTTCAGCAGATAGCTCCACCATTTAGAGTAAAGATATACCCCGATACGTTTCTACTATTATCATGGTCAGATTGAAAGCTGGAGTCTATAAATCCCATCAATTTCAGATCTGACTCACCATAAACCAACCATTGGTCCTTAGTATTTCTCAAATACTTAAGGATGATTTTAACCACCTTCTAGTGATTTTCTCTAGGGTCAGACTGATATTTACTCACTACTCCTAGTGAGTATGCCACGTCTGATCTCGTACATGTCATTGCATACATGATCGACCCCACTGTTGAAGTATATGGGATTCTACTCATACTCTCTTTCTCTTCAGAAGTTGTCAGATAATCCTTCTTAGAGAGTGGAATTTTTTGACCTATCGGGAGATAGTCTTTTTTAGAATTCTCCATGCTGAACCTCTTCAGCACAGTTTCTATGTACATGGATTGGGATATTCCAAGCATCCTTTTAGATCTATCCCTATAGATATTCATCCCTAGGATGTAGGATGCTTCACCCAAGTCCTTCATAGAGAACTGTTATGACAACCAAATTTTTATTTTCTATAGTGCAGAGATATCATTCTCAATTATGAGAATGTCATCCATGTACAAAATAAGAAATACCACTGCTGGATCATTTGCCCATTTGTAAATGCAGGGTTCTTCTCCGTTCTTAATGAATCCATACGTTTTGATCACTTTATTAAAACACATGTTCCAAATGCAAGATGCTTGCTTCAATCCATAAATAGATCTCTGAAGCCTGCACACCTTGGACTCATCTGTGGATGTGAACCCCTCAGGTTGTATCATATACACCTCTTCGGTCAGCTCTCCATTTAGAAAAATTGTCTTCACATCCAACTGCCAGATCTCATAGTTCAAGTGGGCAGCTATTGCAAGCATTATCTGAATGGATTTGAGCATTGCCACTGGGGAAAATGTCTTGTCATAGTCAATACCAAAATATTGATAATATCCCTTAGCAACCAGATGGGCTTTATAGATCTTCACCTTTCCTTCTGTGCCTCTTTTCCTTTTGAATATCCATTTACACCCAATGGGTTTAACCCCTTCAGGTGGGTCAACTAATGTCCATACATCATTAACCTTCATGAAATCCATTTCGGATCTCATGGCTTCTAGCCAATTCTCAGAGTCGGGTCTCTGCATAGCATCTATGTAAGTGATCGAATCCTCATCGTTCTCATCGAGTTCGATGAGATCACCATCCTGGACGAAGAACCCATAGTATCTGTCCGGATGGTGCAGTACTCTACCGGATCACCTTAATGGTATGGATTCACTAGGCTTCTGATCTAATCTGATCAAATCAGACTTAGGTTTAGCATTCTATGTCAGATTTTCTACCTATTAAACTTCATTAAGTTTAATCTTAGAGGCAACAATTTCTTCACTAAGGAACTCCTTTTCCAAAAAAGTTACCTTAAGGTTGATGAATACCTTTTGTTCATCATCATGGTAGAAATAGTATCCTTTGGTCTCTTTTGAGTATCCTATAAATGTACACTTATCAGACCTAGGTCCAAGTTTATCTGTAGTTAACCATTTGACATAAGTCGGGCACCCCAGATCCTGAGGTGTGAAAGTGCTGGCTTACGTCCTATCCATATCTCATATGGAGTTTTAACCATAGATTTACTTGGAACTCTATTTAAAAGATAGCAAGCTGATTCGAGTGTATATCTCTAGAGAGATATCTGAAGGAAAATCCTGATTTTTCGGTTCAGATTCATTCAGATCTGATCAGATTAAGAGATATATTTCAAAATTTTTTTTTTTTGATCTGTATCAGATCTGGGATGTTTCAGATCTGATTCTTATTATTTTAATAAATAAAATAAAATAATAATAAATTAAATCAAATTTAATTTACCTAATTTGGGTAATCTAATTACCCGTTGATGATCCTGTATGCAGCGGAAGGTTCTGGATCTAGCCACGCAAGCGCTTGGCCTCTATCGGTATCCACTTAGGCTGGATCTGGAGATCCTCTTCTTCTCTATCACATCTCCAAAAATCAGATCTGGATCTGATCTGGAGGATCTTCAAAACTCCTTTTGAAGATCAGCAGTCGTCCTTTGCAGCAGTGCAGCCTTCTTGCTTTTGATCGCCTTTCTCTTGATCTGGATCGCACCAACCAAGGTCCAAAACTCTTTTGGACGTGGAGAGGAAGGGGAGAAGGTGGTTTGGCATGGAGGAAGGAGGGGAGAGGCAGCCTTGGGGCATGGGGAATTTCTCAATCAATCTTCTTTTTTTTAATCTGAATTGTGTGCAGGGTCTTATTTATAAACTAAGCATGATCCAACTCCTCTTCTTCCCAACCAATCACAACCCTTTGTGAAATCAGATCTAAATCTGATTGGTGGGAATAGAGTCCCCTGGATTCCTCCTTAGAGGGTGCCTAAGACCAGTCAAAGTTGGTTCTTAGGAGAACTCTAATTGGAATCCAAAAAGGAGATGGAGTCCTTGTCCAACAAGGACTCCTAGGGCGCCTCCAACTTGGGCACACGCCAAGGGTGGCGTGCGCCCTCTTCCTTGCCAGGTTCTGGCAGGGGGACAGGCCCCCACCAGCTCTCCAATAGGTGCATGACATGTGGTCAAAAGTCAAAGTGTCAATGGTCAACGTTTGACCAGTCAAAGGTAGACTTTTGACCAAAGTCAAAGAACAAGAAATGGCAGGTGACCAAAAATGGCAGGTAATGTCTTACAAAATAAGACAACCTTTTCTGACTTGGACAACCTCCAGTCAGACCATATGAAGGCCTCTGATTGAGCACAAACTCCTTTGGCTCAGATCAGGACAACTTATTTATGATAGCAAAAGAAGAACGTTAGGTTCAATCGAGTGCTAGCACGATTTTCTTGAACCTAATTGAATCTCATTCAGATCAATTGAACTAGATCAGTTCAATTGATGATCACCAGATTCAAACCCTTGTTTGTGTGACCCAGTTAGGTTCAGTTCTGTATGGTAATGGGATATGTCATGATCTCTATCATCGACATCATCGAAACTCCTTTCGATGGATCAGAACTCTTCTGATTCGAACAGCTAGAATGATCGATCATCTAAATCATTCTAATTGCTCCCAAAATCCACCAGTGACACCTAGCAGTATATGGTGGCAACCCATCAGAGCTGAATGCGAACCTCTTGGTGCAGCTACCTGTGTGATTAAGTTCTTCTATCTTGAGCCCCGATCAGATTAGGGTTAAGGTGAACTCGTCAAACCCTAGTCTCTGTCATATGATGTAATCATTCGATTCGAGTCCAATGTGAAAATCTAAATAGAAACTCTTTCTATTATTTCACTCTACCATGGCCATGGATTTCTGGACTTGATTCTCATGATCATCATAGGGCTGCTCCTCTACCACCGAGGTAGATAGATTCCATCTTGATGCAATCCAGTTCCTACAATGAACATGCTATAGCCAACATACACCTCAGGGTTCCATATGGCTAGGAGACCGAGTAATGGTGTAGTCAAACTATAACACCCTCAAGGTGAACTATCGATGCACCTCAGGTCAAAGAACCAGACACACTACTGCAGCATCGAGTCAGTCATTGACGAGAAGGTAGACTTCCCTAATGACTACTCGAGGTGGTCACGCTCAGTGCCCTCATTCTCTAACGAGTACCTATACTCTCACTTTGGTATCTCCACACTGTAGACTCAAGACTCATCTACTAAAGAGAAGTGATTGTACACCAACCTTTCAGATCGATCACCATCCTCGTGATGATCCTATGGTCGGGAGCATTTTATGAGTTAATAATGATTATTCATGTCTTAAATTTTCAACTCTTGAAAATATGAATTATCATTGCCATTAACTCAAAGGATGTATCACAGACACTAAATACACATATGTGATAGAAAATAACACATTTATTGCTTTTAGTCAAAATTATAATTTTGCCCTTAGAAGTGTATTACAAGTGTCAGCCAATTTTGGCTTCTATGACACATATATCTAACAATATCGACAAGCTAGCAAAATCCATAATGGATCAGACCATGTCTAATAGAGTCTGATTTCTTTTTTTAGATGCACCATTATGCTATGGTGTTCCTGGAGGAGTCCATTGGGAGAGAATCCCATTCTCTCCTAGATATGTGAGAAACTCATCGAAAAGGTATTCCCCTCCTTGATCAGATCAAAGAGTTTTAATACTCTTTCTAGTTTATTTTTCTACTTCACTTCAAAATTATTTGAACATTTCAAAAGAATCTGACTTATATTTCATCAGATAGACATATCTATATCTGGATAGATCATCTATGAAAGTGATGAAGTAGACATATCCATCTCTGGCACTTGTGCTCATTGGTCCACATACATCAGTATGTACTAGACCTAAGAGCTCAGTGACTCTCTCATCTTTTCTGGTAATAGGTGACTTGATCATTTTACCAAGAAGATAAGATTCATAGGTTGGAAGTGATTCACAATCACTAAGTTCGAGGATATCCTCTTGAGCCAATCTTCTTATCATGTTCTTATTTATATGACCTAGCTTACAATGCCATAAGTAGATATCTATCAAATTATCTAGTCTAGGATGTTTGCCAATTGAATAGACTACATCAACAGGTTGTGATAATATATATACCATTATTCAATTATCCATAAAAAGCAGTAACACCATTCACAATGATATTACAAACTCATTTTTTTATTAAAATTTCATAATTATTCATGACCAAAAGACATAAAAAAATGATATTTAAAAAGAAACTAGGATAGAAATGACAATCACTAAGAACAATGGTATTATATTCAAATACAAGTTCCAAAATTTTTAAAGCTAGAATCAAAATTGGTCCTCCATCTCCAACATTTAGGAATCTTTCGTCTTGCTTGAATCTTCTACTAACCTGCAACCCCTACAATGAATTGCAAATATGATAAGGGCTTTCGGTATCCAATATCAATCAGTAATATCATAAATAGAGAAATTATAAGGGGTTATCATATAAATATCTTGCTTTTTTCTTTGCCTGATCGGATCTAGGGAGGCAATATATTAAGGACAGTTCCTCTTCCAGTGCCTCCGCTTCTTGCAAAAGAAGCATTTAGCTTAACTCTTATCTGAGCTTGATTTTTTGGTCCAGCCTTGTACAGATGTTCTAGCCTGAACTTGCATCTTCTTAGCTTTCTTCTTCTTATTCTTCTTTTCTTTTCCAAAGGGTTGAGAATGAGAAGATGAACCTCCCACTAAGTTCACCGACTCCTTATGGAGCTGGTGATCCTTTTCAAAGTTCTGAAGTAACCCCTGTAACCCATGGTAGTCAACTTCAGACATTGACATACTATATTATACAAGGAATGGGAGATAAGACTTGGGCAGCCAGTTCGGTATGACATCTTTCCCAAGCTATTTATTCAAGGAAAAGCCGAGCTTGCTCAAGTGCTCTATCAGATTAATCAAGTACAGTACATGATCAGTGACAGAGGCTTCATCCTGCATTCTGGCGTTGAAGATGGCATAACTATTCTTATGCCTCTCCACGTCATCGGGTGTGCCAAAGGAATCCTCCAACACTTGAAGCATGTCCTTTGGCTGAGCCATCTTAAATCTACAACTGAACTTGTCGCTCATCGCAGCCGGCATAATGCAGCACACCATGGTTCGATCACTAAGCCACATTTGATAAGTATCTCTGACAGTTCCATATGCATTTATAGCTGACTCCTCAGGAGCATCATTCGTTATCACATGTAGGATGCATTTATGCTCTAGGATAATCTTTAACTTTTGGTACCAGCTACCGAAGTTGGATCCCACCAACTTATCATTATCCAACAATGATCGGAGTGATAGAAAAGTAGCCAGATCTATGCAAAGAAAAACTATAACCTAATTAGTAATTGATTCATTAAACCTAAAGATTTAGACTTTTAATCAAAAGATTGTTATACTATTTTATTTGAATTGATAGCCTCTACCTCCAATTTGAGGAATTACCCTAATTTCTTAGTGGGTACTAGAATCCACATAGACTGCACACGAGCCTGGTCAACCCATGTGCATCTAAAGGTAGGTTCATAACAAATTATTTCTCTAAATAACTTCTAGTAATTAAATTTTGCCCCCGCCCCTGATCAGTTGGCTTTGGTTTTTTTAGAAAAGAGTCCAATTAGGTCCAACCATTAACATGACCATACTTGGCCCATCCAACCAATGAACGATCAAGCCCAACTTTGGTTGGCCCTCCTGACCACTATTTAGAAAGATGTATCCAAGCGATCGTATAATAAATAATAATTCCATCAACCGATAAGCACCAAGCCTTTGGGCCTCTAATGATTATCCAACTGATGGACCCATTATCATCCACTTTAATGGAAGGCAATGATCTAGTTATCATATAACTATTTTATTTTAGGGACCTAATAATTTTAGAGGATTTAATTTGAAGAAGAGGGAAGGTCAGATTAAACCTCCAACTAACTTCACCAAATCAACTTAAGGAAGACCATTAATAGGCTGGTCTAGGAGCACCAAAATTAGTCAAACTGATTTACCTTGCTGACATGGGTCTGCTCAAATAGTCAAGTGATCCGATCAAAACATAATTTTACCAAGAGACCAGGTAAGTTCGATCAGTAGGAGGGTCTGCCAAAGCTTGCCTTAGACATTATCAGAAATTGCCAAGTAAGCGGACTGCCAATTAAAGACCACCGGTCTGGTTTATCTTAGATACCAACTGATTTAATTAGTTTCAATTAGATCAACCTAACAGTTCATGCTATACCGTGTAGCTAAGAATCAGGTCCATCATGGGTCTCGTTAAAGACATGGACTTGACCAACTGCAACTATTCTAATTGATCTAGAGAATCCTTGACCTAATCTAAGACAATAATTGATTATATTTAGTCAATTCTCTAATTAAGTCCATTCTTTAAGCTAACCCTAGGTCTAACCTAATTGATGGACCTAATCTCCACTAATCCATTTAATCCAATGTGTTATGATTCGAGTCTTAGGATCTTCAATTTATAATCCTAGATCCTAATCAAACAACTTCTAAATTCTTAATTAAATTTTGGACTGAGGGTTGGGATTCGGCTTTTTGAAAATAATTTTTATGTTTGTAAAATATTTTTATAACATAGTTATACTAACCAAATTGCATGTTTGATTAATAATCAATATGCAAGTAAGAAGAGCATGAAACTACTTTAGATCTAATCTAAACAAGTTCATGTAATTGAAATAATTTCAACATCAATTAATCATTAGTCAACTTAAATCAAATCTAATATATTTATGATGATTAAAATTAAATTAAAATATTTTTAATTATATCATAAAATCTTTTAGATTTAATCTAAAATTTTATGATCAAAATTTTAGATCAGCACGTACTAGGATAACCTTTTCACTATAAGGGATAAACCTTACAGCAGGACAATCTTATAAGATCAGTCTGTGCAATCTAAAATTTTATTTTTAAATTTAAAATATTTTTTAATAAATTATAAATAATATCAAATCATATCTAATAAATTTATGAATAATATTAGATCTATACGAACTGGGATAATCTTTGCACTGTAAGGGGTAAACCTTACAGCAGGACAACCTTAAAGCAGTTCGTATGATCTGAGATTTTAATTTTAGATTTAAATATTAGATTACTAATTAGATTTAATTTAAAAATAATTCAAGCATGCATCAATAATCATATAATAATTAATCTGGCTCTCATACTAATTAAAGAAACCAGATCTAGGGTTTCAGGGCTAGATCATGAAATTTTTCTAGATTAGCAGCGGAAGACTCAAATTTAATCTAATTAATTCTAAACATCAGATAATCTCTAGATATAAGATCATATTATATGATTATTGCATAGAATTTAAATCTAAAATCAAAAATAAATGAGAAGGAAAGGTTGATCACATTAACCTAGATCTACACTACATCTCATGCATGTATAAAAAAAAATAATAGATCAGATCTATTATCTGAGTGAGTTAGACATTCTAACTCATTGATCCAGGCTAGAGGATAATGTTGCAAGTCATATATATGTCTAGCCTCTAGGAGTCGTCCACACGAGTCCACGATTATGATCAGAAATCTAGATGCTAGAAATCAGCATAGTATGCTAGTACTGTGCTGATCTTTCTTTGATGGTTGATCAGATGCCTCCTTTCTTCTAGATTGGACTCTTCCAAAGAGAAGAAGGAGGAGAAGAGATTTTAGATATGAGATAGTCTTAGAAAACCTAAGGAAGACGGAAGGAAAGAGATGAACATAGCAACCCTAGAAGAAGATCCTCTTCTTCTTCTTCTCTTTGCTCTCACCTAGACACCTAATTTTGTGTCTATTGAATCTCAATGCCCAATGGTTATCTCTTTCTGATTTTCAGACACCTCAAAGCCCTCTCAAAGATCTATAAACCAAGAAAATTTTATGCCAAAATTCTTTCAAAATATATAAGAAAAGAAGAGTCCTTGTCTAGGTCAAATACTAGACAAGGAAAGGTCAAACAGGGCAAGTCAAGGGATGCCCAACTCTTGGGTGCCCCCTCAATAATTTTAGGCATGTACTAGAAAGAAAAGGAGCATAAGAAAAGGGGTTTCTCGCATAGAATAAAAGATAAATTAATTGGGAGAGGGGGTAGCATCTTTTGGGAAGAGTTTGGATTTGTTAGGATTCTATCTCATAGAATCTAATATCAAAATAAACTCCTTCTTTGACTTGGTCTTCTGCCCAATTACCATATGAGAAAGAGAGGGAGAGAGGGGGCATACATGAAGATCAGGAAGAAAAGAATTTTATATAAAAAATACCAAAAAAATAGGCATGGAGGGCATTAGGACTAAGGTGGCGCAAGGAGGAATCCTAGTCTTACTAGGATTCTATCTATGACTTGGTCAAAGTGATTTCTTAAACCAAATTAAACCAAAACCAACTCAACTAAATTAAATTAGATTCTAACCCAATTAATGGTTTAATTAAATTAGATTAAATTAGATTTAATTTTAATTTAATTTTTTAATTAAATTAGAAAATTGGGTTGACCTAAGTCCTAGTTAGACTAGAACTAGTTTTTCCTTGCACTTAACTTATCCAATAAGTCAATTGAACTTGATCCAATCAAGTCCAAACCCAATCTAATTAAATCATATTTAATTAAAATTAATTTTAATCCTTTAAATTAATCAAATTAAGTTAATTAGTAATTAAATTGCTAATCAATTCTCTTGCAATACTTGCACTAGGTTAAACATCAATCATATTGATCGTTCAACCCTAGAACGATTCTTAATCATTGATCAACCATCCGATCAGATCATGAGCTCTAATGTATGTGACCTTATAGATTTGAATCTAAGTTGATAGTATAGAAATAAATTTTTATATCAATCAAAGTGACCATCTAGTAATGATACCCGACGGTCGAATAGGTCGAATGTGTAGAACACCATCCTTAGAACCCATGCGGATATAGTTTCAATATAATTCATCCCCTTGATCAAAGTGCTCATAGAACACCTCAAAGTTCAACTATCAACTCTGATCATATTGTACATATTGTATTTCAAAATATCAAATTCATCTGATGGATTATCCTAGCCAATGTTTTGCTATATTAAAATACAGTGGTACATTCTTCTCCAACTCTTGGAGTGGTCAATTCCATCTTGATCACACACCAACTTCGTAAGTACTTGACTGTACCCAGAAGCCTTCCATTACTGAATTAGAAATTTAGTTAGTCTAGTATCAAAGCACAGCGAGTTGCTTGCAAGTCACTGAGGTGATCTCAGGTCTAAGGAACACTTATACCTATATCCCATCAGAGCCATCCTCGATAGCAGAATGCTCTGGAGTTGGTCACGTTCAATAACGATGTACCCATATATCTCACCTATATGCCATACCAGTATCTCCACACTCCTTGATTAAGAGAATAATCAATGTATATGGCATACAGCAACCTATGTTCGATAGATGCTATCGTCCTATTTAACAGCCTCTCATTTGGTCATGAATTGATTTAAGAACTAATCGATAAATTCTCTCTTTATCGAAACTAAATAGTCTTAAGGACTTCATCACAAAAATGGAGTTTGCTAGAAGATGAAGACTTCTAATGAAAAATATGCCAAAGTATTTTATTTATTAATGATCAATTACATATACAAAATAGCTCAACTGTTAATAGGCTAACGATTGGCTTTTGGGATACAATTCCCAACAATAATGCATATGATCTAATTACTAAACCCTACATCTAGGACCTATGATATATCAAGATGCAATCATAAATCTTAAAAATAAAATGGTTTGGTGTTGATCATATCAATATCCTAGATCTAGAACTATTCTAGAAAATCCTAGATCGCATCAACATTAGAAGAAAAGATCAAATCTCTTACCTTTGTGCGGGTCGAGAATACCATAGTTGGTTTCAGTCATTGTCCTTGTTGCTTGAAATCGCACAGTACATCTGACTTCTATAGGTTATCCACACAAAGTCGTCACTATGATCAGAGGTTCGTTAAATGAAGATCTGCTCGTAGTGCTAGCTTCTCACGGATCCCTTCTGATGATCGATCTGAAAATATCTTTAGATCTCTTGGACACCCCAAGAGATGATGATTTTGAGGAGGATTAAGAAAGAAGTCCAACCATTGGCTCTCCTAAAAATAAGATAAGAAAAGGCCCAAAGAAAAGACACATCTTCTCTTTCAGGACATCAACCATTAATGTCCTAAATAGACCTCCATGCCTGGACAAGAGAAGACATTCTCCTCTAAAATTTTTTTCATGCCCTCTCTTCTATTCTCTCTGATTTTTCCCTTAAAAAAAATCTCACAAAAAGATGGAGAAGAAGGACTTTTAAGGAAATCATAAGAGAAGACTTTCTTCTCTTCTTCTTCTCTCATCAGGATATGACTAAATCATGTCCAAAATAAACCACCATGCCCCAACTCATTGGAACACCCATCCTCCATGCATTTTTCTCTCTTTCTCTCTGAGTTTTCCCATGAAAAAATCTTACAAAATTTAAGAAGAAAAAATCCTTGAAAGAAAATCTAAGAGAAGACATTCTTCTCTTACTTTTCTCTCACCAATACATTCTTCTCTTACTTTTCTTCCTAAGGTTTCTCATGCCAATTCCCAATAAAATAGGAGGCATCCAACTATTTTAGAAGACTAGCTTAAATCCCTAGTTTTTAGGGATTCCAAAGAGGGAGTTTGAGGGGGCGTCCAACTCTTGGATGCCACCTTAATTTTTTGTGCATGGGCTACTAGCAATTCTTGCCCAAAAAGAAAAGAGATGGCACACAAAAAAAATCTGGTGGGCATGGAAAAAATCCAAAGAGGAAAGAAAGAGTTTTAGACATTTAAAACTCTAACTAATTTAAAAACTAAGAAAAACAACTTCTCATCTTTGACCAATTCAAACCAAATTCCAATTCCACTAGATATAGGGCATGGAGAACCTATCTTAGGTATGAAAAATCTTACGTAAAGATCTGAATAGGTGGCATTGGGTTTTGAGACCTTGGTGCAAAGAAATAAGAGGAGTCCTAGTCTAACTAGGACTTCAATTTAGACTTGGTCAAAATAATTTTGAATCTAATTTAAATCTTATTTAAACTAGATTAAATGCAACCTAATTAAGGATGATCCTAATCCAACTAAGAGCCTGACTAAATTAGATTCAATCAAATTTAAATCTAGTTTAAATCCTAACTTAATTAGGAAATAGGTGCATTCAAGTTCTAGTCCAATAAGAAATTATTTTTCCTTATAATTGGCTTATCTTATAAATCAATTGGACTTAACTCAATTAAGTCCAAATCAATTCTAATTGAATCTAATTCAGTTAGACCTGATCTTAGCCTGATTGCTCAATCAGATTAAGCTAATTAGCAATTTAATTGCTAACTGATCCTCATGCAACACATGCACTTATTCGATCATCAATCGCATTGATGATTCGATCGCTAAATAATTCTTAATCATCGATCAACCATCCAATTAGATAGTAACCTCTAATGTGTGTGACCCCATAGAATTAAACCTAAGTCCGCAGCATAGGAACCAATTCCTGTATCAATCAAAATGACCATCTAGCAATGGTACCCAACATCTGGATAGGTCGAATGTATGCAAAGCAATATTCTTAGAACCCTGATCTATGGTTACTGTATAATTTATCTATTTGACAAATAATACTCAAGATGACATCGAGTTAGCTGTCAACACTCATACAAGTCTTTCATATTATGTTTCAAAATTTTGCAAATCCCATGACTCCTCATAAGGATTATTCAGACCTAGATTTTACTAAATTGAAACACAGTGAGACATTCACTTCTTGAACTTAATTAGGAGTGGTCAATCCCATCTTGACTCACACACCGACTCTATAAGTACTCGACTGCACTCAAAAATCTTTTGATCTTGTATTAGAAATATAGGTAGTCTGGAACCAAGGTATAGTGAGTTGCTCACCATGGTGATCTCAGATCGGAGGGACACTTATATCTATTAACCTTAGCTAGCTACTCTTGATAGTAGAGTGCTATATTGATCACGTTCAGTACAGATGTACTCTTACATCTCACCTATATGCTAGACTAGTGTCTCCACACCACTTAGTTACAAGGACAATCAATGCATATAATATACAACGACCTACACTTGATAAATTATCATCCTTGCTAATTACTTATCATTCGATCGTGAACAACTTAGGAACCATCCGATAAATCCTCCTTTGAGTGTGGTTTTAAGAACTTCATCATAACTTAGGAGTTTATTTAAGAAAGATAGAACTTTTATGATGAATAAGCCAAATAACAATTATTATTTGATAATTTATATACTAATTTCAATCATGTACAACTTAGATGATTGACTTTAAGATACATTTTCTAACAACTCTCACTTGGACTAAAGCCAATCAGAACAATATCAAATATCCTATCTTCTACTTAAGCTCGTAGAACTCTTTAGTTTTGAGACTGTAACAAATGGATCGATCAAGTTCTCCTTTTTTATCAATCCCAAAGGTCGATGTCATCCTGATCTAAAATCAAAGATGATAATGATGCAGAGTATGTTGGTCCTATAGTGTATCTTCAGTTTTTTAGCCTGAGCTATGGCTCCAGTGCTACACTAGGACTAAGCCATTGATGGAGGGTGCCTCTCCAAGTTTGCTAATGAACTTATACAATCTCCTAGCCTACATGACAGCATCGATGCCATGAGGTACTCTACATCACTAATAGAATATGCTACAGTATCTACTTGAAATATTTTCAATAGATTGCTCCTTTTGTTGGGATAAATTCATGATCTAACACTCTCCTGCTATCATTTTTATCTGACTAAAAATTGAAATCAAAATATTTCATAAATTTTAAGTTAGTTTCTCTATATATGAATCACTGGATCTTAGTATTTCTCAAATACTTAAGAATTATCTATACAATCTTTTAGTGATTCTCACCCAGATCAGAATGGTATCTGCTCACTACCTCTAGTGAGTATACTATATCTGATCTCACACATGGAGAAATAAGATGATAGCTAAATCTTTATTTCTTGTAATATTGAAATGTCATTCTCGATTACGAAAATGTCATCTATAGAGAACACAAGGAATAACACTACAAAACCTTATTCCTACTTATAGATGTAGGATTTCTCTTTGCTCATAACAAAGACATACATTCAAAGCACATATTTTCGATTCCAAGATAAGAGCCAAATAGGCTTTATAGGTCTTTACCTTTCCATCTATGCTACTCTGATTTTTTTGAAAATCCATTCACACCTAATAGATTTTATCCCTTCAAATAAATCAGCTAGTGTCCATATACTATTGATCTTCATGGACTTCAATTTGGATTTGATGGCTCCAAGCCATCTCTCAGAGTCAGACCTCTGCTTTGCATCCCTATAGGTGATCGGATCCTTGTTGTTCTCATCAAGCTCAAAAGGATCGTCATCTCGGATCTTGAAATCAAAGTATCTATCTAGCTGATATAGTACTCTACTAGATCTCCTTCAAGGTGCCTCTTTAATAGGCTCTGGGTTTGATCTAATCAAATCCAGTTCTGTAGATTTACTAGATTATGTCAGTTCTTTCTACCGATTAAATTTTCTCAAGTTCAACTTTTCAGGCATCAATTCCTTCTCTAAGAAACTTTTTTTTTCAAAAAAAGTATACTATTGCTGAGAACAACTTTTATTTTTCAGCATGGTAGAAGTAATAACTCCTAGTTTCCTTAGAGTACCCTATAAACATACACCTATGGGATTGGGCTCCAAGTTTATCTATGTGCAACCATTTGATATAGGCCTGACAACCCTAAACCCGAAGGTGAGAGAGTCTAGGTCTATGCTCGATCCATATCCCATATGGAGTTTTTGCGATAGATTTACTCAGTGTAAATTTTTAAAGTAAAACAAGTAGTCTCAAGAGCTTAATGCTAAATTGGGCAGACTAGTAAACCCCTATCATGGATTGAACTATGTCTAACAAAATTTGATTTTTTCTTTTTGATACACTATGTTCCAAAAGAAGTCAACTATGAAAGAATTCTATTCTCTCTTAGATATATCAAAAACTCACTAGATAAGTATTTGCCTCCTTGATCTGATTAAAGAGTACTAATATCTTTTTCTAATTTATTTTTTCACTTCATTATGAAATCATTTGAATATTTTAAATGATTCAGGCTAGACATACCAATATCTAAATAGATCATCTATAATGGAATATTAATATCCTTCTCTGACACTTGAGTTCATAGATCCACATACATCAATATGTATAAGACTTAAAAATTTACTGGCTCTTTCACCTTTTTTAGTAAAAGATGATTTTATCATTTTCATAAGAAGACAAGACTCATAGGTCATCAATAATTCAAAATCATTGATGTCGAGATTTTCCTCTCAAGCTAATATGTTTATCCAGTTCTTGTTAATATGACTGAGCCTATAATTCCAAAGGTAGATATCCATGACATTATCTAACTTGGGGCATTTATTAAATGTGTACATTATACTCAACGGGTTGTGTAAATGTTAAATATTATTTCTTTATTGTCCATATATTATTATAATATTATTCATAATAACATTACAATAATCTTCCTTTATAGATAAATGATGATCATCTTTGGCCAAAAAACCAACAAAAATCACATTCATCATAAACAATGGATAATAGTGATAGTCACTCTAAATGATAATTTTTGAAAATAAGCTCGATAATTTCTAAAGTTAGGATTGAAATAAAACTTTCATCCCTAATGTTTAAAAATTTTTTACCATTTTCAAACATTCCACTTACTTGAAATTCTTGCAACGAATTGCATAAGACTATCGGTATCTAATACCCAGGTAGTAGAATTACATACAAAAAAATGATAAGGTGTTATCATATAACATCCTTAATCAGCAATTCGTTGCTCTTTTTTCTTATTCAACCTATCAGGATCAAGGAAATCAAGATATTCATGATAATACTTTTTTCTATGACCATGCTTTTGGTAGTAGAAGCACTTTGCTTGATTTGGATTAGTCTTGGACCTTTTGTTTTCACTGGACTTAGAAGTCCTAGCACGAACCCATTCATACTACTAAACTAAATTCAACTTTTGATGCTAATTATTAAAATTGATCCCATAAGTTAATCACTGTCTAACAGTTAATGGAGCAATTAGGGTTTAGCCTTAATCCGGAGAAAAAAGAACAATGATCTAATGTATATGAATTATTTTAAGCCTAGAGACTTGGATTTTAGTCTAAAAGTTCTTCCACTATTTTATATGAATTGATAGCCTCTATCTTTAATTTGAGGAATTACTTTAATTTTCTAATAGGTGCTAGAATCCACATAGACTGTACATAAGCCCGACTTTGGCCGGTCAACCTATATGCATCTATGGGTAGGTTCTTTAATCAATTATTTCTTTAAACAACTTCTAGTATTTTAATTTTGCCCTAGAAACCTAATCAGTAGGCTTTGGCTTCTACTGTAAGGATCTAGTGAGGTCCAACCATTAACATGACCATACTTAGTGCATCTAACCAATGAATGATTAACCCCAACTTTGGTTGGTCAACCTAACCACTATTCAAGAGGCACTTCCAACTTATCATATTATGAATGATAATTTCATTAGTCAATAAGCACCAGGCCTTTGGGCCTCCAATGGTTATTGAGTTAATAGACCCATTATCATCCAACTTAATGGAAGGTTATGACTAGTTATCCACATAACTTTGTCATTTTAAGGATCTAATAATTTTAGATAATTTAAACTATTAGTGATTTGAGGATAGAGAAGACATGGACCAAATTTTTCCTACTGACTTCATAAAGTCAAATCCTCATTGACTTCTCAAGCATAGATGAGGACTAGGATCAATTTAGGTCCATGGGCACCTAGATCAATCTTACTAAATAAAATTAGTCTCACTAATTTTCAATATGACATGGGTTAGCATGAATCAATGAGCAACCTAATCAAGATCTGATTAACTACATTGGCCAGGTAAGTGAGATCGATGGAAAGGTTTATCAAAGCTTGCCTTAGACATCATCAAAAATAGCCAGATAAGCAGGCTACTAATTAAAAATCAACGATCTGGGAATGCCAGACTTACCTTAGACACCAATCGATTTATTAATTTTGATTTGGTCAACCTAAAGACTCAAACTCGATCGCTAAGCCAAGATCAGCATCCATTTGTTAGATGTATGGATTTTGATCAACTACAACTATTGAATTGATCAATAAAAAAAATGATCTAATTCTAATTAACTATTAATTAGATTTGATCAATTTCTTAATTTAGTCCATATTTAATCTAACCCTAGGTCTAACCTAGTTAATGACCTGATCAAAGCTAACCCATTATCCTTGAACCCATATTTTATGAAATTATCTTAGGATCTTCAAATCACAAACCTAGATCCTAAACAATTACTTAATTCTTAATTAAGTTCAAGACTTACAGGTTGGTGTTCGAAACCTCAGAACTAGTTTTTGATTTCAAGTTTTAAAATATTTTCATATTTATAAATAATTTATATTGAATCATATTCAATTCATGATTTTAGATCTGATTTATTTCATTATTTAGATCATGTCCTAGGATTTTGAATCTTGAATTTTGCAGAAAGTAAGTTCATAATTTAAATTTCATAAAATATATATGTCACACATATAGAAACTAGATTCAAATTAAAGCTACATATCAAGCATAGGTATAAAAGAAACTAGATCAAAACATGAAACACATATTATTCAGATCTTATCTAAATAATCAAAATCAAATCATAAACTAATTATATTAGATTTAAAATTTAAAAATAAATCATAAATTATTTTAGATCTTATCTAACATATTTATGATTTAGGTTTCTTAGATAAACACATACTAGGATAATCTTCCCACTATAAGGGATAAATCTTACAGCAGAACAACCTTATAATCAGTATGTATGATCAAATATTATTTAGATCTAATCTAAATAATCTAAAATAGATCTAATATTTATTTAATTTTTAATTTAAAATTTAAAAAATAAATTATAAAATTATTTAAATCACATCTAACTTATTCATGATTAAAAAAATTTAGATCAGCGCATACTAGAACAACCTTTACATTATAAGGGGTTAACATAATAATAGTATTGTTGGAAATTATATTCTAAAATCAATCATCAGCCTATTGATGGTTGAGCTATTTTATAATTATAATTAATTTATTAATTAATAAAAATATTTTGGCATCTTTTTCATCATAAGTTTACATCTTCTAATGAACTTCATTATTCTGATGAAGTTCTTAGGATTGATTAGTTTCAATAAAGAGAGGATTTATCGATTAGTCCTTAAATTTATTCACGATCAAATGATAGGCTATTAATTAGGACAATAGTGTCTATCGAGCATAGATTGCTATATGCCATATAGGTTGGTTGTCCTCTTAATAAAAGAGTATGGAGACACTAGTATGGTATATAGGTGAGATGTATGGGTACATCATCATTGAACATGACCAACTCTAAGGTATTCTGTTATCAAGAATATCTCTGATGGGATATAGGTATAAGTATCCCTTAGACCAAAGATCACCTCAGTGACTTGCAAGCAACTCACTGTGCTTTGGTTTTGGACTAACTGAATTTCTAATTCAGCAATGGAAGGCTTCTAGGCATAGTCAAGTACTTATGAAGTCAGGTGTGATCAAAATGGAATTGATCACTCCAAGAGTTAGAGAAGAATGTATCACCGTATTTTAATATAGCAAAACCTTAGTCAGGATAATCCATCAAATAGATTTGATATTTTGAAATACAATGTAGACAACTAATTAGAGTTGATAGTTAAACTCTGAGGTATCCTACGAGCATTGTGGTCAAGGGGATGAATTATATGGAAACTATATCCGCATGGGTTCTAAGGATGGTGTTCAACACCTTCGACCTATCCGACCGTCAGATATTATTGCTAGATGGTCACTTCCATTGGTACAAAAATTTATTCCTATGCTACTGACTTAGATTCAGATTTATGAGGTCACACACATTAGAGCTTACGATCTGATCAGATGATTGATCAATGATTAAGAATCATTTTAGAGTTAAACAATCAATACAATTGGTGTTTAACCTAGTGCAAGTATTACAGGAGGATCGATTAGCAATTAGATTGCTAATTGATTTAATTTAATTAAGTCAATAGGATGAGATTAAGTCTAATTAAATATAATTTAATTAAATTTAGTTTGGACTTGATTGGATCAAGTTTAATTGATTTATTGGATAAGCCAAGTGTAAGGAAGAACTAGTCCTAGTCTAACTAGGACTCAGATTAACCTAATTTTTTAATTTAATTAGAAAATAAATTAGAATTAAATTTGATTTAATCTAATTTAATTAAGTCCTTAAATGAGTTAGAGTTTTATTTAATTATGTTGGATTAATCTTGATTTTATTTGGTTAAAAGATCTTGTTTGACCAAGTCAAAATAGGAGTCCTAGTGTGATTAGGACTCCCTATCACTTGCGCCACTTAATCCTCACGCCCCATGCCCTTCTTGTTTTATTTCTTATGTAAAAATTCTCCACTCCCATGGCATCTCACACCCTCTTTCTCTCCTCCTTTTCTCATAAGGCAATTTGTTGGAAGACCAAGTCAAAAGAGGAGTTAGTTTTGCTTAGCATTCTATGAGATAGAATCCTTATTGACCAAAACACCTTCCCTTGAGCACCGCCCCCTCTTTTAATTAATTCTTCTCTTACTCCATAAAAATAATCTCCTTTTTTATGCACCATCCCTTGCTATTCCAAATCCTGATTTCCCGGTCCAGGTGAAGGAAAATCGGTTCGTTCAGATCTGATCAGATCAAGAGATATATTTCAAAAATTTTTCTCTTGATCTCAAATCAGATCTTGATATGTTTCAGATCTGATTCTTATTATTTTAATAAATAAAATAAAATAAGATAAATTAAATCAAATTTAATTTACCTGATTTGGGTAATCCTATTACCCTGTTGATGATCCTGTATTGCAGCGGAAGGTTCTGGATCTTAGCCACGCAAGCGCCTGGCCTCTACCGGTATCCACTCGGGTTGGATCTGGAGATCCTCTTCTTCTCTATCACACCTCCAAAAATCAGATCTGGATCTGATCTGGAGGATCTTCAAAACTCTTTTGAAGATCTGCAGTCGTCCTTTTGCAGCAGCGCAGCCTTCTTGCTTTTGATCGCCTTTCTCTTGATCTGATCGCACCAACTAAGTCCAAAACTCCTTTTGGACGTGGAGAGCAGAGGGAGAAGAGACTATGGCATGGAGGAAGGAGGGGAGAGGCAGCCTTGGGGCGTGGGAAAGAATTTTCAATTATTTTGAGGTTGGGCGCAGGGTCTTATTTATAGACTCTTGCGTGATCCAACTCCTCTTCCTTCCCAACCAATCACAACCCTTTGTGAAATCAGATCTAAATCTGATTGGTGGGAATAGAGACCCCTGGATTCCTCCTTAGAGGGCCTAAGACCAGTCAAACTTGGATTCTTAGTAGAACTCTAATTGGAATCCAAAAGGGAGATGGAGTCCTTGTCCAACAAGGACTCCTAGGCGCCTCCTACTTGGGCTCACACGCCACCCTTGGCGTGCGCCCTTCTCCTTGCCAGGTTCTGGCAGGGGGACAAGGCCCCCACCAGCTCTCCAATAGGTGCATGACATGTGGTCAAAAGTCAAAGTGGTCAATGGTCAACGTTTGACCAGTCAAAGGTAGACTTTTGACCAAAGTCAAAGAACAAGAAATGGCAGGTGACCAAAAATGGCAGGTAATGTCTTACAAAATAAGACAACCTTTTCTGACTTGGACAACCTCCAGTCAGACCATATGAAGGCCTCTGATTGAGCACAAACTCCTTTTGGCTCAGTCAGGACAACTTATTTATGATAGTAAAAGAAGAACGTTAGGTTCAATCGAGTGCTAGCACGATTTCCTTGAACCTAATTGAATCTCATTCAGATCAATTGAACTAGATCAGTTCAATTGATGATCACCAGATTCAAACCCTTGTTTGTGTGACCCAGTTAGGTTCAGTTCTGTATGGTAATGGGATATGTCATGATCTCTATCATCGACATCATCGAAACTCCTTTCGATGGATCAGAACTCTTCTGATTCGAACAGCTAGAATGATCGATCATCTAAATCATTCTAATTGCTCCCAAAATCCACCAGTGACACCTAGCAGTATATGGTGGCAACCCATCAGAGCTGAATGCGAACCTCTTGGTGCAGCTACCTGTGTGATTAAGTTCTTCTATCTTGAGCCCCGATCAGATTAGGGTTAAGGTGAACTCGTCAAACCCTAGTCTCTGTCATATGATGTAATCATTCGATTCGAGTCCAATGTGAAAATCCTAAATAGAAACTCTTTCTATTATTTCACTCTGCCATGGCCATGGGCTTCTGGACTTGATTCTCATGATCATCATAGGGCTACTCCTCTACCACCGAGGTAGATAGATTCCATCTTGATGCAATCCAGTTCCTACAATGAACATGCTATAGCCAACATACACCTCAGGGTTCCATATGGCTAGGAGACCGAGTAATGGTGTAGTCAAACTATAACACCCTCAAGGTGAACTGCCGATGCATCTCAGGTCAAAGAACCAGACACACTACTGCAGCATCGAGTCAGTCATTGACGAGAAGGTAGACTCCCTAATGACTACTCGAGGTGGTCACGCTCAGTGCCCTCGTTCTCTAACGAGTACCTGTACTCTCGCTCCGGTGTCTCCACACCGTAGACTCAAGACTCATCTACTAAAGAGAAGCGATTGTACACCAACCTTCCGGATCAATCACCATCCTCGTGATGATCCTATGGTCGGGAGCATTTTATGAGTTAATAATGATTATTCATGTCTTAAATTTTCAACTCTTGAAAATATGAATTATCATTACCATTAACTCAAAGGATGTATCACAGACACTAAATACACATATGTGATAGAAAATAACCCATTTTATTGAATTATAGTCAAAATTATAATTTTGCCCCTAGAAGTGTATTACAAGTGTCAGCCAATTCTGGCTTCTAGGGCACATATATCTAACAATCTCCCACTTGTCCTAAAGCCAATTGGCTACAAGTCTAAGTCCCATCTTCTCAAGGTGGGCTTCGATCTTCTGCTGGCCCAACGGCTTTGTAAGTGGGTCTGCCACATTATCTGTGGAGTTGACTCTCTTGACCTCAACGTAACCTTTCTCAAGGTAATCGCGGATGAGATGATATCGCCGCTCAATGTGCTTGGACTTCTGGTGAGACCTCGGCTCCTTAGCAAGGGCTATGGCGCCATTGTTGTCGCAGTAAAGAGGAATGGCATCTGATGGCATTACTCCAATTTCTGCAGCAAACTTCTTGTACCAGAATGCTTCCTTTGCAGCCTCTGATGCAGCTATATATTCTGCTTCCATGGTGGAATCTGCTATCACAGTTTGCTTGGAACTCTTCCAGCTGACAGCTCCACCATTGCACACAAACAGACTTCCAGATGTCGACTTTCGATCATCTATATCGGACATGAAGTCCGAGTCTGTGTATCCCTGGAACTTGGAGTTCTCCATTACCAAAGACCAACATCATATCCTTAGTTCTTCTCAAGTACTTAAGGATACATTTCACAGAAGTCCAGTGTTCTTCACCTGGATTTGACTGATATCTGCTTGTGACACTCACAGCATGGGCTATATCAGGTCGTGTACATAGCATGGCATACATGAGGCTCCCTATTGCAGAAGCATAAGGGATCTTGCTCATGCGTTCTATTTCCTCAGGTGTGCTGGGGCACATCTTCTTGGAAAGATGAATACCATGTCTGAAGGGTATTAATCCCCTCTTAGAGTTTTCCATACTAAACCTCTTTAGTACTTCCTCTATGTACATCTTCTGTGAAAGTCCTAGCATCCTATTCGGTCTATCCCTATAGACCTTAATTCCTAGAATAAAGGATGCTTCACCTAGGTCTTTCATGGAGAATTCCTTGGACAACCACATCTTGACTGATGTCAACATGGGAATATCATTCCCAATAAGGAGGATGTCATCCACGTACAATACGAGGAAGACAACAGCGCTCCCACTGACCCTTTTGAAAACACATGGTTCCTCTTCATTTTTGATGAAACCAAACTTTTTGATCACATCATTGAAACGAGTGTTCCAGCTCCGAGATGCTTGCTTAAGTCCATATATGGACCTTTGCAGCTTGCAAACCTTGTGATCAGTATCACTGGATGTGAAACCTAGCGGCTGTTCCATATAGATATCTTCCTCAAGATATCCATTTAGGAATGCCGTTTTCACGTCCATTTGCCATATTTCATAATCGAAATAGGCTGCAACAGCAAGCAATGTGCGGATGGATTTTAGCATAGCTACTGGGGAAAAGGTATCCTGATAGTCAATGCCTTCGCGTTGACTATAACCTTTTGCCACCAGTCTAGCCTTGAATGTCTCCACATTCCCATCTGCACCAATCTTTCTCTTGAAGATCCATTTACACCCAATAGGTACTATACCTTCTGGTGGATCTACCAAGGTCCAGACTTGGTTTGAGTGCATCGAGTCAATTTCTGACTTCATTGCCTCTAAGCCATTTCTCGGAGTCGATATCTGATATCGCCTCGTTGTAGGTTTTGGGATCATCACCATGAGCACCATTACCTATGAGGAACATTTCCTCTACATCCTCTGAAATAATACCTAAGTATCTTTCAGGGGGACGGGAAACTCTTTCCGATCTACGAGGTGGAGGAGGTAGTGTTCTTATTGGCTCAACCTGATTTGGTTCCACTTGGTCCTTAGCTCGTTCTGCTTGTGAGACTTTCTCATCAAGCTTAATCTGCTTTCCAATGCCGCTATCTTGAATAAACTATTTTTCAAGAAATATGGCATGTCGACTCACAATCACATTGTGGTCTTCTGGAATGTAGAAATAGTATCCTAATGACTCTTTAGGATATCCTATGAATCGAGCTCTAAAGGACCTAAACTCTAACTTGTCCGCTTGTTGTCTTTTGACATGAAGCCGGACAACCCCAAATTCTGAGATGACTCAGACTTGGTTTCTTACCGTGCCATATCTCATACGGTGTGGTAGGAACGGTTTTAGAGGGAACCCTATTCAGTAGAATAGATTGAAGTTAATAATGAATGTCCCCAAAGAAAATCAGGGAGGTCTGTGAAGCTCATCATGGATCGAACCATATCCAATAGAGTCCGATTTCTCCGTTCTGAAACCCCGTTGAGTTGAGGTGTTCCTGGTGGAGTCCATTGAGAGACTATGCCATTTTCCTTAAGATAGTCTAGGAATTCCCGGCTAAGGTATTCACCTCCTCGATCTGATCGAAGAACCTTAATGGGTTTTCCAGTTTGTTTTTCTACTTCATGTCTGAATTCTTTGAACTTTTCAAAAGCTTCAGACTTGTGTCTCATAAGATACACATACCCATACCTAGACAGATCATCGGTAAAGGTAATGAAGTAGACAAAATTGCCTCTAGCCGGCACATCAAATGGGCCGCACACATCAGTATGTACTAGGGCAAGGAGATCTGTGGCCCTCTCCCCATGTCCAACAAAAGGGAGTTTAGTCATTTTGCCTTGAAGACAAGATTCACAAGTTGGATACGACTCAAAAGTCAATGGACTCAATAGCCCATTTTTCTCCAATTTGTTAATCCTATCTTCTGCTATATGACCTAATCTCAGGTGCCATAGATATCTGTCGTTTGGACTATCCCTAGGTCGTTTGGCATTCACGTTTTGCTCGATAGTTAAAACAGGTACATCAATATGTAACTGATAAAGACCATTAATAAGGAAACCATTTGCAATTTTATTTCTTTCATAAAGAATGTTACAATGGTCCTTAAAGAAGGTGATCACATAACCTTCTTGTGCTAAGCATGAAACAGAAATCAAATTCCTGCTAGCTGCAGGCACATAATAACAGTCTTTTAAAACTAAGTCTAAACCAGATGGTAATCGAAGAGGGTATGTTCCCACGGCTACTGCAGCAACTCTTGCTCCATTACCGATGCGTAGGATCATGTCTCCATCCCTCAGCCTCCTGCTATCCTCAAGACCCTGCATAGAAGTGCACAGATGAGCACTAGAACCAGAGTCAAGCACCCAACTGGATGCAGAAGAAACCGTAAGGTTAGACTCAATAACGAGCATACCTCCAGAAGGACCTTCCTTCTTGTTCTTCAGGGTGGCCAGGTAAGTAGGGCAGTTCCGCTTCCAATGGCCGTCGCTGTTGCAATGGAAACACTTTCCTTTGCCATCGGCCTTCTTCTTCGGCTTCTGCCTTCTTCTTCTTTGATCCTTCCACCTTTTGCTTTTTCACAGACTTCTTTTTCTTTCCATAAGACTTTCTTTTGGAAGAAGTCCGTTCCATAGCAAGAACTGAGCCTTTAGAACCTTTCATAGAAAGCTCAGCGGTAACCAGCATATTTCATCAACTCGGCCAAGGAATTTTGAAGTTTATGCATGTGGTAATTCATGATGAATTGCCCATATGCATCAGTCAAGGATTGCAGAATAATATCATTCTGCACAGTCCAAGTCCAACTTCACACCGAGCTTCTCAAGCTCTTCCATGTCCTTGATCATTGTCAGACAGTGATCTTGGACTGACTGCCCATCACGCATCTTAGCCTTAAAAAGTCATTTCGTGACTTGATATTTGGCTGCGCGACTCTGTTCACCAAACATCTCCTGCAGGTGAGCCAACATTTGGCGAGCAGTCCCGATATCTTCATGTTGGCGCTGGAGCTCATCAGACATCGAGCCCAACATGTAATATCTGGCCTTATTATCTTCGTCAATCCATTTTTCCAGAGACGCTCTCTGTTCAGTGGATGGACGGAGCTGGTAAGGTGGGAGGGTCCTGGTCCAAAACATGTGTTAACTTCTCTGAACCCAAAACAATTTTGTAGTTCCTGAGCCAATCTTTATAATTGGGTCCAGTCAGTCTATGTGTGTCCAGGATACGTGCCAGTGGGTTGGACGCAGACATTTTTCCTGTAGAGAGTCAAAGATTCTAGTTAGATACTGTAATTTTGACTTGACCAATTTATTTAGGGAAATTTTATTTTTAAACAAATTAGCTCCCACTATTTTCTCGGATCCCTACACTCCCTCTGTAGAGATGCAAAAATCTCCATGATTAATGATTTCTAGTGGGTGGTGCGGTCTCACCAACTGACTCATCACCTCACCTAACAGTTATTGGTGATGGGTTAGCCAATGAGTGAACAACTCTTGTTCAATGATTCTCTAATCATGGTGCACCCAAACTTGGTCTCTAATTCATGAATCTCACCGTATCCGAAATATTGATCCACTCCTTAGTTAAGTCAGACCCACCATTTGCATAGACTGGGTTCCTAATTGAGTCTCTCACCGTATCCAGAATATTGAGCCCAACTCTCATCCTCCAGCCCATAGCATCCAATGCCTAATAGACATGGTTGCATCTTTCCCGGTGCAACTGAGCCACTGTATCCAGCCGAGAACAATCAACCCCGGGAAGGGCCCGCACATCTACAATGGTGGAAGACCTCAGACTTAATCTTTTCTTAGGGAGAATTGATTCAGGTCTCATTAAACTAGACTTGGCATTAGTCATAACAATTATGACTAACCTAGTGGCATGGGTTAGCTCGGATTATTGACCACCTCAGATCAGAACTGTGTCAACAGATATGGCCAGGTAAGTGAGACCGGTGGAAGGGAATATGCCATTAACTCGCACAAGAACGCATTCAGTCGAGTAGCTTCCAATTAAAAACCAGTCGGTCGTATGTGCCAAACTTACCTTAGACACCAAATTGTTGAGTCAGAACCAATTGGGTTAGCCTACAATCCAGACTCTAACCTCTGAGCCTAATTAGGTCTTGCTTGATCGATCACTCACGTGACTCGATCTTGACCCAGACTTAATCCTATTAGGCTGGTCAATTTAAGCATTGTTGATCCCATCTAACCAACTCTTGATTCGGTTTGATCAACCGCTTAGACCTAATTGAGCTACCCAAGCCCGAACCCAGTATTATGAATATGTCTTAGATCTAAAATTCTCAATTTTAGACCTAATTAATATTTCCATAATCTTAATTCTTAATTAAGTTTAGGGTTCATAAACAAAATATGCACAATAAATCCTAGGGTTTCAGGATCTAGGGTTTTGCAGAAAGTAAGTTTTGGGTTTCTGATTAAGGACGAACGCACAGCACCCCTACACATCATAAGAACACCCCATCGAATGGAAGGAGAGGGCCTTTAAACCCTTCTTCATTCTTATGACCGGACGGCCAAGAGGAACGCCTTAATCAGGAACATATAAATACTACAAAACTAGTTAGATCTATATCATATATCTCATATATAAAAATTAGATCTAATCAATGGCATATTTTGCATACATCTCATGTATCATATCATGCATATTTTTTAGATCTAAATTATCTCATAATAATCTAAAAAATTAGATTTAAATTGATCTAATCAAAATAAATTCTAATCTAGATAATTATGTAGAACTATTCTACAACTAGTCTAGACATGCATCAATCATATCTCATATGATATTTAAAAATTAAATAATTTTTATTTGCTATTTTTTAGATGTTATTATAATATTTATAATATCAAAAAATAGTAAATAAATAAATCTAAAATATGATTTAATCAAATTAAATTATGATTATGCAAGACTATTCTATAGAACTATTCTATTTTAGAACTAGTCATGCATATTTAATCTTAGATCCAAATTATTTAATTTTAATTTTTTTAATTTTAGATCTGATCACATCTCATGTGACATCTAAAATCATTAATTTTTAATTAAAATAAATTAAAAATCAGATCTAAATAATTTAGAACCTGGCTCTGATACCAGAGTTAGATATATGTGCCCTAGAAGCCAGAATTGGCTGACACTTGTAATACACTTCTAGGGGCAAAATTATAATTTTGACTAAAATCAATAAAATGGGTTATTTTCTATCACATATGTGTATTTAGTGTCTGTGATACATCCTTTGAGTTAATGGTAATGATAATTCATATTTTCAAGAGTTGAAAATTTAAGACATGAATAATCATTATTAACTCATAAAATGCTCCCGACCATAGGATCATCACGAGGATGGTGATTGATCCGGAAGGTTGGTGTACAATCGCTTCTCTTTAGTAGATGAGTCTTGAGTCTACGGTGTGGAGACACCGGAGCGAGAGTACAGGTACTCGTTAGAGAACGAGGGCACTGAGCGTGACCACCTCGAGTAGTCATTAGGGAAGTCTACCTTCTCGTCAATGACTGACTCGATGCTGCAGTAGTGTGTCTGGTTCTTTGACCTGAGGTGCATCGGCAGTTCACCTTGAGGGTGTTATAGTTTGACTACACCATTACTCGGTCTCCTAGCCATATGGAACCCTGAGGTGTATGTTGGCTATAGCATGTTCATTGTAGGAACTGGATTGCATCAAGATGGAATCTATCTACCTCGGTGGTAGAGGAGCAGCCCTATGATGATCATGAGAATCAAGTCCAGAAGCCCATGGCCATGGCAGAGTGAAATAATAGAAAGAGTTTCTATTTAGATTTTCACATTGGACTCGAATCGAATGATTACATCATATGACAGAGACTAGGGTTTGACGAGTTCACCTTAACCCTAATCTGATCGGGGCTCAAGATAGAAGAACTTAATCACACAGGTAGCTGCACCAAGAGGTTCGCATTCAGCTCTGATGGGTTGCCACCATATACTGCTAGGTGTCACTGGTGGATTTTGGGAGCAATTAGAATGATTTAGATGATCGATCATTCTAGCTGTTCGAATCAGAAGAGTTCTGATCCATCGAAAGGAGTTTCGATGATGTCGATGATAGAGATCATGACATATCCCATTACCATACAGAACTGAACCTAACTGGGTCACACAAACAAGGGTTTGAATCTGGTGATCATCAATTGAACTGATCTAGTTCAATTGATCTGAATGAGATTCAATTAGGTTCAAGGAAAATCGTGCTAGCACTCGATTGAACCTAACGTTCTTCTTTTACTATCATAAATAAGTTGTCCTGACTGAGCCAAAGGAGTTTGTGCTCAATCAGAGGCCTTCATATGGTCTGACTGGAGGTTGTCCAAGTCAGAAAAGGTTGTCTTATTTGTAAGACATTACCTGCCATTTTTGGTCACCTGCCATTTCTTGTTCTTTGACTTTGGTCAAAAGTCTACCTTTGACTGGTCAAACGTTGACCATTGACACTTTGACTTTTGACCACATGTCATGCACCTATTGGAGAGCTGGTGGGGGCCTGTCCCCCTGCCAGAACCTGGCAAGGAGAAGGGCGCACGCCACCCTAGGCGTGTGCCCACAGGAATGGGAGGGAATCTTTGGAAGAATTTGTTAGATATATGTGCCCTAGAAGCCAGAATTGGCTGACACTTGTAATACACTTCTAGGGGCAAAATTGTAATTTTGACTATAATTAATGAAATGGGTTATTTTCTATCACACATGTGTATTTAGTGTCTGTGATACATCCTTTGAGTTAATGGTAATGATAATTCATATTTTCAAGAGTTGAAAATTTAAGACATGAATAATCATTATTAACTCATAAACAGCTCCCGACCATAGGATCATCACGAGGATGGTGATTGATCCGGAAGGTTGGTGTACGATCGCTTCTCTTTAGTAGATGAGTCTTGAGTCTACGGTGTGGAGACACCGGAGCGAGAGTACAGGTACTCGTTAGAGAACGAGGGCACTGAGCGTGACCACCTCGAGTAGTCATTAGGAAGTCTACCTTCTCGTCAATGACTGACTCGATGCTGCAGTAGTGTGTCTGGTTCTTTGACCTGAGATGCATCGGCAGTTCACCTTGAGGGTGTTATAGTTTGACTACACCATTACTCGGTCTCCTAGCCATATGGAACCCTGAGGTGTATGTTGGCTATGACATGTTCATTGTAGGAACTGGATTGCATCAAGATGGGAATCTATCTACCTCGGTGGTAGAGGAGTAGCCCTATGATGATCATGAGAATCAAGTCCAGAAGCCCATGGCCATGGTAGAGTGAAATAATAGAAAGAGTTTCTATTTAGATTTTCACATTGGACTCGAATCGAATGATTACATCATATGACAGAGACTAGGGTTTGACGAGTTCACCTTAACCCTAATCTGATCGGGGCTCAAGATAGAAGAACTGAATCACACAGGTAGCTGCACCAAGAGGTTCGCATTCAGCTCTGATGGGTTGCCACCATATACTGCTAGGTGTCACTGGTGGATTTTGGGAGCAATTAGAATGATTTAGATGATCGATCATTCTAGCTGTTCGAATCAGAAGAGTTCTGATCCATCGAAAGGAGTTTCGATGATGTCTATGATAGAGATCATGACATATCCCATTACCATACAGAACTGAACCTAACTGGGTCACACAAACAAGGGTTTGAATCTGGTGATCATCAATTGAACTGATCTAGTTCAATTGATCTGAATGAGATTCAATTAGGTTCAAGGAAATCGTGCTAGCACTCGATTGAACCTAACGTTCTTCTTTTACTATCATAAATAAGTTGTCCTGACTGAGCCAAAGGAGTTTGTGCTCAATCAGAGGCCTTCATATGGTCTGACTGGAGGTTGTCCAAGTCAGAATAGGTTGTCTTATTTGTAAGACATTACCTGCCATTTTTGGTCACCTGCCATTTCTTGTTCTTTGACTTTGGTCAAAAGTCTACCTTTGACTGGTCAAACGTTGACCATTGACCCTTTGACTTTTGACCACATGTCATGCACCTATTGGAGAGCTGGTGGGGGCTTGTCCCCCTGCCAGAACCTGGCAAGGAGAAGGGCGCACGCCAAGGGTGGCGTGAGCCCAAGTAGGAGGCGCCTAGGAGTCCTTGTTGGACAAGGACTCCACCTCCCTTTTGGATTCCAATCAGAGTTCTACTAAGAATCCAGTTTGACTGGTCTTAGGCGCCCTCTAAGGAGGAATCCAGGGGTCTCTATTCCAACCAATCAGATTTAGATCTGATTTCACAAAGGGTTGTGATTGGTTGAGAGGAAGAGGAGTTGGATCACAAGCTTAGGTCTATAAATAAGACCCTGCGCCCAACCCTAATTAAAAGTCAAAGTCTTATTGAAAGAGATTTCCCACGTCCAAGGCTGCCTCTCCCCTCCTTCTCCATGCCATACTCTCTTCTCCCCTTGCTCTCCACGTCCAAAAGTGTTTTGGACTTAGTTTGGTGCGATTCAGATCAAGGAAAGGCGATCAAAAGCAAGAAGGCTGCGCTGCTGCAAAAGGACGACTGCAGATCTTCAAAAGAGTTTTGAAGATCCTCCAGATCAGATCCAGATCTGATTTTTGGAGGTGTGATAGAGAAGAAGAGGTTCTCCAGATCCAACCCGAGTGGATACCGGTAGAGGCCAGGCGCTTGCGTGGCTAAGATCCAGAACCTTCCGCTGCAATCAGGATCATCTACAGGGTAATAGGATTACCCAAATCAGGTAAATTAAATTTGATTTAATTTATCTTATTTTATTTTATTTATTAAAATAATAAGAATCAGATCTGAAACATATCAAGATCTGATTGAGATCAAGAGAAAAATTTTTGAAATATATCTCTTGATCTAATCAGATCTGGACGAACCTGGACCGGGAAATCAGGATTTCCCTTCAACTGGTATCAGAGCCATGGTTCTAAAATTGTTTAGATCTGATTTTAATTTTATTTTAATTAAAAATAAAGTGATTTCAGATGTCACATGAGATGTGATCAGATCTGAAATCAGAAAAATTAAAATTAAATGATTTGGATCTAAGAACATGAAGATATGCATGACTAGTTCTAGAATAGAATAGTTCTATAGAATAGTTTTGCATGTCTTTGATTTAATCTGATTAAATCATATTTTAGATCTTCTTATTTACTATTTTCTGATATTATAAGTGTTATAATAACATCTGATAAACAGCAAATAAAAATTATTTAATTTTAAATATCATATGAGATATGATAGATGCATGACTAGACTAGTTGTAGAATAGTTCTACATAATTGTCTAGATTAGAATTTATTTTGATTAGATCAATTTAAATCTAATTTTTTAGATTATTATGTGATAATTTAGATCTGAAAACATGCATGATTATGATACATGAGATGTATGCAAAATATGCCTTGATTAGATCTAAATTTGTATATGAGATATATGATATAGATCTATAACTGTTTTGTAGTATTTACATGTTCCTGATTAAGGCGTTCCTCTTGGCCGTCCGGTCATAAGAACGAAGAAGGGTTTAAAGGCCCTCTCTTCCCATTCGATGGGGTGTTCTTATGACGTGTAGGGGTGCTGCGTGTTCGTCCTTAATCAGAAACCCAAAACTTACTTTCTGCAAAACCCTAGATCCTGAAACCCTAGGATTTATTGTGCATATTTTGTTTATGAACCCAACTTAATTAAGAATTAAGTTTATGGAATATTAATTAGGTCTAAAATTGAGAATTTCAGATCTAAGACATATTCATAATACTGGGTTCGGGCTTGGGTAGCTCAATTAGGTCTAAGCGGTTGATCAAACCGAATCAAGAGTTGGTTAGATGGGATCAACAATGCTTAAATTGACCAGCCTAATAGGATTAAGTCTGGGTCAAGATCGAGTCACGATCAAGCAAGACCTAATTAGGCTCAGAGGTTAGAGTCTGGATTGTAGGCTAACCCAATTGGTTCTGACTCAACAATTTGGTGTCTAAGGTAAGTTTGGCACAGACGACCGACTGGTTTTTAATTGGAAGCTACTCGACCTGAATGCGTTCTTGTGCGAGTTAACGGCATATTCCTTCCACCGGTCTCACTTACCTGGCCATATCTGTTGACACAGTTCTGATCTGAGGTGGTCAATAATCCGAGCTGACCCATGCCACTAGGTTAGTCATAATTGTTATGACTAAGCCAAGTCTAGTTTAATGAGACCTGAATCAATTCTCCCTAAGAAAAGATTAAGTCCGAGGTCTTCCACCATTGTAGACGTGCGGGCCCTTCCCGGGGTTGATTGTTCTCGGCTGGATACAGTGGCTCAGTTGCACCGGGAAGACGCAACCATGTCTATTAGGCATTGGATGCTATGGGCTGGAGGATGAGTTGGGCTCAATATTCCGGATACGGTGAGAGACCCAATTAGGAACCCAGTCTATGCAAATGGTGGGTCTGACTTAACTAAGGAGTGGATCAATATTCCGGATACGGTGAGATTCATGAATTAGAGACCAAGTTTGGGTGCACCATGATTAGAGAATCATTGAACAAGAGTTGTTCACTCATTGGCTAACCCATCACCAATAACTGTTAGGTGAGGTGATGAGTCAGTTGGTGAGACCGCACCACCCACTAGAAATCATCAATCGCGGAGATTTTCGCATCTCTACAGAGGGAGTGTAGGGATCCGAGAAAATAGTGGGAGCTAATTTGTTTAAAAATAAAATCCCTAAACAAATTGGTCAAGTCAAAATTACAGTATCTAACTAGAATCTTTGACTCTCTACAGGAAAATGTCTGCGTCCAACCCACTGGCACGTATCCTAGACACACATAGACTGACTGGACCCAATTATAAAGATTGGCTCAGGAACTACAAAATTGTTTTGGGTTCAGAGAAGTTAACACATGTTTTGGACCAGGACCCTCCCACCTTACCAGCTCGTCCATCCACTGAACAGAGAGCGTCTCTGGAAAAATGGATTGACGAAGACAATAAGGCCAGATACTACATGTTGGGCTCGATGTCTGATGAGCTCCAGCGCCAACATGAAGATATCGGGACTGCTCGCCAAATGTTGGCTCACCTGCAGGAGATGTTTGGTGAACAGAGTCGCGCAGCCAAATATCAAGTCACGAAATGACTTTTTAAGGCTAAGATGCGTGATGGGCAGTCAGTCCAAGATCACTGTCTGACAATGATCAAGGACATGGAAGAGCTTGAGAAGCTCGGTGTGAAGTTGGACTTGGACTTGCAGAACGATATTATTCTGCAATCCTTGACTGATGCATATGGGCAATTCATCATGAATTACCACATGCATAAACTTCAAAATTCCTTGGCCGAGTTGATGAATATGCTGGTTACCGCTGAGCTTTCTATGAAAGGTTCTAAAGGCTCAGTTCTTGCTATGGAACGGACTTCTTCCAAAAGAAAGTCTTATGGAAAGAAAAAGAAGTCTGTGAAAAAGCAAAAGGTAGAAGGATCAAAGAAGAAGAAGGCAGAACCGAAGAAGAAGGTCGATGGCAAAGGAAAGTGTTTCCATTGCAACAGCGACGGCCATTGGAAGCGGAACTGCCCTACTTACCTGGCCACCCTAAAGAACAAGAAGGAAGGTCCTTCTGGAGGTATGCTCGTTATTGAGTCTAACCTTACGGTTTCTTCTGCATCCAGTTGGGTGCTTGACTCTGGTTCTAGTGCTCATCTGTGCACTTCTATGCAGGGTCTTGAGGATAGCAGGAGGCTGAGGGATGGAGACATGATCCTACGCGTCGGTAATGGAGCAAGAGTTGCTGCAGTAGCCGTGGGAACATACCCTCTGCGATTACCATCTGGTTTAGACTTAGTTTTAAAAGACTGTTATTATGTGCCTGCAGCTAGCAGGAATTTGATTTCTGTTTCATGCTTAGCACAAGAAGGTTATGTGATCACCTTCTTTAAGGACCATTGTAACATTCTTTATGAAAGAAATAAAATTGCAAATGGTTTCCTTGTTAATGGTCTTTATCAGTTGCATATTGATGTACCTGTTTTAACTATCGAGCAAAACGTGAATGCCAAACGACCTAGGGATAGTCCAAACGACAGATATCTATGGCACCTGAGATTAGGTCATATAGCAGAAGATAGGATTAACAAATTGGAGAAAAATGGGCTATTGAGTCCATTGACTTTTGAGTCGTATCCAACTTGTGAATCTTGTCTTCAAGGCAAAATGACTAAACTCCCTTTTGTTGGACATGGGGAGAGGGCCACAGATCTCCTTGCCCTAGTACATACTGATGTGTGCGGCCCATTCGATGTGCCGGCTAGAGGCAATTTTGTCTACTTCATTACCTTTACCGATGATCTGTCTAGGTATGGGTATGTGTATCTTATGAGACATAAGTCTGAAGCTTTTGAAAAGTTCAAAGAATTCAGACATGAAGTAGAAAAACAAACTGGAAAACCCATTAAGGTTCTTCGATCAGATCGAGGAGGTGAATACCTTAGCCGGGAATTCCTAGACTATCTTAAGGAAAATGGCATAGTCTCTCAATGGACTCCACCAGGAACACCTCAACTCAACGGGGTTTCAGAACGGAGAAATCGGACTCTATTGGATATGGTTCGATCCATGATGAGCTTCACAGACCTCCCAGATTTTCTTTGGGGACATTCATTATTAACTTCAATCTATTTACTGAATAGGGTTCCCTCTAAAACCGTTCCTACCACACCGTATGAGATATGGCACGGTAAGAAACCAAGTCTGAGTCATCTCAGAATTTGGGGTTGTCCGGCTTATGTCAAAAGACAACAAGCGGACAAGTTAGAGTTTAGGTCCTTTAGAGCTCGATTCATAGGATATCCTAAAGAGTCATTAGGATACTATTTCTACATTCCAGAAGACCACAATGTGATTGTGAGTCGACATGCCATATTTCTTGAAAAATAGTTTATTCAAGATAGTGGCATTGGAAAGCAGATTAAGCTTGATGAGAAAGTCTCACAAGCAGAAAGAGCTAAGGACCAAGTGGAACCAAATCAGGTTGAGCCAATAAGAACACTACCTCCTCCACCTCGTAGATCGGAAAGAGTTTCCCGTCCCCCTGAAAGATACTTAGGTATTATTTCAGAGGATGTAGAGGAAATGTTCCTCATAGGTAATGGTGCTCATGGTGATGATCCCAAAACCTACAACGAGGCGATATCAGATATCGACTCCGAGAAATGGCTTGAGGCAATGAAGTCAGAGATCGACTCGATGCACTCAAACCAAGTCTGGACCTTGGTAGATCCACCAGAAGGTATAGTACCTATTGGGTGTAAATGGATCTTCAAGAGAAAGATTGGTGCAGATGGGAATGTGGAGACATTCAAGGCTAGACTGGTGGCAAAAGGTTATAGTCAACGTGAAGGCATTGACTATCAGGATACCTTTTCCCCGGTAGCTATGCTAAAATCCATCCGCACATTGCTTGCTGTTGCAGCCTATTTCGATTATGAAATATGGCAAATGGACGTGAAAACGGCATTCCTAAATGGATATCTTGAGGAAGATATCTATATGGAACAGCCGCTAGGTTTCACATCCAGTGATACTGATCACAAGGTTTGCAAGCTGCAAAGGTCCATATATGGACTTAAGCAAGCATCTCGGAGCTGGAACACTCGTTTCAATGATGTGATCAAAAAGTTTGGTTTCATCAAAAATGAAGAGGAACCATGTGTTTTCAAAAGGGTCAGTGGGAGCGCTGTTGTCTTCCTCGTATTGTACGTGGATGACATCCTCCTTATTGGGAATGATATTCCCATGTTGACATCAGTCAAGATGTGGTTGTCTAAGGAATTCTCCATGAAAGACCTAGGTGAAGCATCCTTTATTCTAGGAATTAAGGTCTATAGGGATAGACCGAATAGGATGCTAGGACTTTCACAGAAGATGTACATAGAGGAAGTACTAAAGAGGTTTAGTATGGAAAACTCTAAGAGGGGATTAATACCCTTCAGACATGGTATTCATCTTTCCAAGAAGATGTGCCCCAGCACACCTGAGGAAATAGAACGCATGAGCAAGATCCCTTATGCTTCTGCAATAGGGAGCCTCATGTATGCCATGCTATGTACACGACCTGATATAGCCCATGCTGTGAGTGTCACAAGCAGATATCAGTCAAATCCAGGTGAAGAACACTGGACTTCTGTGAAATGTATCCTTAAGTACTTGAGAAGAACTAAGGATATGATGTTGGTCTTTGGTAATGGAGAACTCCAAGTTCCAGGGATACACAGACTCGGACTTCATGTCCGATATAGATGATCGAAAGTCGACATCTGGCAGACTGTTTGTGCTGGAAGAGTTCCAAGCAAACGGTGATACCATCTCATCCGCGATTACCTTGAGAAAGGTTACGTTGAGGTCAAGAGAGTCAACTCCACAGATAATGTGGCAGACCCACTTACAAAGCCGTTGGGCCAGCAGAAGATCGAAGCCCACCTTGAGAAGATGGGACTTAGACTTGTAGCCAATTGGCTTTAGGACAAGTGGGAGATTGTTAGATATATGTGCCCTAGAAGCCAGAATTGGCTGACACTTGTAATACACTTCTAGGGGCAAAATTGTAATTTTGACTATAATTAATGAAATGGGTTATTTTCTATCACACATGTGTATTTAGTGTCTGTGATACATCCTTTGAGTTAATGGTAATGATAATTCATATTTTCAAGAGTTGAAAATTTAAGACATGAATAATCATTATTAACTCATAAACAGCTCCCGACCATAGGATCATCACGAGGATGGTGATTGATCCGGAAGGTTGGTGTACGATCGCTTCTCTTTAGTAGATGAGTCTTGAGTCTACGGTGTGGAGACACCGGAGCGAGAGTACAGGTACTCGTTAGAGAACGAGGGCACTGAGCGTGACCACCTCGAGTAGTCATTAGGGAGTCTACCTTCTCGTCAATGACTGACTCGATGCTGCAGTAGTGTGTCTGGTTCTTTGACCTGAGATGCATCGGCAGTTCACCTTGAGGGTGTTATAGTTTGACTACACCATTACTCGGTCTCCTAGCCATATGGAACCCTGAGGTGTATGTTGGCTATGACATGTTCATTGTAGGAACTGGATTGCATCAAGATGGGATCTATCTACCTCGGTGGTAGAGGAGTAGCCCTATGATGATCATGAGAATCAAGTCCAGAAATCCCATGGCCATGGTAGAGTGAAATAATAGAAAGAGTTTCTATTTAGATTTTCACATTGGACTCGAATCGAATGATTACATCATATGACAGAGACTAGGGTTTGACGAGTTCACCTTAACCCTAATCTGATCGGGGCTCAAGATAGAAGAACTGAATCACACAGGTAGCTGCACCAAGAGGTTCGCATTCAGCTCTGATGGGTTGCCACCATATACTGCTAGGTGTCACTGGTGGATTTTGGGAGCAATTAGAATGATTTAGATGATCGATCATTCTAGCTGTTCGAATCAGAAGAGTTCTGATCCATCGAAAGGAGTTTCGATGATGTCTATGATAGAGATCATGACATATCCCATTACCATACAGAACTGAACCTAACTGGGTCACACAAACAAGGGTTTGAATCTGGTGATCATCAATTGAACTGATCTAGTTCAATTGATCTGAATGAGATTCAATTAGGTTCAAGGAAATCGTGCTAGCACTCGATTGAACCTAACGTTCTTCTTTTACTATCATAAATAAGTTGTCCTGACTGAGCCAAAGGAGTTTGTGCTCAATCAGAGGCCTTCATATGGTCTGACTGGAGGTTGTCCAAGTCAGAATAGGTTGTCTTATTTGTAAGACATTACCTGCCATTTTTGGTCACCTGCCATTTCTTGTTCTTTGACTTTGGTCAAAAGTCTACCTTTGACTGGTCAAACGTTGACCATTGACCCTTTGACTTTTGACCACATGTCATGCACCTATTGGAGAGCTGGTGGGGGCTTGTCCCCCTGCCAGAACCTGGCAAGGAGAAGGGCGCACGCCAAGGGTGGCGTGAGCCCAAGTAGGAGGCGCCTAGGAGTCCTTGTTGGACAAGGACTCCACCTCCCTTTTGGATTCCAATCAGAGTTCTACTAAGAATCCAGTTTGACTGGTCTTAGGCGCCCTCTAAGGAGGAATCCAGGGGTCTCTATTCCAACCAATCAGATTTAGATCTGATTTCACAAAGGGTTGTGATTGGTTGAGAGGAAGAGGAGTTGGATCACAAGAGGTCTATAAATAAGACCCTGCGCCCAACCCTAATCCTAAGTGCTTATTGAATAGAGATTTCCCACGCCCCAAGGCTGCCTCTCCCCTCCTTCTCCACGC
>QRFJ01003443.1:0-130166 GCA_006176705.1 Cocos nucifera | reverse complement strand
ATCTCAGAATTTGGGGTTGTCTGGCTCATGTCAAAAGACAACAAGCGAACAAGTTAGAGTTTAGGTCCTTCAGAGCTCGATTCATAGGATATCCTAAAGAGTCATTAGGATACTATTTCTACATTTCAGAAGACCACAATGTGATTGTGAGTCGATATGCCATCTTTCTTGAAAAATAGTTTATTCAAAATCGCGGCATTGGAAAGCAGATCAAGCTTGATGAGAAAGTCTCACAAGTGGAACGAGCTAAGGACCAAGTGGAACCAAATTAGGTTGAGCCAATAAGAACACTACCTCCTCCACCTCGTAGATCGGAAAGAGTTTTCCGTCCCCCTGAAAGATACTTAGGTATTATTTCAGAGGACGTAGAGGAAATGTTCCTCATAGGTAATGGTGCTCATGGTGATGATCCCAAAACCTACAATGAGGCGATATCAGATATCGACTCCGAGAAATGGCTAGAGGCAATGCAGTAGAAATTGACTCGATGCACTCAAACCAAGTCTGAACCTTGGTAGATCCACCAGAAGGTATAGTACCTATTGGGTGTAAATGGATCTTCAAGAGAAAGATTGGTGCAGATGGGAATGTGGAGACATTCAAGGCTAGACTAGTGGCAAAAGGTTATAGTCAATGCGAAGGCATTGACTATCAGGATACCTTTTCCCCAGTGGCTATGCTAAAATCCATTTGCACATTGCTTGCCATTACAGCCTATTTCGATTATGAAATATGGCAAATGTACGTGAAAATGGCATTCCTAAATGGATATCTTGAGGAAGATATCTATATGGAACAGCCGCTAGGTTTCACATCCAGTGATGCTGATCATAAGGTTTGCAAGCTACAAAGGTCCATATATGGACTTAAGCAAGCATCTTGGAGCTGGAATACTCATTTCAATAATGTGATCAAAACATTTGGTTTCATCAAAAATGAAGAGGAACCATGTATTTTCAAAATGGTCAGTGGGAGCGCTATTGTCTTCCTCGTATTGTACATGGATGACATCCTCCTTATTGGGATGATATTCCCATGTTGACATCAGTCAAGGTGTGGTTGTCCAAAGAATTCTTCATGAAAGACCTAGGCGAAGCATCCTTTATTCTAGGAATTAAGGTCTATAGGGATAGACTGAATAGGATGCTAGGACTTTCACAGAAGATGTACATAGAGAAAGTACTAAAGAGGTTTAGTATGGAAAACTCTAAGAGGGGATTAATACCCTTCAGACATGGTATTCATCTTTCCAAGAAGATGTGCCCCAGCACACCTGAGGAAATAGAACGCATGAGCAAGATCCCTTATGCTTCTGCAATAGGGAGCCTCATGTATGCCATGCTATGTACACGACCTGATATAGCCCATGCTGTGAGTGTCATAAGCAGATATCAGTCAAATCCAGGTGAAGAACACTGGACTTCTATGAAATGTATCCTTAAGTACTTAAGAAGAACTAAGGATATGATGCTGGTCTTTGGTAATGGAGAACTCCAAGTTCAGGGATACACAGACTCGGACTTCATGTCCGATATAGATGATCGAAAGTCGACATCTGAAAGTCTGTTTGTGTGCAATGGTGGAGCTATCAGCTGGAAGAGTTCCAAGCAAACGGTGATAGCAGATTCCATTATGGAAGTAGAATATTTTGCTGCATCAGACGCTGCGAAGGAAGCATTCTGGTACAAGAAGTTTGCTGCAGAAATCGGAGTAATGCCATCAGATGCCATTCCTCTATACTGCGACAACAATGGTGCCATAGCCCTTGCTAAGGAGCCAAGGTCTCACCAAAAATCCAAGCATATTGAGCGGCGATACCACCTCATCCGTGATTACCTCGAAAAAGGTTATGTCGTGGTCAAGAGAGTCAACTCCGCAGATAATGTGGCAAACCCACTTACAAAGCCGTTGGGCCAGTAGAAGATCGAAGCCCACCTTGAGAAGATGGGACTTAGACTTGTAGCTAATTGGCTTTAGGATAAGTGGGAGATTGTTAGATATATGTGCACTAGAAGCCAGAATTGGCTGACACTTGTAATACACTTCTAGGGGCAAAATTGTAATTTTGACTAAAATCAATAAATGGGTTATTTTCTATCACATATGTGTATTTAGTGTCTGTGATACATCCTTTGAGTTAATGGTAATGATAATTCATATTTTCAAGAGTTGAAAATTTAAGACATGAATAATCATTATTAACTCATAAATTGCTTCCGACCATAGGATCATCACGAGGATGGTGATTGATCCGGAAGGTTGGTGTACAATCGCTTCTCTTTAGTAGATGAGTCTTGAGTCTACGGTGTGGAGACACCGGAGCGAGAGTATAGGTACTCGTTAGAGAACGAGGGCACTGAGCGTGACCACCTCGAGTAGTCATTAGGGAGTCTACCTTCTCGTCAATGACTGACTCGATGCTGCAGTAGTGTGTCTGGTTCTTTGACCTGAGGTGCATCGGCAGTTCACCTTGAGGGTGTTATAGTTTGACTACACCATTACTCGGTCTCCTAGCCATATGGAATCCCTGAGGTGTATGTTGGCTATAGCATGTTCATTGTAGGAACTGGATGGCATCAAGATGGAATCTATCTACCTCGGTGGTAGAGGAGCAGCCCTATGATAATCATGAGAATCAAGTCCAGAAGCCCATGGCCATGGCAGAGTGAAATAATAGAAAGAGTTTCTATTTAGATTTTCACATTGGACTTGAATCGAATGATTACATCATATGACAGAGACTAGGGTTTGACGAGTTCACCTTAACCCTAATCTGATCGGGGCTCAAGATAGAAGAACTTAATCACACAGGTAGCTGCACCAAGAGGTTCGCATTCAGCTCTGATGGGTTGCCACCATATACTGCTAGGTGTCACTGGTGGATTTTGGGAGCAATTAGAATGATTTAGATGATCGATCATTCTAGCTGTTCGAATCAGAAGAGTTCTGATCCATCGAAAGAAGTTTCGATGATGTCGATGATAGAGATCATGACATATCCCATTACCATACAGAACTGAACCTAACTGGGTCACACAAACAAGGGTTTGAATCTGGTGATCATCAATTGAACTGATCCAGTTCAATTGATCTGAATGAGATTCAATTAGGTTCAAGGAAAATCGTGCTAGCACTCGATTGAACCTAACGTTCTTCTTTTACTATCATAAATAAGTTGTCCTGTCTGAGCCAAAGGAGTTTGTGCTCAAACAGAGGCCTTCATATGGTCTGACTGGAGGTTGTCCAAGTCAGAAAAGGTTGTCTTATTTTGTAAGACATTACCTGCCATTTTTGGTCACCTGCCATTTTTTGTTCTTTTGACTTTGGTCAAAAGTCTACCTTTGATTGGTCAAACGTTGACCATTGACACTTTGACTTTTGACCACATGTCATGCACCTATTGGAGAGCTGGTGGGGGCCTGTCCCCCTGCCAGAACCTGGCAAGGAGGAGGGCGCATGCCAAGGGTGGCGTGCGCCCAAGATTGGAGGAGTCTTAGAGTCCTTGTTGGACAAGGACTCCACCTCTCTTTTGGATTCCAATTAGAGTTCTCCCTAAAACCAACTTTGACTGGTCTTAGGCGCCCTCTAAGTAGGAATCCAGGGGTCTCTATTCCCATCAATCAGATTTAGATCTGATTTCACAAAGGGTTGTGATTGGTTGGGAGAAAGAGGAGTTGGATCACGCTTAGTCTATAAAAAGGACCCTGCGCCCAACTCAAATTCAATTGAGAATTGAAAACCCCACGCCCCAAGGCTGCCTCTCCCCTCCTCCTCCATGCCATACCATCTTCTCCCCTTGCTCTCCACATCCAAAAGAGGTTTTGGACCTTGGTTGGTGCGATCTAGATCAAAGAAAGCCGATCTAAAGCAAGAAGGCTGCACTGCTGCAAAGGACGACTGCTGATCTTCAAAAAGAGTTTTGAAGATCCTCCAGATTAGATCTAGATCTGATTTTTGGAGGTGTGATAGAGAAGAAGAGGATCTCTAGATCCAGCCTGAGTAGATACCAGTAGAGGCCAGGCACTTGCATGGCTAGATCCAAAACCTTCCGCTGCAAACAGGATCATCAACAGGGTAATAGGATTATCAGATCAGGTAAATTAAATTTGATTTAATTTATCTTTATTTTATTTTATTTATTAAAATAATAAGAATTAGATCTGAAACATATCAAGATCTGATTGGGATCGAGAGAAAAATTTTTGAAATATATCTCTTGATCTGATCAGATCTGAATGAACCTGGTCCGGGAAATCAGGATTTCCCTTCACCTTCCAGTACTCAGAACATTAAACTTAACTCCTAATTCAAAAACTCAATTCATGAGCATTTTAGAAGAACAAATAGAAAAAATTCTTAATAAACATGGGTCTGAGAATGGGGTCATAAATTATGTCCCTAAAATTAATAATGATTATATCAATAAAGGAATAATAAATTATCTTTCTGAGATTGGCAATCCAAAATCATTAGAATTTGTCAATCCAGTATTTAACATAGGATAGTAAGCTGCATTGTGTCTGACTGAAGATGGTAAAGTTAGCGCTTGTTGGGAGGCAATCCAATATTTAATTTCTTTTAGTTTAATTTATCTTTTTAGTTGATTTTTTTGTTAGGATAATTTGAATAAGTTGGAGGGAGAGCTTAAATTTTCAAAGGCATATGCTGGACCAAATATATTAAGTCAGGTGTATTCTTTCATATTCTTTATTACATCCTTTATTTTTTTTCTCCATTGAGGATAATGTCGATTAAGTTGGGAGAAGAAAAATAAAAATTTTAAAATTTTAAGTCCTCAAAAAAGTTAGTATTTAGTATTTAGACACCTGATTATGCTTAAGAATCGAATTAAACTAAGCATTTTTAAAAGAAAATTGATGCACAGATCAGAGAATCTATGAGATATTGTGGGATCAAGTATTAAAAAAATTCAATAAAGAGTTAAGTCTAGAATATAAAAAGTTTTTCTTTTGAGCATTTCTAATTATTTCTATCAACATCAAAAAAAAAGTCTACTTTTTATGGGCTTGTGTAGGATAACTATACGTTTCTTCATATAAAAAATTTATTTTAATAAAATAATTTTTAAGTACTTCTCACTGAGTAATCGAACCTCTTTGCCTAAGCAAGCATTGATTTTTGCATCAAAAGGTACGAAGGGCAAAGAAGCTCATTGTAAAGCTAGTCTTAACTCATAGCCTATTTAATTTGAGCTAGTAAGCCCGAGGGGTATTCTATACCTAGTGCCCTAAAGCTAACTAATTTGGGAGTCATTGGCCCAAGACTCGCTACATGGATCAAATAAAAAGCTTAAAGGGTTATGACACAAAATAGCAGTACAACATTAAAAAAAAAATAGTTTTCCATCGAGTAAAAGGGTCTCGTTGTCTAAGTAAGCAATGATATTTACATCAAAAAGTGGACAATATGAACAAAAGAAAAGTTTAATAAATGAAGGATGGAAGTGACAATACTCTTGCCCATATGAAAGTTTAGACAAATCAGAGATAAAGGTAGGATGATTTACAAAGAGTTCAAAAAAATTTAATGTTCTTTACTTAATTTTTATTAGTAAATATTAATATTCTAATGATATACCTCACTTATACTCTACTGAATATGAATGGCTATTTTAAAAATTGCTTAGATAAAATTTGAAACTCTAAAGTTAAAAGGTATCTAAAACTAAATTCTTTCTTTACTCGAGGAAGAGCAAAGCTTAAGTTGAAGGATGTGATAAGTACCATAAAATTATCAATAAAAATATTAATTTATTAATTAATTTATATTTATTTTTAAAAATTAATAATCAATTTATACATATTTTTGAGAAATTAATATTTTTATTAATTAAAAAGTAATTAAAAAATAATAAAAATAAAAAAATAAAATTTTATTATCAATGGAAAGAGCTCATTTTTTTAGTCATAACGAAATAAGTTTGAAGTAAATCGGAGCTAAAATGGACTAGATATAAATTTTTTTAAAAAAAATTAAAATAAAAAAAATTGCTGAGCCGGCTCTGCAAGCCAAGCCAAGCCATCAAAGCTGACTCAGTTGTAGAAGCCATCAGTTGATCTACGATCCAAGCATAGACTGCCAGCTCAGCAATAACCGTCGAATCATAGAGCAATATGTGGTGGACCAAGATCCTTAAAGGGTTTACAGAAAATCTATTATGGCTCATAGGGCATTTTGATCTTTTCACTCGATGAAAGAAGGCACTGATTGGCTACGATGTGTGTTGCAGTCGGTCCACGCAATCCATGGGAATAATAATTGCACGATCGTGCGGCTGCAGTAGCTTGCGGTCAAGATCGGATGGTAGAGGTCTAAAACAGAATTTGATTCAAAATCTGCTTCACATGGATCGCCATCAGATGGCAGCGCTCACATCTAACTCAGATCCAATGGTGTAGAATGCTTTCGATGGTGAATCAAACACCAGCGCTTAATCCGACGGCTCCATCTTCTCCATCAAAGCATGATCCGACGTTCTATAGTCAATCCGACTGTGAAAAGGAGTTTTAAATGGTTTTTGCTTGATTTTAGAGCCGTTTGATTAGCATTCAACAGCCAGAACACATCCAGACTGATGTAATTTGATTTTGACCTGAGTTTCTTCATATTTTGATGAAAAAAAAGGCTCTTAATCCCACATTGCCTAGAAGAAAACTCTTTAGCCCTCCTAGCTCTATAAATTGGATCCTAGACCTCTAGAATTCATTATCTTCGGTCAAGGTGAAGCTTTGATATAGGGTAGAGTCAGGTTTTGGATTAGAGGCTACTTCAAAGCAATGGGTGCCGAGAAGAAGAGCTGGGCTTCTACATAATCTTTCTACCAATATCGATCCAAGATCAGAGATCAGCCTATTTTAATTTTTTTTTAATTTTATATATTTAAATTATGAACCTTTTAATTAATATAATATTTATTTTTATGCTCTTTATTTTTATTATAATTTAAATTTTATACTTTAATTATTACTCTTTATTTTACTACAAGTAGATGCTAAGATCTAACTAGTAGATCTTAGTACCAAGTTTACTTTTCTGCATAATTTAATTTTCACTTTATATTTTTAATTTTTAATTTTTAACTTCAAATTTAATTTTCAAATTCTTTTCTTTTCTTTTCAAAAATCAAAAATTTTAAATCTAAAATACTACCTTCCTTATGGATTCGATCTGACTTACTGCTATCTATATATTCTTAATTATTTTAAGAAGTTGGATTAAACTAATAAACACGGTGTTTTAACGACAACATCGTGCTCTTATCAATGGTCACTTCAATTGGTATAGGAATTTATTCCTGCGCTACTAGCTTAGGTTCGGACCTACAAGGTCACATACATTAGAGCTCATCATCTGATCAGATGGTTGATCAATGATTGAGAATTGTTCTAGAGTTAAACAATCAATATGATTGATGTTTAACCTAGTGCAATTATTATAGGACGATTGATTAATAATTTGATTGCTAATTGGCTTAATTTGATTAAACCAAAAGATTGAGATTAAGTCTAGTTAAATATAATTTAATTAGATTTAGTTTGAGCTTGATTGGATCAAGTCCAATTGACTTATTGGATAAGTCAAGTGTAAGAAAAAACTAGTCTTAGTCTAACTAGAACTTAGGTCAATCCAATTTTTTAATTTGATTAAAAAATTAAATCAAAATTAAATCTAATTTAATCTAATTTAATTGAACCAATAATTGGGTTAGAATTTAATTTAATTTGGTTGAGTTGGTTTTGATTTAATTTGGTTTAAAAAACCACTTTGACCAAGTCATAAATAGAATCCTAGTAAGACTAGGATTCCTCCTTGCACCACCTTAGTCCCAATGCCCTCCATGCCTATTTTTTTTGATATTTTTCATGGAAAATTATTTTCTTCCTGATCTTCACGTACACCCCCTCTCTCCCTCTCTTTCTCATATGGTAATTGGGTAGAACACCAAGTCAAAGAAGGAGTTTGTTCTGATATTAGATTCTATGACATAGAATCCTAACAAATCCACTCTTTCCAAAAGGTGCTGCCCCTCTCCTAATTAATTTCTCTCTTATTCCACATGGAAAATCCCTTTTCTTGTGTGCCTTTCCTTGCTGGTACATGCCAAAAATTATGGAGGGGGTGCCCAAGAGTTGGGCACTCCTTGATTTGCCCTGTTTGACCTTTTCTTATCTCGTATTTAACCTAGACAAGGACTCTTCCTTTTCTATATATTTTGAATAAATTTTTGCTTAAAATTTTCATGGGTTATAGATCTTTGAGAGGGCTTTAAGGTGTGTAAAAATCAAGGAGTGAGAATCTCTAGGCACTGAGATTCATTAGACACAAAGCTAGGTATCTAGGTGAGAGCATAGAGAAGAAGAAGAGGGTCTTCTTCTAGGGTTGCTGTGTTCATCTCTTCCCTTCCTTCTTTCTTGGGTTTTCTAAGAGTGTCTTACATCTAAAACCTCTTCTCCTCCTCTTTGAAAGAGTCCAATCTTGAAGAAAGGAAGCATCTGATCAACCATTGAAGAAAGATCAGCGTAGTACTAGCTTACTGTACTGATTTTCAGTATCTAGATTTTTGATCATGATCGTGGGCTTCTGTGAATGACTCCTAGAGGCCAGACATATGTACGACTTGCAACTTCATCCTCAAGTCCAGATCAGTGAGTTAGAACATCTAACTCATTCAGGTAATAGATTTGATCTATTATTTTTTTTTTACATGCATGAGATGTAGTATAGATCTAGGTTGATGTGATCAACCTTTTTTTCTTATTTATTTTTAATTTTAGATTTAAATGCCATGCAATAATCATATAATATGATCTTAGATCTAGAAATTATCTGATATTTAGAATTAATTAGATTAATTTTGAGTCTTCCATTGCTGATCTAGAAAAGTTTCAAGATCTAGCCCTGAAATCCTATTTTTGATTTCTTCAATGGATTTATAAAATATTTTTACAATCAGATCAACCATCGAAGAAAGATCAGTACGGTACTAACATACTGTGCTGATTTTCGACATCTAAATTTTTGATCATGATCATGGGCTCGTGTGGACGACTCCTAGAGGCCGGACATGTGTATGGCTTGCAACTTCATCCTCAAGCCCGGATCAGTGAGTTAGAACATCTAACTCGCTTAGATAATAGACTTGATCTATTATTTTTTTTTTTACTAGAACATCTATTATCTAACTCGCTTAGATAATATGGTCTTAGACTAGACGTGTGGATTTATTTTTGATTTTAGATTTAAATGCCATGCAATAATCATATAATATGGTCTTAGATCTAAGAATTATCTAATACTTAGAATTAATTAGATTAATTTTGAGTCTTTCATTGTTAATCTAGAAAAAGTTTCAAGATCTAGTCTTGAAATTCTAAATCTGATTCCTTTAATTATTAGATTAAATAGTTTAATCTATATCTTTAGTTGCATCTTGTTTCAAAAAAAGTTTTGAAAGTTAAGCATGAAATCCTGTATATTTTTCAACACCCATCCTGTTCGATCTAACCACACGGCCCTTGCCTCGCCACCTCCGCCTTGCTGCCCCGATCTTACAGTCCCTTCCCTTCCACTGCAAGTAGCAGAAGTAGCGATGACAATAGCATTGGCTAAAGTTGTTTAGTATTAGTGATGGCATTAGTGATGGCTAGTGCAGTCACTAATTAATTAATTAATTAATTAATTAATTAATTAGATGTATGAAATTTGGATCTCGGCATGCAGAGTGTTTGAATCAAGAGAAGATGTTGGGCAGTATTGCAAATATGAAGCTGGGGCATGCCTTGCATGCCAGGGCCTCAAGTCATAGCAATGTCAAAGGTATTTCATACTCACATGCCAGACATCATTAGTTATGTATTAATTTGAATAAAATTTGCATTGCATGGAATGATAGACCTGTTAGTTGATTGATGTACATATTCTAAAGTATCCATACATTTATTTATTTTTATACGTGTTAAAAAATTATGTACATTGATTAATTGATTATCCACTATGGACGGTTTGGAAAATATAAATAATTCTATAGGTCATTACAGTAATCAAACGATATGCTGAGGGTTTGAAAGATACATGCAGTACAGTCTCAAGAAGAAAGTAAAAAATGAGGTCCAAGTTGAAGATTTTATTATGAAGGCTTACATAACAGAAAAAATTTTAAATTTCAGCCGACACTACTTTAATCCTAGTGTGCAGACCAAGTGGACTCAAGTGGATCGAATGATGATGGTAATGCTGAGGGATTAAAGCAAGAGATCTCAATATTTTTCTATCCTACTTGAAAATTTGAGCTCGAGGTTCACCAGATTTTTTCTAATACCGAACTTCAATAGGCAGAGACATATTTTACTAAACTACATGGAGGTCGACCCATATATCCTGTAAGTATCCATCATAATCTCATTTTTTTAATTACTTATTTCAGTATACTTATCTTATAGATATTTAGGCAATATGATGATATGCTGAAAGAAGAAAATTTGAGCATAACTGATGAAAAAATATCAATACAGTGCTCTGAGAACTTTGCATGTTGGTTCCATCAATTGGTCATTTAAGGCAGCAAGTCTATACCAAGAAAGCTAAGACCATTAAGTTACGAGCCTAAAAAATACATGACATGCTATAGTGATTGTAATGTAAATGATTTCAAATTTCACACTTAGAAATATGAAAATTACAAAAACATAATGAATAGTGGTGTGCATATAAAAGGCAGCTAGTGGGAAGATAAGTTAGAGAGTGACTACTATGAAATTCTTGAAGAAGTGATTCAGATGAGCTACATTGGAGGTAATAGTGTCATTCTATTTAAGTGCCAATGATTCGATACTAACAATGGTATGCAGGTTGATCCATGACATGGGCTTATTAAGATCAAACATAGATCAAAAGCTTATGTCAACAATCCATTTGTACTAGCTGCATAAGCTGCTCAGGTGTATTATATTTTTTTCCATCAAGAAAAGAGGAAAGAAAGATTGGTGGGCTGTATGCAAAATTAAGTCTTGAGCTGTTCATTACACACTCGAAAAAGAAAAAGAGCTCAAATTATTAGAATGCTTTCAAGAGGATGAAATAGTAAGAGTTCATCAATGCTTTAACGATATGAAATTGGATGCTACAAGAATACTCCTATGTGAAGATAACCAACATGAGGAGGTAGATCCAACTGAGATTATTTTAAAGATAGTCCTTCCCAAGAAGAGGAAGAAGAAGAGGAAGAGGTGGAAGAAGAGGAAGAATCGGAAGAAGATTCCAAAAGATACTAAACATTTGAAAATTAAGGTCGATGAGTAGTGCTAAGTATATAATTTTTGGATCATTTTAATTACTTGTCTTACATCATTTTAAACCTTATATTGCCATCCATAATTATTTAATTAATTTAATAAATTTATTTATTTTTATTTTTAGAGAGCATATATCATGTCTTTTAGAGGCTAGAGCCATGCCAGTTGAGGATAGAGCTCTTGAGGAGAGAGCAATCATATGGCCAGTTCTCATGGTTCTGCACCTCTTACACCAGGCGGTAAGCTCTAATACAACTTCTATTCTCATTTATGTTATTTGTTATTTGTTAACTAATATAACATTCTTTGTATTAGATTTTTTGGGCTCAAGTTCAGAGGTCAAAGGATCACTAGTGACCTCACAGTCCCATGCAGTAGCGGTCGTCGACTCTTAGACACAATGTTGTAGTCAAGGACCCACCTAGCTCGTGGCACCTCCAACTAGGTCGGAGGATAGGTAGATCATCCATATCCAAAGCCGCTCATAAGTACTACATGCGCAATTAATATGTTTAGAATTTTATAATTTTAGAGTTAACATTTATTCTTCAAAATTAATTTGGTAAAACATTCAGAGAGCCTTCAACATCTCGTGTCGTTACCAGGATCATACGTCGATTGATGCCAGGCTTAGTGAATGATTTCTCGAGTTGGCTATCGGGATCTCATGATGCAGCCTGGGAGATGTTTCTGGTAAGTTAAGACTAGTTTAATTTATTCTTTCCTAATATGTTGGTATTTTAATTACATATTAATACACACTTGCTTCTATCTTGTAGGAGTATTACCGATTTGAGACATCTAAGGATGAGAAGGCTGGCCATTAGATCTTCGAGGAGGTGGCCATATGGAGGCTCCAAGATGGTCTCTACAGCCTCGAGCAGTCTGCCATCCAGCACTCTAGTTCCTAGTCACCATCGGATTGAAGGTCCTTCATGGATCACTAGATGCTAGAGGATATATGGTAGGCCCTCTTTGATTAGTAGAGCAGTGAGGAGTATTTTGGTAGGCGGTAGAGGGCTTGGCAGAACTGGGCTGCCCAGCAGGATCCGATCAGGCCTACGGGTGGCTTAGTCGACACATATTATGGCTGATAGACTGGTAAGAAATCAATACTAAAACTCTTCACTAAAACTATAAAAAGTCTTATATGCATGTTTTAATTAATTTAATTATATTATTTACTTATTATAGATATGGTAGTTGGGTCGTCCACTAGACTAGCTGTAGTTGCAGTGGGCCATATGTTAGATGTGTGCCCTAGAAGTCAGATTGGCTAAATACTTGTAATATATTTCTAAGAATAATTTTATAATTTTGATTATAAATTAATAAAAAAATTATTTTCTATCATAGTGTGTATTTAAAGTATCTGTGATACATCCTTTGAGTTAATGATAATGACGATTCATATTTTCAAGAGTTGAAAACTTAAAACATGAATTTTCATAATTAACTCATAAACTGCTCCCGACCATAGGATCATTATGAGGATGGTGATCGATCCGAAAGGTTGGTGTATGATCACTTTCTTAGGATAGATGTCTTAAGTTTATGATGTAGAGATACCAGAGTAAGAGTATAGGTACTCGTTAGAGAACGAGGGCACTGAGCATGACCACTTCGAGCAATCATAAGAAAGTCTACCTTTTCATTGATGACTGGCTCGATGCTGTAGTGGTGTATCTAGTTCTTTGATCTGAGGTACATCGATAGTTCATCTTGAGGGTGTTATAGTTTGACTATACCATAACTTGATCTTCTAGTCATTCAGAATCTTGAGATGTATGTTGGTTGTAGCATGTTCATTATAGGAATTGGATTGTACGAACAGGAGATCTATCTACCTCGATTGATGAGGAGTAGCCCTATGATAATCTTGAGATTGAGTCCTTAAGCCCATAGCCATGGCAGAGTGAAGATGATAGAAAGAGTTTCTATTAGGATTTTACATTGGACTCGAATTAAATAATTAGTTCATATGATGGATGTTGGGTTTGACGAGTTTATCTTAACCCTAATCCTATCGGGGCTCAGGATAGAAGACCCCAATCACATAGGTAGCTGTACCAAGAGATTTGCTTTTAGCTCTAATGGGTTGCCACCATATACTGTTAGGTGTCACTGATGGATTTTGGGAGCAATTAGAATGATTTTGATGATCGATCATTCTAATTGTATGAATCAGAAGAATTCTAGTCAATCGAAAGGTATTTTAATGATGTCGATGATAGAGATTGCAACATGTCTCATTACCATACCAAATTGAATCTAACTAGATCATATAAATAAGGGTATGGATCTAGATGTCATCAATTGAGCTAACCCAGTTTGATTGATTTAGATTAGATCCAATTAGGTTTAAGGTAATCATGCTAGCACATGATTGAGCCTGAATTTCTTCTTTTGTAATCTTTCTGATTCATCGCAACAGAGTTAAATTTGATTTGACTCATTCTTGTATTTTGAATGGGTTTATTTTCATCTGACTAAAATAAGTTCAGATTAGATTAATTATAGAAATTAAATCCATTTCTAGTGCAATTAGACTAGGGTCAAAAGTTGACCTGATTGAGAGAATTGAGGATCACCTGATCAGATACTTCTAAATTTTTTTTAGAAATCTTTTTGATATAATTTTGGGATATGTGATAGGGCTTGAGACATTCTATGAGTGTGCCAAATTTTGTGATTTATGGTGGTGGTTTGACTGGGTTTCGATAGAATTTAATTTGGATCAAACTCTTGAGGGAAGAGTCCTAGGTGCAATGGACTCTTCCTTATCTACTCATATTGCTGACCTTTTGATTGACTTTTGGTGACAAAACTAGATGAGATTTGGGGTTTCACATAGAGAATAAGTCTTAGAGTCTCAGCAATAAAATAAATTGGTTATTTGGTCAAAGATGGACTTTAGGTGGCATTGGGTTTTTAAACCTTTCTCATGCCAAACAGAAGTATTGAATGATTTTATTTTCCACACCCAAGTGCTATCACCCCTTGATATCCCACACCCACTCTATCCTCTCTCTCCTTCTCTTCTACATATCTAAAAAGTTAGGCACAAATTTGAGAAGAAGGTCCAAGAGTTTTTGCACAAGAATCAAGATCTACGTGACGGTGTTCGTAAGACGGACGGACTACCTTCAGAAATAGTTTTGAAGGATCTATAGATTAGATATAATCTTTAGAAAAGAGATTTGTAAGGAGAAGATGTTCAGATTCTACTCGAGTGGATACTGGTAGAGGCTAGATGCATGCATGGCTCCTTCTAGAATCTCAGGAACCAACAGGATCTTCGTAGGATAATCAGATTACCCAACAAGATACTTAAAATTAAATCTGATTTAATTTTATATTAATTTTTAATATCAGATCACTACAATCAGATCTGAAAACTCATAGATCTGATTGGATCATTTAAAATTTTTTTAAAGAAATCCACCTCAAATCTGATAAGATCTGGACGATCCCACGGTGGAAAATCAGATTTTTCTTCAACTGATATCAGAGCTGCATTAGCAGTTCTTCATATCTATTTTAGATCTAATTTAATTTTTATTTATAATTTGATATTAAAAAATTTTAGATGTCATGTTAGATGTGATTATATCTAAAATTAAAAAATTAAAAAAAAATATGATTTAGATCTATAATGTATGAGATGCATGATTAGACTAAGAATAGAATAGTTCAATGTACAGTCTAGTATGATCATGTTATTAATTTGATTAAATATGATTCTAGATCTATTTTATTTCTATTTTCTTAATATTATAATCATTGTAACTAGGTCTAAAAAATAGAAAATATAATTTTTAATTTATTCATATAAGATATGAAAGATGCATGCTTAGACTAGTTGTAGAATAATTCTATATACTATCTAGAATAGTTTTATTTTTGATATGATCAAATTTAAAATTTTATTTTTTTAGATTTAATATATGATATTTTAGATCTGAAAGCATGCATGGTTAATTGAGTTATGATACATGAGATGTATGCAAGACATATATAGGTTAGACCTTTGATTGTATATGAGATATATGATATAGATCTAACTTTTTTTGTTTTAGAAAATATATTTCTGATTAAGGCGTTCTCCTTCACCGTCCGATCATAAGAACAAAGTAGGGTTTAAAGACCCTCTCCTTCCATTTGATGGAATGTTCTTATGATGTGTAGGGGTGTTGCACGTTCGTCCTTAAACAGAAATCAAAACTTATTTTCTACAAAACCCTAGATCCTGAAATCCTAGGATTTTGTTACATGTTTTGTTCATGAACCCAAAACTTAATTAAGAATTAAGATTATTGTTGGGGTTAAACCACACTCCCACTGAAGTTCAGTCTGATGCTTAGCCTAATGTAATTGGTAATCATGAAAGAACTTCAATCGAAAATTCTTCCTCCAGCGACCGAACCCCTCCAGACTCCTTTAGTAACCAAATTACTCCAAGAGCCGAACCCCTTTCGGACTCCTCCAGCGATCGAACTCCTTCATGAGTCGACCTCCTTCCAGACTTCTCCTTCAGTTAGATTCCTCTAGGAGCTAAACTTCTTCTGGACTCCTCTAGTGGTCAAACTCCTTCAATAGCCGAATCCCTCTCGGACTCCTCCAATGGTTGAACCCCTTCCGGACTCCTGCAGCGGCCAAACTTCTTTTGGACTTCTCCTTCAACTAAAATTCTTCCAGTCTTCTTCTTCAACTGAACTTCTTTTGAACTTCTCCTTCAGCCAAACTTCTCCACCAGTCGGACTCCTTTCGAACTTCTCCATCAGTCGGACTTCTTTCAGACTTCTCCTTCAGCCGAACTTCTTTACCAGTCGGACTCCTTCCAAAATTCTCCATCAGTTGGACTCCTTTCGAACTTTTTCTTCGGCCGAACTTCTCCACTAATCGAACTTCTTTTGAACTTCTCTACCAGTCGAACTCCTTCAGAATTTCTCCATCAGTCGGGCTCCTTCCAGACTTCTCCTTCGATCAAACTTTTCCACCAGTCGGACTCCTTCTGGACTTCTTCATTAGTCAAACTTCTCCACTAGTCAGACTCCTTCTGGACTTCTCCATCAATCAAACTCCATTCGGATTCCTCCAGTGGATTACTTCTAGATTTCAAGTGATATTCCTCCCAGATGATCCCCTCTAGCTATATTCCTTTTAGGAGTCTGAACTCCTCTGAAATTGATATATGTCAAAGCTCTTCACCACTCAATGCCTGCTTCCTCAAGGGTGGCCTTCAAAAGAATGATTTGCTATTCTCTTTGGAGAAGAAGTACCCCAGGGACTTTGTCGATCTGCTAGCTCGGGCTGAGAGATATGCCTGAGTGGAAGAAGCCTTCAAATTGAAAGATAAAAAAGCCACAGAAGAGCGGCAGACGAGCGAGTCTAATAAACCCACTGCTGATAGAGGGCCAAATGAAGTTCAGCCATACTCACAAACTCCCTCTGAGCGCAAGCGAGCCCAAACTCCTCAAGCTCATCATCAAAGAAGCTCCGATAGAAGGATGCGAAAAAGTTCTCCTCCCAGAAGAAGAATTACGATCTCCCCCAAACAAGCACAATCGAAGCAAGTACTATTTGTATCATCATGATCATGACCACGATACTGAAGAATGCATTCAGCTCCAAGACTAGATCGAGGAGCTCATTAGGAGAGGCCAGTTGGATCGATTCTTCAGATGCCGGCCTGAAGCAAAAGAAGATCGACCGAGGGCACTATCGCAGTCAAAACCACCAAGGAGGGAAGAACAATAAGAAGATCAGCCATCTCTCAACATCATCAACACTCTCTCTGGGAGACTTAGTGCTTCAGCGAGCTACCATCTCTTAGCCTCAGAGCTAGGAAAAGCTTGTCCCAAATTGGGAAGACCTGTATGAAATAGAGAAGGTCGTCCGGCCTAGAGCTTATCGTCTGAAGGAGCTCGGAGGAGCAAAGCTTCCACGATCTTAGAATTTAAAAAATCTAAGAATATACTACCAGTAATTTTTCTTCAATAAAACTTCTCCATCTCAACATTATTATTTTTTAGTGCAAAAACTATGTGATGATAGGAAAGAAGCAATTAAAAGTGACCATGTTAGGAGCAGAAGGAGAACCTCATCCTAACATGAGTAAGCCGAAGACCTCTGGTTATTTAAGATAGGAGGAGAACCTCATCCTAACATGAGCAAACTCAAAGGCCTCATTCATTTTAGATGAGATGAGGGAAGAGGTCCTGACAACGGTCCTAATATGCTCCTACAATCTGTTAGGAATAAGAGGAGAACCTCATCCTAATGTGAGCAAAGTTGAAGACCTCATCGATATGAGAAAAGATGGAGGGAGAGGCCATACCGATGACCCCAATACTTCAATAGGAGATAAGATCTTCTACAACCTCAACTGGAGATAAGATCTTCCCCAAGTTTCAACTTCAACAAAAGATAGGATCTTCTTCAACCTCGGCGGGAGATAAGATCTCTCCTGGGCTTCAACCTTGGTTGGAGATAAGATCATCCCCGGGCTACAACCTTGGCTGGAGATAAGATCTCCCCCGAGCTTCAACTTCAACGGAAGATAGGATCTCCTTTAACCTCAGTTGGAGATAAGATCTCTCCCAAGTTTCAACCTCGGCTAGGGATAAGATCTCCCCCAAGCTTCAACTTCAACAAGAGATAGGATCTCCTTCAACCTCGGCTAGAGATAAGATCTCTCCTAGGCTTTAACCTCGACTGAAGATAAGATCTTCCTCAGGCTTCAACCTCAGTCAGAGATAAGATTCCTTCTGGCTTCAATCTCGATCGAAGATAAGATCTCCCTTAGGATACAACCTCGGTTGGAGATAAGATCTCCTCCGAGCTTCAACTTTAATAGAAGATAGAATCTTCTTCAACCTCAACAGAAGATAAGATCTCATACAACCTCGATTGAAGATAAGATCTCCCTCGAGCTTCAACTTCAATAGGAGATAAGATCTTCTACAACCTTGGTTGGAAATAAGATCTCCCCCAAGCTTCAACTTCAATAGAAGATAGAATCTCCTTCAACCTAAACAGGAGATAAAATCTCCTACAACCTCGATTGAAGATAAGATCTCTTCGGAGCTACAACTTCAATAGAAGATAGAATCTCCTTCAACCTCAACAGGAGATAAGATCTCCTACAACCTCGATTGAAGATGAGATCTCCTCCAAGCTTCAACTTCAATAGGAGATAAGATCTCCTACAATCTCGACTAAAGATAAGATCCCCCCCGAGCTTCAACTTCAACAGAAGATAGAATCTCCAACAACCTCGGCTAGAGATAAGATCTCCTCCGAGTTTCAACCTCGACTAGAGATAAGATCTCTCCCAAGCTTCAAGTTCAACAGAAGATAGAATCTCCTACAACCTCAGCTGGAGATAAGATCTTCCTCGAGTTTCAACCTTGACTGGAGATAAGATCTCCCCCGAGCATTAACTTTAATAGGAGATAGGATCTCCTTCAACCTTAGCTGGAGATAAGATCTCCCTCGGCCTTCAACCTCGACTGGAGATAAGATCTCCCTTGGCCTTCATCCTCGATCAGAGATAAGATCTATCCCGAGCTTTAACCTCGATTTGAGATAAGATCTCCTCTGAGCTTCAACTTTAAAAGAAGATAGAATCTCCTTCAACCTCGACTGGAGATAAGATCTCCCCCGAGTTTCAACTTCAAAAGAAGATAAGATCTCCTACAACCTCAACTAGAGCTAAGATCTCCTCCGAGCTTCAACTTCAACAGAAAGATCGAATCTCCTATAATCGATTGAAGATAAGATCTCCCATAATTTTTAACCTCGGCTAGAGATAAGATCTCCCCTGAGCTTCAACTTCAATAGGAGATAGGATCTCCTTCAACCTCGGCTGGAGATAAGATCTCCTCCGAGCTCCAACCTCGACTGGAGATAAGATCTCCTTTGAGCTTCAACTTTAATAGGAGATAAAATCTCATTCAATCTCGACCAGAGATAAGATCTCCCCCGAACATCAACCTTGGTTGGAGATAAGATCTCCCCCGAACTACAACCTCGATCAGAGATAAGATCTCCCCCAAGCTTGAACTTCAATCGAAGATGAGATCTTCCCCGAGCATCAATTTCAAAAGAAGATAAGATCTCTCTCAACCTCCATGGGAGATAAGATCTCTTTTGCGCTTCAACTTCAACCAAAAATAAGATCTCCCCTGAGCTTCAACCTCAACAAGTGCAGAGACCGAAAAATAACTTTGACAGTCATCTTTTTTGTACTCCTTTCATATTTCGAACTCGAAAGTGGTGGAACTAGTGTTGGGGATAAACCGCGCTCCCACCAAAGTTTAGTCTAATGCTTAGCCTAATGTAACTGGTAATCATAGAAGAGCTTTGATCAAAAATTCTTCCACCTACGCCCCTTCAAATTTCTTTAGCAACCAAATTCCTCCAAGAGCCGAACTCCTTTCGGACTCCTTAAGGAGCCAAACTCCTTTCGGACTTCCCCTCCAGTCGGATTCCTCTAGGAGCTGAACATCTCCTGAACTCCTCCAGTAATCAAACTCCTCCAGCGGCCAAACCTCTCTCGAACTTCTCCAACGGTCGAACCCCTCCTAAACTCCTACAGCGGTCAAACTTCTTCCATACTTCTTCTTCAACTAAACTTCTTCTTCAGCCAAACTTCTCCATCAATCGAACTCCTTCCAAACTTCTCCATCAGTCAAACTCCTTTCAGACTTCTCCTTTAGTTAAACTTCTCCACCAGTTGTACTCCTTTCGAACTTCTCCATCAGTTGAACTTCTTCTTCAGTCAAACTTTTCCACTAGTCAGACTCCTTTTGGACTTCTCCATCAGTCGATCTTCTTCACCAGTCGGACTCCTTCTGGACTTCTCCATCAGTCGAACTTCATCCAAATTTCTTTAATGGACTACTTTCAGATTTTAAGTAGTATTCTTCTTGAATGATCCCCTCTAGCCGTATTTTTTTTAGGAGTCTGCACTCCTTTAGAATTGATATATGTCAAAGCTCTTCACTAACCAATGCCTGCTTTCTTCGAACTTTGACTATTAAATCTTAATGAATGGATACATCATGACAGTGAATACGTCTCTCCATAACAAACTCCACATAACCTCGAGCGGCCCACTATCGGATGGTTACGACTATCATTTATCAGTCTGCTATAGGTGACCCCACTACCGAACGGTTACAACTATCATTTATTAGTCTGCTATAGGCGATCTCACTATCAGATGGTTACGACTGTCATTATCAGTCTACTATGGGTGACACCTCTCTTCGTAATAATTCCACATGGCCCCAAGCGGCCCACGATCAGATGGTTATGGTTGTCACTATCAGTCTACTTCAAAATCCATCTATAAAAGGGCCCTTTTAGATATGTTTTCTCTATGCTCTTTTCTTCTTTCCAAAACTCTTTTTAATTCTTTTCTGAGCACCCCATTTTTGTTGGCTAAAAGAGTTGACTTGATCGTCGGAGCGTTCTATCAGAGTCACTACCATCGACTCCAGATAAAATTTTATTTTGCAAGTCACCGATGATGACCTCTTCTTCCTCAACTCTAGCTTGATCCGACGTCAATCAGATTTTGCACCAATAATTATGAAATTAATTAGATTTAGAAATTATAAATTTTTAGATCTAAGATATATTCATAAAATTGGATTAGAACTTGGATAGCTTAATTAGGTCTAGCGGTTGATCAAACTGAATCAAGAGTTGATTAGGTGGGATCAAAGAAAGCTTAGATTTAACCAGTCTAATAGGATTATGTTTGGATCAAGATTGAATCATATTGAGATCTGACTCGATCAGGTCAAGACCTAATTTGGCTCCACGGTTCGAGCCTGGATTGTAAGCTAATCTGATTGATTCTGATTCAATAATTTGGTGTCTAGGGTAAGTCTGGTAAATACGATCGATTGATTTTTAATTAAAAGCTACTCGATCTGAATGTATTTTTGTCGAGTTAATGGCATATCCCTTCCATCGGCCTCACTTACCTAGACATTTGTGTCGATCTACTTTTGATTTGAGGTGGCTAACAATTCGAGCCAATCCATGCCTCTAGGTTAGTCATAATTATTATGAGTACAAGTCAAGTTTAAAGAGATCTAAATTAAATCTTTCTAACAAAATATTAAGTCTAAGATCTTCCATCATTGTAGATGTGTGGGCCCTTCTCGCAGTTGATTATTCTCGGTTGGATACAATGGTTCAATTGCATCAAAAAGATGCAACCATATCTATTAAGCATTGGATGCTATGGGTTGGAGGATGGGTTGGGCTCAATATTTTGAATATGATAAGAGACCTAATCAGGAATCCAATTCATGCAAATGGTGGGTCTGACTTAACTAAAGAGTGGAGCAATATTTCGGACATGGTGAGCTTCATGAATTAGAGATCAGGTTTGGATGTACCATGATTAGAAAATCATTAAACAAGAGTTGTCCACTCATCGACTCATCCATCATCAATAACTATTAGGTGAGGCGGTAAGCCAGTCGGTGGGATTGCACCATCCACTAAAAATCTATAATCATGAAGATTTTTGCATCTCTACCAAGAAAATATAGGGATCCGAGTAAACAGTGAGAGCCTAATTTATTTAAAAATAAAATTTTTAAATAAATTGGTTATGTCTAATTACAAAATCTAACTAGAAACTTTGATTCTCTATAGAAAAATATCTACGTCTAATCCACTAGCCCGTATCCTGGATACCTATAGACTGACTGGATCCAACTATAAGGATTGACTCCGAAACATCAAAATTATTTTGGATTCTAATAAGTTGACTCATGTATTAGAATAGGATCCTTCCACTTTACCAATCCATCCATCCACTGATCAGAGAGCATCTCTAGAAAAATGGATGGATGAAGATAACAAAGCTAGGTATTACATGTTGAGCTCAATGTTTGATGAGCTCCAGTGCTAATACGAAGACATTAAGACTAACCATCAAATGTTGGCTCACCTATAAGAGTTATTTGGTGAACAGAGTCGCGCAGTCAAGTATCAAGTCACTAAGAGACTTTTTAAGGCTCAGATGCATGATGGACAGTCGGTCCAAGATCATTGTCTGATAATGATCAAGGACTTAGAAGAGCTTAAAATGCTCGATGTCAAGTTAGATCAGGACCTGTAGATTAATATAATTCTACAATCTTTGATTGATGCATATGGGTAGTTCATCATGAACTATCATATGTATAAACCATAAAATACCTTGGCTAAACATATGAGCATGCTGGTTACTATTGAGCTCTCTATGAAAGGTTCAATGGACTCAGTGCTTGCTGTGGAGCAGATGTTTTTTAAGAGAAAGTCTTTTGGAAAGAAGAAGAAATTCATGAAGAAGTAGAAGATGGATGGTGGAAAGAAGAAGAAGGTAGAGCCGAAGAAGAAGGCCAACAAGGGAAAATATTTCCATTGCAATACTAATGGCCATGGAAAGCGAAACTGCCCTCTTTACCTAGCTAGCCTAAAGAATAAGAAGGAGGTAGGTCCTTCTAGAGGTATGCTCATTATAGACTCTAACCTTATGATTTCTTCTACATCCAGTTGGGTGCTTGACTCTAGTTCTAGTGCTCACTTGTGCACTTCTATGCAGGATCATGAGGATAGCAGGAGGCTGAGAGATGGTGAGATAATCTTACAAGTCGAAAATGGAGCAAGAGTTGCTGCTATGGTCGTAAAAACCTATCCTCTTCAATTACCGTCAGCATTAGATCTAGTTCTTAGAGAATATTTTTTTGTACCTATAATAATCAGGAATTTGATTTCTATTTCATATTTAGCATAAGAAGGCTATGTAATTAGTTTTCTTAAGGACCATTGTAATATTCTTTATGAAAGAAATAAAATTACAAGTGGTTTTCCTATAAATAATTTCTATCAGTTATATATTGATGTTTCTATTTTTAATATCAAGCAAAACTTGAATGCCATAGGATCAAAGTGACCTAGGGATAGTCTAAACGATAGGTATCTTTGGCATTTTAGGCTAGGTCATATAGCTGAAGACAAGGTTAATAAATTAGAAAAATTTGGGTTATTGAGTTCATTAACTTCTGAGTCATATCCATTTTATGAATCATGCCTTCATGACAAAATGATCAAGCTTCCTTTTGTAGAACATGGGGAAAGGGCCACAGACACTCATCCTGATTCACACAGATGTGTGCGGCCTATTTGATGTGCAGACCAAGGGCAATTGTATTTACTTCATCACATTTACTGATGATCTATCTCAGTATGGATATGTGAATTTGATGCGACATAAGTTTGAAGCTTTTGAAAGGTTCAAGAAATTCAGTCTTGAAGTAGAAAAATAAATAAGAAAACTCATTAAGGTTCTTCGATCAAGTCAAGGAGGCGAATACCTTAGTCAAAAATTTTTAGACTATCTTAAGAAAAATGGCATAATCTCACAATGGACTCCACCTGAAATACCTCAACTCAACGAAATTTCAAAATGGAGAAATTAAATCCTATTAGATATGGTCCGATCCATGATAAGTTTCACGAACCTTCTTGAGTTTCTTTGGAGACATAATCTGATGACCGCTATATATTTACTAAATAGAATTTTTTCTAAAATCGTTCCTACCACACTGTATGAGATATGGCATGATAAAAAACCAAGTCTGAGTCATCTCAGAATTTGGCATTGTTTGGCCCATGTCAAGAGACAACAGACAGACAAATTATAGCCTAGATCCTTTAGAGCTCGATTTATTGGATATCCTAAAGAGTCATTAGGATATTATTTCTATCTTTCAGAAGACCATAATATGATTGTGAGTCGATATGCCATCTTTCTTGAAAAATAGTTTATTCAAGATGGTGGCATTGGAAGATAGATTAGACTCAAGGAGAAAGTCTCTGATGAGAAATGAGCCAAGGAACTTATGAAACCCAATTAGATTGAGCTAATCTAGACACCACCTCCTCCACCTCATAGATCAAGCAGAATTTTTCGTCCTCCTGAAAGGTACTTGATAGGATTGATGTACAAGATGAAAGCATAGATTTCAAAGCAAAATTATGAAATCATACAAACCAAATCCAAATCCTAGGACCATCTTATTAGCAATTAAATCATATAGCATGCATTTGTAATATAAAAGAAAGTATCAGAATATACCTCTTGTCGCTAAACCCTGAATTATCCCTAATTGCTGGCAGTAGTCCGTCAGGGGTTCCACCAGGTGCCCACGTGTTCACCCTCCAATGTTGATCCACATGGAGACTTGATCAAGACATCAGTACCTATGATTTATATAATTAAAATTTTAGTAATAATAATTTTAATTAAATGGGCAAGACCTTCCTTAATCTTTATGTCACCATCCTTACCTCTCCTTACCTTTCTTTCTTTTTCTCTTGTCTTCTTAATTTTTTTTCATAATCTCTTAGTCTTAAGATGACTTTTTATCCTTATAAGGATAAGGTCTGGACAAGAGAAGAAAAGAAAGAAAATTGGATAATAAGAAAATACTTGTAAGAAAGAAAGATAATTTTCACAATCGTCAGACTCTTGGTGCGCACCTTTATTTATAATGTACGTAGGGGTGCCAACACATTTTCTCACGCCCTTTCAAATTATTATCTCATGTCCCTTCAGTCTATCTCATGCCTCATCAGATAATAATGATATATAGACTTAGTCCAAGAGGTGCCTTAAAGCAGAAGGACTCTCGGACTAATTCTACGTAACTTATTTACGAAGAGTCGTGGGCTTTTATTTTTAGCGCCATCATTTTCAACCATTAGATCAGATACGAAGGCCATCCAATGGCCTTAATATGGGATGCCCATTCAGCAAAATGGTGTGGAGATAGTCTTTGAATAGTCAAAGTCCCTTGGGACTTTGACTTGGTCCAAGAGGCTCCAAGAGTGGGCGGCAAGGAGTCTTGGGCGGCAAGGAGTCCCTTCTCATGCAAATATTAAATAGATAATGGAGTATTTAATCTGCAGAAGGACTCTTTTGTGCCCCATATCTGATGTCCATGCCCATTTGAAAATTTACACGACATGGAGAAAGAGGAAAAGTCAAAGAAGGTAGGCGCCAAACTAATCCCATGCACCAAAGCCTCTTGCGCATGAAAGACTTTCCACGCGCAAGAAAGAGACTCTCTGGCATGTGGGATTCTGGTATGTGATGCCTCATCTAAAGTCCAATCAGTTTAGGTTAATCCATTTCAAGACCAAATCCAATTTGACTCAAATTGGACCTTAATTAGCCTAAATTGGAAGTCGATTCGAATCCAATTCGAATCTGGGTGCTAGGGTTTGCTACTTGTGCTAGCATGTTCATCTTGCAAACATTGTCTAATCCAATTAGATTCTTAATCAATTCCCTTTGTGTGTGACCCATTGGGTTGCACATCTAACCAGCAGTGGGTCTGGGTGTGATTTGACCTAATCTGATTAGAATTCAACCAAACCAATTTAGGTCAAAACTAGCCTACCTAATTTCACTTAATTAAAATACTTTCTAATTTAATGATCAAATTAAAAATTTTAATTTGATCAAACCCACGAGATATGATTGACGTCTAGCAACGTATTGTGATTATCTGAAAGATGTGAAAATTTGATGGAAATATCAAAAATATTCTTCACTGAAAAATTACCATGCAACTAGATCCTTCGATCATCCCGCATTCTAAATATGACTCTAGGTATGAAAATATGTCAAACCCAATATTATATTTATTTCTCTTTCAATCTTATGATAATGATTCATTTAATGAAATATTAGAAACCATTTCTAATTTTCATCATGCTTTGATCAAAGTCTTTCTGAATCATCATTTGTTTGAAATAGGTAGGATGCGATTTCCACTTACCAGTAGTGATCGATTTCATGTTAACTTACTCACAACCTTCATATATAATCTACCATATCCAAATCACCCCATACATAACTGAGTCATGAATGAGTATGAACCAAAATATGGATTCATATATATAAGATTCTATGGTAGTTTCAGGTCAAAGGATTACATTCATAATTCCACTATGAGAACCATCTATTGACATGTAGATAAGACTCCATTAGATATTCTCAACTTGGATCAATTCAGTGAACTCATTTTCTAATGAGTACCCACATTCTTGTATTAGTGTCATACACAAGTTAGTGTGAGATCAATCATCCTCTCAATTGAGCATACAAAGGATGTGCTAGTCTTACCAAAAAATATTGATCCCCAACTCAATGTCCCATCGACTAGGAATGCTTTAAATTAAGTTTTGGGATTTTAGGTCTCACTGGTATGATCTCATCATAATCCTAAAATAATAGCCCTAATTTATGGGGTTCATCATAATCTTAAATAAATAATAAGACACTGCATATGATGAAATAAATATCTTTATTTATTTTAAAATATCATTACATGAGTTTGGAAGCAAAAAAATAGCCCAAAAATAAATAAATTTTGATTAGCTTGAGGGTATATTCCTTTCAGTACTTAGGTACAATCTCAGAGGATGTAGAGAAAATGTTCCTCATAGAAAATGGGGTTCATGGTGATGATCCCAAAATCTATCATAAGGTGATATCAGATATCGACTCCGAGAAATGATTAGAGGTAACAAACTCAAAGATTGACTCAATGCGTTCGAATCATGTCTGGGCTTTGGTAGATCCACCTGAAGGTATAGTACCTATTGGGTGTAAATGGATCTTCAAGAGAAAGATAGGTGCCGATGGAAATGTAGAGACATTCAAAGTAAGGTTCATAGTGAAAGGATATGTTAGCGCGAAGGTATTGACTATCAGGATACTTTTTCATCAGTAGTCATGCTAAAATCTATCTGCACATTGCTTACTCTTGCAGTCTATTTTGATTACGAAATTTAGTAGATGGACATAAAAATGACGTTCTTAAATGGATATCTTGAGGAAGATATCTATATGGAACAACCGCTAGGTTTCATATCCAGTGATGATGATCACAAGGTATGCAAGCTGTAAAGATCAATATATGAACTTAAGCATCTCAGAGCTAGAATGCTTGTTTTAATGATGTAATCAAATCATTTGGATTCATCAAGAATGAGGAGGAGCCTTGTGTTTTCAAAAAGATCAGTGGGAGTACTGTTATCTTTCTCTTACTATACGTGGATGACATCCTCCTAATTAGAAATGATATTTCTATATTAACTACAATCAAAATGTTGTTGTCTAAGAAGTTCACTATGAAAGATCTAGGAGAGACATCCTTTATTCTGGGAATCAAGATATATAGGGATAGATCGAATAGGATGCTGGGTCTCTCATAGAAAATGTACATAGAGGAGGTGCTGAAGAGGTTTAGCATGGAAAACTCCAAGAGAGGTTTAGTACCCTTTAGACATGGCATTCATCTCTCTAAGAAGATGTGCCCTAGCACACCTGAGGAAATTGAACACATGAGCAAGATTTCTTAAGCGTTGACAATAGGGATACACGATCTGAAATATATCCTTATGTACTTGAGAAGGACTAAGGATATGTTTCTAGTTTTGGATAATGGAGAACTCCAGGTCTAGGGATATACAGACTCAAATTTTATGTCCAATATAGATGATCGAAAGTCAACATCTGAAAGTTGTTAGTTGGAAGAGTTCTAAGCAGATGGTGATAGCTGATTCCACTATGGAAGTAGAATACATCACTGCATCGAAGGCTGTAAAAAAGATATTTTGGTACAAGTAGTTCACCGTAGAGCTATGAGTGATGCCATCCCTCTGTACTGCAACCACAATGGCTCCATATCCCTAGATAAGAAGCCAAGGTCTCACAAAAAATCTAAGCACATTGAGTGGCGATACCACATCATCCGTGATTACCTCGAGAAGGGATACGTCGAGGTCAAGAGAGTCAATACTGCAGACAATACGGCTAACCCGCTAACAAAGCTCTTGAATCAGCAGAAGATCGAAGCCCACCTTGAGAAGATGGGACTTAGATTTGTAGCCAATTGGCTTTAGATCAAGTGGGAGTTTGTTAGATGTGTCCCCTAGAAGCCAGATTGACTAAACACTTGTAATACACTTCTAATGATAATTTTATAATTTTGACTATAAATTAAAAAAAAAAATTATTTTCTATCATAGTGTATATTTAAAGTGTCTGTGATACATCCATTGAGTTAATGATAATGATGATTTATATTTTTAAATGTTAAAAATTTAAGACATGAATTTTCATAACTAACTCATAAACTACTCTTGATCGTAGGATCATCATGAGGATGGTGATCGATCCAAAAGGTTGGTATATGATCACTTTCTTAGGATAGATGTGTCTTAAGTCTATGGTATAGAGACACCAAAGTGAGAGTACAGATACTCATTAGAGAATGAGGGCACTGAGAATGACCATCTCGAGCAGTCATAAGGAAGTCTACCTTCTCGTCGATGACTGGCTCGATGCTGTAGTGGTGTGTCTGGTTCTTTGATCTAAGGTGCATCGGTAGTTCACCTTGAGGGTGTTATAGTTTGACTACACCATAATTCAATCTTCTAGCCATTCAGAATTTTGAGGTGTATGTTAGCTATAGCATGTTCATTGTAGAAATTGGATTGCCCCAATAGGAGATCTATCTACCTCGGTAGATGATGAGTAGCCCTATGATAATCATGAGATTGAGTCCTTAAGCCCATGGCCATAGCAGAGTGAAGGTGATAGAAAGAGATTCTATTAGGGTTTCACGTTGGACTCGAATCAAATGATTAATTCATATGATGGATGTTGAGTTTGACGAGTTCACCTTAATCCTAATCCTATCAGAGCTCAAGATAGAAGAACACAATCACAATGGTAGCTACATTAAGAGGTTTGCTTTTAGTTCTATTGGGTTGCCATTATTTATTGCTAGGTATCACTGATAGATTTTGAAAACAATTAGAATGATTTTGATGATCGATCATTCTAATTGTATGAATCAGAAGGGTTCTGGTCAATCAAAAAGTATTTCGGTGATGTCGATGATAGAGATCGCGACATGTCTCATTACCATACAAAATTAAATGTAACTGGATCACACAAATAAGGATTTAGATTTGGATGTCATCAGTTGAGCTAACCTAGTTTGATTGATTTAGATTAGATCCAATTAGGTTTAAGGTAATCGCGCTAGCACACGATTGAGCCTGGCTTTCTTCTTCTGTAATCTTTCTAATTCATCGCAACTAAGTCAAATTTAATTTAACTTATTTCTATATCTTGAATTGATTTATTTTTATCTAACTGAAATAAGTTTAGGTTAGATTAATTATAGAAATTAAATTTATTCCTTGTATAATTGGACTAGGGTCAAAAGTTGACCTGATTGAGAGAATTGAGGGTCATCTGATCAAATGCTTCTAGATAATTTTTTAAAAATTTTCTTGATCTAATTTTTGGATATCTGTAATCTTTATAATTCATCGCAACTAAGTCAAATTTAATTTAACTTATTTCTATATCTTGAATTGATTTATTTTTATCTAACTGAAATAAGTTTAGGTTAGATTAATTATAGAAATTAAATTCATTCCTTGTGTAATTGGACTAGGGTCAAAAGTTGACCTGATTGAGAGAATTGAGGGTCATCTGATCAAATGCTTCTAGATAATTTTTTAAAAATTTTCTTGATCTAATTTTTGGATATGTGATAGAGCTCAAGACATGCTTTGGGTGTACCAAATTTCAAAATTTATGGTGGTGGTTTGATAGGTTTTTGATAGAGTTTGATTTGGATCAAACTCTTGAGGGAAGAGTCCTAGGCGCAATGGACTCTTCCTTATCTACTCATGTTGCCCACTTTTTGATTGATTTTTGATGATAAAACTAGATGAGATCTGGGGTTTCACATGGAAAATAAGTCTTAGAGTCTTAATGATAAAATAAATTGGTTATTGATCAAAGATGGACTCTAGGTGGCATTGGGTTTTTAAACCTTTCTCATGCCAAAGAGAAGTATCGCCTAATTTTATTTAACATGCCCAAGTGCTGTCACCCTCTGATATCCCACATCCCCTCTATCCTCTCTCTCCCTCTCTTCTACATGTTTAAAATGTTAGGCACAAATTTGGGAAGAAGGTCCAAGGTTTTTGGCATAAGAATCAGGATCTATGCGACGGTGTTCGTAAGACCGATGGGCTGCCTTCAGAAATAGTTTTGAAGGACCTATAGATCAGATTCAGATCTAATCTTTGAAGGAGAGGTTCGTGAGGAGAAGATGTTTAGATCCTACCTGAGTGGATACTAGTAGAGGCCATGCACGTGCATGGCTCCTTCCAGAACCTCAGAAATCAATAGGATCATCGCAGGATAATCAGATTACCTAACAAGGTACTTAAAATTAAATCTAATTTTATTTTATTTTAATTTTTAATATCATATCACCATGATTAGATCTGAAAACTTTTAGATCTAATCAGATTATTTAGAATTTTTTTAGAAAAATCTACCTCGGATCTGATCAGATCTAGACGATTATGCAATGGAAAATCATATTTTTCTTCAGCACATACTAGTCTAGATGGATTGGTACAATTTAGATTCTACATCGCAACGGATCATGGTAAGAACTAAACTTCATTTAATAATTAAGTTGTTATAGAATCTAATTTTTTATATTAGAATTTATGCATTTATGAACTATACGGACGTGTTATGCATAGTACATTGCTAAGAGGTACGATAATGATCCGTCTTCTTAGCCCTCCTTGATCTTAACGGATGGCTCAGCACTACCGAGGGGCTAAGTAGGAGTCAGGTCATAGGATTCAGTCATAGCTTTAACCTCCACTGCCTCAATATCCTTTGATATCCTCATAGGCCTCGACATCCTAGACCTAGAGCGATGCGTATATAGAGGAGGTCGTGTAGAGGCTTCTGAACCAATGACCTTAAGACCTCCTAGATGCCATCTATGATATAATCATGGAGCTTCTCTAGGACCCGCTATTGCATGACCAGCTGGCTCATCATCCCATCTATCACATCAGATAATTAATTATATTATAAACCTTTTTACTTATTTTAAGTTTTTATATTTAGCAGCTTCGTATATTTATATTTGAGTTCAGGAATGGAATCTAGGGGCTAAAAATTCAATCTAACTATCCAATTGATGGGTCGAGGGTGTCTATACTCCATATCATCAAATTGAACATATAAGAATTATCTATTCGAGAATATGAGTAGTGTATCAAAAGATACACATCCATATTGAAAGATACATCTTCGTATCAAAACATACTAATATTATTTTATTTTTTCATTATAGGATGTCAGGACATTCGGCTCTCATCCACTAGCTACTGGAGAGAAGCAAGAGAAGAAGAAGGTAGGCGACGATGAGCATCGAACTTGATTTTTTTGGATATATTATATTTTTTTGATGTATTATATATTCTTTTATACTGCTTGTAAAAAAATTTGTATAATTTATATTTTTAATAAAATATAATTAATTTTTAATTTTTGATTGTTAGATTATTTTTGGATTTTAATTATAATAGGTATTTTGAAATATAATTTATTATGATTAATTAAAACATATTTTAAAAAATATTATTGTTAATTTTATGATGGTATTAGTGATGGCAAGGTTATTAGTGATCATTGATGGACTATTAGCGATGGCGTTTAGCCATCGTTAATAGTTAGAATTCTTGTAGTGAGACCCTTCTTCTCTAGGCCTTTCCTCTTACCTAGGCACAATGATTTGTGTTTTTATAAAAGCTCACACCCAAAGCTTTGATGTTTTCAAGCCTCCCACACCCAAGCCCTCTCTCTCAGGTGTAAGACCTCTAAAAAAATCATGGCCTAACTTCCTTTATATAGAGAGTTAGAGAAGAGTCCCTATCTAGATCAAACACCTAAATAGAGAGTCCATAGGAGAGTAGGATTGGGGCACCCAACTCTTAGGCGCTTTCATAATATTTTTAGGCATGGAGACCTAGGTTTTGGTGCACAATAAGACTCCTATTTCCCACAAAAATTTTAGAAAAAAATAAGAAGTGATGGTGCCATAAATAGATAGAGGTTTGGGTTTGTAAAACTCTATCAAATAGAGTTTAAGATCATGACTACTTCTTAGTTGTGATCAAACCTAGGACCATAAACCATCCAAGAGGGTTATGGGTGCAAGGATTGCCATGGAGCCACTCTAGAAATCAGATTTCACACACCATAGCCAAGGGTGGGGCATGGAGAAAGAGAAAATGGTGCAAGGAAGGAGTCCTAGTCTAACTAGGACTACTTGCTTTGACTAGTCAAACTAATTCTTTAGCCCAATCGAAATAGATCTTGATGCAACCTAATTAATGATGTTCTGAATCCAATTAGAAGTTTAATTAAATTAGATTAAATTTAATTTAATTTTGATTTAAATTCTTAATCAAATTAGAAATTAGGTGCACTCAAGTCCTAATTCAACTTAAAATTATCCTTCCTTATAATTGGCTTATCCCATAAATTAATTGGAGTTGATCCAATCAAGCCCAAATCAAATCTAATTAAATATTATTTAATTAGACTCGATCCCAATTCTTTAGCTCAATCAGATTGAGCCAATTAATAATCTGATTGCCAACCAATCTTCTTGCAACACTTGCACTCGGTCAAACATCAATAGTATTTAATGTTTAACCCTAAAATGATTCTTAATCATTGATCAACCATCCGATCAGATCGAGATTTCTAATGTGTGTGATCCTATAGGTTCAAACCTAAGTTGGTAGCATAGAAATAAATTTCTATACCAATCAAAGTGACCATCTTGTAATGGTACCTGACAGCCAGATAGATTAAATGTATAAAGCAACACTCTTAGAGCACATATGGATATGGTTTTTGTATAATTCATCCCCTTGATCAAAATACTCATACGACAACTCAAGGTTTAACTATTAATCCTGATTAGATCATCCATATTGTATTTCAAAATACCAAATCCATCATATGGATTATCCTAGCCAAGATTTTGCTAAATTGAAATACAGCAATGCATTATTTCTAAACTCTTGAAGTGGTCAATCCCATCTTGATCATTGACCAACTTCATAAGTACTTGACTATGTCTAGAAATCTTTCATCACTAAATTAGAAATTCAGATAGTTTGGTGTTGAAAAATATATCCTAAATCTAATTATCAGTCTCTTGATGGTTGAGCTATCTTATAATTATAATTAATTTATTAATAAATAAAATAAATAATTTGATATTTTCATCATAAAGTTTACATCTTCTAATGAACTTCATTATTGTGATGAAGTCCTTAGAACTATTTAGTTTTGATAAAGAAGTATGGAGATACTGGTATGGCATACAAATGAGATGTAAGGGTACATCATTACGGAACGTGACCAACTCCAGAGCATTCTACTATCAAGAATTGCTCTAATGGAATATAAGTATAAGTATCCCTTAGACCTGAGATCACCATAATGGCTACTCACTGTGCTTTGTTACTAGACTAATTGAATTTTTAATTTAGTAATGAAAGATTTTTGGGCATAGTCAAGTATTCGCAAAGTTGGTAAGTGATCAAGATGGGATTAACTACTCTAAGAGTTAGAGAAGAACGTATCACTATATTTCAATATAGCAAAATCTTGGCTAGGATAATCCATGAGATGGATTTGATATTCTGAAATACAATATGGATGGCTTAATCGAGATTAACAGTTAAACTTTGAGGTGTCCTACGATCATTTTGGTCAAGGGGATAAATTATATGAAAACTATATCCACATGGGTTCTAAGGATATTTTCTACACATTTCGACCTATCCGATCATCGGGTACCATTGCAAGATGGTCACTCTGATTGGTATAAAAATTTATTTCTAAGCTACTAGCTTATGTTCGAACCTATGAGTCACACACATAAGAGTTCTCAATCTGATTTAATGGTTGATCAATGATTAAGAATTATTTTAGGATTAAATATTCAATACATTTGATGTTTAACCTAGTGCAAATATTGCAGGAGGATCGATTAGCAATCAGATTATTAATTAGTTTAATTTGATTAATTCAGAGGATTGAGATTAAGTTTAATTAAATATAATTTAATTAAATTTAGTTTGGACATGATTGGATTAAGTTCAATTAGTTTATTGGATGAGCCAATTGCAAGAAAGAACTAGTCCTAGTTCAATGAGGACTTATTTGAACCCAATCTCTAATTTGATTAAAAATTAAATTAAAATTAAATTAAATTTAATCTAATTTAATAAGATTATTAGTTGGACTAAAACCTATTCTAATTGGGTTAGATTTATTTTGATTTAATTTGGTTCAAAGACCATATTGGATAAAGTCAAAATAGGAATCCTAGTATGACTAGGATTCCCTCTCCTTGCACCACATATATCCCAACACCCCCACCCTATTTTCTAGGTGGCTTTGCATGGAAATTCTCTATGCCCCAAACCCTTCACGTGCACCCCATCTCACCCTCTCTTTCTTACTTGGTAGTTTGTTGATGACCAACTCAAATAAGGTAATTGGTTTAAATTTCAAATTCTATGAGATAGAGTTTTGAGAAATCAAAACTCCTTCCCATGCTTGCCACCAACCCTTCCTGATTTTCTCTAATTTCTATAGTGGAAATAAGGAATTTTTATGTGCCCTTTGCTGGTGGTCCATGGATGAAAAGAAGGTGGGGGCGCCCAACACTTAGGCGCCCCAACTATTGCCTTGTTTGGACACCTCTTGTCTAGGTATTTGACCTAGATAAGGATTGGTCCATAACTCTATATAAGAAGGGTCTTTGGACCTGATTTTTCATGAGCTTTTAGATCTGAGAGAGGGAATTTGGGGCGTGGGAAATTTTGGAGAGAAAGGCTTGGGGCATGAGACTTTGTTGAGACACAATCTCTTATGCCTTAGTGAGAGAAACAAGGAAGAAGAAGGGTCTTCTTCTAGGGTTTTTTCTCTAGAATTTTTCCTCCATTTTTTGGGAGTTTTGAGAGGTGTCTCCAATTCACAAGTCTTCTTACTTCCTTCTAAAAGTTAGAGAGTCCATGTTTCAAAGAAGAAAGATCAAGATCAACCATCGAAGAAAGATCAACACAGTACTAGCATACTATGCTAATTTTCAGCCATTGAATTTTTGATCAACGATCAAGGGCTCGTGTGGTCATCCTATAGAGGCCAGACATGTGTGCAACTTAGAGCATCAACCTTAGCCCAAGATCAGTGAGTTAGAAAGTATAATTTGCAAAGATAAAGAAGATTTGATCTCCTTCTTACATATTTAGATTTGATCTAGAATATTTCTATTATTGATATGATCAACTTGATATTTTCTAGTATTTTTTATTTTTGATTTAAAAGCATGCATAAATCATATAATAAAATCCTAGATCTAGAATTTTTTTTGTATATTTATAAATTAATTTGATTAATTTATCTCTTTCATAGTTTAGATTTGAAAAAGTTTCAAAATCTAACCCTGAAATCCTAGATCGATTTTCTTCAATTGGTATCAAAGTCAGAATCTTTTTTTACATGATTTATGAAGCATATTTTGATTATTTTTTAGATTATATCTAATTTATAATTTGATATTAAATTTAAAATTAAAAATTAGATCATATGGACTGATTATAAGGTTGTCCTATTGTAAGGTTTAATCCTTATAGTGGAGAGGTTGTCCTAGTTCGTGTAGATCTAAAGTAAATCATAAATTTATTAAATAAGATCTTGATTAATTTATGATTTATTATATTTAAATTTATTTAAATCTAAAAATAAATATTTTAGATTATACTGATTGATTATAAGATTGTCCTGTTGTAAGGTTAATCCCTTACAATAGAGAGATTGTTCTAGTACGTGCTGATCTAAAATTCTGATCATAAAATTTTAGATTAAATCTAAATAATCTTATGAACTAATTAAAAATATTTTTATCTAATTTTTATCATCATAAATATGTTAGATTTGATCTAAGATAATTTATGATTGATTAGAATTGAAACAGTTTCAATTATATGAACATATTTAGATTAGATCTAAAGTAGTTTCATGTTTATTTTATTTGCATATTGATTATGAATCAAACATGCAATTGGTTGATAGAACCATATTGTAAAAATATTTTACAAACATGAAAATCATTTTCGAAATGCTAAACCCCAATCCTTAGCCTAAAACTTAATTGAGAATTAAGAGTTGTTTGATTAGAATCTAGAATTGTAAATTGAAGATCCTAAGACATAAATCATAATACTTTGGATTAACGAATTAGTGGAAATTAGGTCCATTAATTGGGTTAGACCTAAGGTTGGATTAAGAAATGGACTTAATTAGAGAATTTACTAAATCTAATCAATAGTTATCTTAGATTAGGTCAAGAATTCTCTAGATCAATTACAATAGTTTTAGTTGGTCAAGTCCATGTCTTTAATGAGAACCAAGATGGACTTGATTCTCGACTACATGGTCTAGCACGAATTGTTAGGTTGATTCAATTGAAACTAATTAATCAGTTGGTGTCTAAGGTAAGTCTGATAATCCAGATTAGTGGTTTTTAACTGGCAGCTCACTTATCTAGCCATTTTTTATGGTGTCTAAGGCAAGCTTTGGCAGACCCTCCATCGATCTCACATACCTGGCCTTCTTGATGAAATTATATTTTGATCAGATCACTTGATAATTTGAGATGACCCATGTCAGCTAGGTAAATCAGTGTGACTGATTTAGGTCCTCTTAGACTAACCTATTAATGGTCTCCCTTAATCTGACTTGGTGAAGCCAGTGGGAGGATCATGATAGGCTGGTTCATCTGACTTTCTTTCTTTTTTAAATAAAATTAATTAAATCCTCTAAAATTATTAGATCCTTAAAAATAAAATAGTTATGGTGATAACTACATCATAGCCTTCCACTAAGTGGGTGATAATGAGTCCATTAGTTGAATAATCATTGGAGGCCTAAAGGCCTGGTGCTTATCGACCAGTGAAATTATCATTCATAATATGTCTTCTTAGCTGCGTCTTTCTAAATGGTGGTTAGGTTGACCAACCAAAATTGGGTTTAATCATTCCTTGGTTAGATAGACCAAGTATGGTCGTGTTAATGGTTGGACCTAACTAGACCTTTTCAGTGAAGGCCAAAACCTACTGATTAGAGATTGGAGCAAAATTAAATTACTAGAAATTATTTAAAAAAATAATTGGTTATGAACCTATCCTTAGATGTACATAGATTGACCAACCAAAGTTAAGTTTGTGTGCAGTCTATGTGGATTCTATACCCACTAAGAAATTAGGATAATTTCTCGAATTGGAGTTAGAGGCTATCAATTCAAATAAAATAATGGAAGAATCTTTTGATTAAAGTTCAAATCTTTAGATTTAATGAATCAATTATTGATTAGATTTGATTTTCCTTTATGCAGATATGGCTACTTTTCTTTCACCCCGATCATTATTAGACAATGATAAGCTAGTGGGATCCAATTTTGGTAGCTGGTACCGTAAATTGAAGATTATCTTGGAGCATGAACGGATCTTGTACGTGTTGATAGATCCAGTACCTGAGGAGTTAGCTGTAAATGAACGTGGGTCAGTCAGAGATACTTACTAGAAGTGGCTCAGTGATCAAACTATTGAAAAATGTGTCCCAAAGCTAATCATCAGTCTATTGACGATTGAGCTATATTATAATTATAATTAATTTATTAATTAATAAAATATACTTTTGGCATTTTCTTCATAAGTTTTCATCTTCTAACGAACTTCATTATTATGATGAAGTTCTTCAAACTATTTAAATTTGATAAAAAGAGGATTTATCGATTAGTCCTTAAAACTATTTACGATCAAATGATAGGCTATTAATAAGGATGATAGCATCTATCGAGCATAGGTTGCTGTATGCCTATAGGTTGGTTGTCCTCTTAACCAAAGAGTGTGGAGACACCGATATAGCATACAGATAAGATGTAGGGGTACATCATCACTGAATATGACCGACTTTAGAGCATTCAGCTATCAAGAATATCTCTGAAGGGATATAAGTATAAGTATCCCTTAGACCTGAGATCACCTCAGTGGCTTGCAAGCAACTCACTATGCTTTGGTATCGGAGTAACTGAATTTCTAATTTAGTAACGAAAGACTTTTAGACATAATCAAGTACTTACGAAGTCAGTGCATGATCAAGATAGAATTGACCACTCCAAGAGTTGGAGAAAAATGTATCACTATATTTCGATATAATAAAACCTTAGCCAGGATAATCCATGAGATGAATTTGATATTTTAAAATATAATGTGGACAGCTTGATCAGAGTTGATAGTTGAACTCTGAGGTATCCTATGAGCATTTTGGTCAAGGGGATGAATTATATGAAAACTATATAAACATGGATTCTAAGGATGTTGTTCTATACATTCGATCTATCCGATCGTCGGATACCATTGCTACATGGTCACTTCAATTAGTATAAGAATTTATTCTTATACTACCTACTTAGGTTTAGATCAATGAGATCATGTATATTAGAGTTTATGATCTGATCGAATGGTTGATCAATGATTAAGAATCGTTCAAGGGTTAAACGATCAATACGATTGGTGTTTAAGCTAGTATAAGTGTTGCAGAAGGATTGATTAGCAACTAGATTGCTAATTGGCTTAATTTGATTAAGCCAAAGGTAACTACACTGAGAGGTTCAATTTCAGTTCTAATGGATTGCCACCATATGCTGCTAGGTGTCACTGATGAATTTTGGGAGCAATTAGAATGATTTGGATGATCGATCATACTAGTTGTTTGAATTAGAAAAGTTTTGATCCATCGAAAGATATTTCGATGATGTCGATGATAGAGATCGAGACATATCCAATTACCATACGAAACTGAACCTAACTAGATCACACAAACAAGGGTTTGGATTTGCATATCATCAATTAGACTAACCAAGTTCAATTGATTTGAATAAGATTCAAGTAGGTTCAAGGAAATCATGCTAGCACATGTTTGAGCCTAATGTTCTCCTTTAATAATCATTAAAGCTTATCTCAACTAAGCCAAATATGTTTGGGCTCACTCAGAAACCTTTACTTGATCGGATTGAAGCTTGTCCAGATCAGAAAAGGGTTGTCTTAATTTATAAGATAAATTTGAGACAACACCTACCATTTTTGGTCACCTGCTAAATTTTATTTTTGGATTTTAGTCAAATATTGACTCTGGATACTTAGACATCTGCCCATGTATCATGCATCCATAGGAGAGTACCTGGGGCCTTGGGAGGCATGCACCTCATGAGGATAAAAGATGGAGTCCCATACATATAGGACTCTAGGTTACTTTAGGGGATTAAACTCTATGGCGTCAAGAAGTCTTGTTTGACCCAGTCTTGGTGCTACCTAAGGAGGATTTTAAGGGTCTCTCATTTGATTGGATCAGATGATGTCATTCCATCAATCAGATTTAGATCTGATTGCATAAATAGCCATGATTGGTTGGGATGATGTGGCACTACATTGCACAGCAGGGTCAATATAAACCCTATCTACGACTAGAATTTTATGCTTCTGCCTTTAGCCCATGCCACAAAGTCTCTCTTCCTCCTTCTTCATGCCACCCTCTGATCCTCTCTCTCCTATCCATGCCCAAGAGATTTTGGGCATGAGTAAGGTGCGATCCAAGTAAGTGAAAGGCGTCAGAAAAGGAAGAAGGCAGCACTACTGCAAGAGACAACGACTGTTCTTCAAAAGAAATTTTGAAGACCTTCAAGATTAGATCTAGATCTAATTTTTGGAGGATTCATTGAAAAGAAGAAGATCTCTACATCCAACCTAAGTAGATATTGGTAGAGGCCAAGCGCTTATGTGGCTACATCCAGAACCTCAAGCAAACATCGAGATCATCATAAGATAATTGAATTATCCAAAATAATGGTATAATTAAATTAGATTTAACTTTTACTTTTATATTTTTATTATCAGTCAATAAGATCAGATTTGAAGAGTCTTAGATCTAATTAGGATCTTAGAAAAAAAAATTTTGAAATATCCTTCTTGATCCAATCAAATTTGAACGAATCTGACCCAAAAAGTAAGGCTTTGTCCTTCAACTGGTATTAGAGCTAGGTTCTATAATTCATTAGATCTAATTTTAATATATTTTTAATTTAATAATTAGATAATTTTAGATGTCACATTAGATATGATTAGATCTAAAATCAAAAAATTTAAATCTAGATCTAAGATGTATGAGATGCATGACTAGACTAGAAATAGAATTATTCTATATGTAGTCTAGCATGATCATAATTTTAATTTGATTAATTATAATTTTTAAATCTATTTATTTATTATTTTTTGATATTATAAATATTATAATTAGATCTAAAATATAGAAAATAAATTTATTTAATTTATTCATATGAGATATGATAGATGCATGTTTAGACTAGTTGTAAAATAGTTCTATAAAATTCTCTAGAATAAATTTTAATTTGATATGATCAAATTTAAATCTTATTTTTTATATGCTTATGAGATAATTTAAGATCTAAAAATATGCATGATATGATACATGAGATGTATGCAAAACATATTTTTAGTTAGATCAATTTTTTATATATGTGATATATGATGTAGATCTAACTAGTTTTGTAGATTTATCATATTTTTGATTATGACGTTCTCCTTAACCATCTGGTCATAAGAATGAAGTAGGATTTAAAGGTCCTCTCCTTCCATTCGATGAGGTGTTCTTATGGTGTGTAGGGGTGCTGCGCATTCATCCTTAATCAGAAATTAAAAACTTATTTTCTGCAAAATTCTAGATCCTGAAATCCTAGGATTTTATATACATGTTTGTTTATGAATCCTAAACCTAATTAAGAATTAAGATTATAAAATATGTTAGATCTAAAATTGAGAATTTTTAGATCTAAGATATTCATAAAATTGGGTTCGGACTTGGGTAGCTCAATTAGGTCTAGCGGTTGATCAAACTGAATCAAGACTTGGTTAGGTGGGATCAAGAGTACTTAAATTGATCAGCCTAATAGGATTAAGTTTGGATCAAGGTTGAGTCACATGAGTGATCGATCGAGTTAAGACCTAATTAGGCTCAGTGGTTAGAGTCTGGATTGTAGGCTAACCCAATTGGTTTTGGCTTAATAATTTGGTGTCTAAGGTAAGTTTGATAGATACGATCGATTGGTTTTTAATTGAAAGCTACTCAACTTGAATGTGTTCTTATCGAGTTAATGGCATATCCCTTCCACCAGTCTCACTTATCTAGCCATATTTATTGGCCCAGTCCTGATCTAAGGTGGCTAACAATACGAGCTAACCCATGCCACTAGGTTAATCATAATAGTTATGGCTATGTCAAGTCAAATTTAAAGAAACCTAAATCAAATCTTCCTAAGAAAAGATTAAGTCTAAAATCTTCCATCATTTTAAATATGCAGGCCCTTCTCGGGGTTGATTATTCTCAGCTGGTCATAGTGATTCAGTTGCACTGAAAAGATACAACCATGTCTATTAGGCATTGATGCTATAGGCTGGAGGATGAATTGGGCTCAATATTTTGGATACGGTGAGAGACTCAATTAGGAATCCAATCTATGCAAATGATGGGTCTGACTTAACTAAGAAGTGGATCAATATTTTGGGCATGATGGGATTCATGAATTAGAGATCAAGTCTAGGTGCACCATGATTAGATAATCATTGAACAAGAGTTGTTCACTCATTGACTAACCCATCACCAATAACTGTTAGGTGAGGTGATGAGTCAGTTAGTGGGACTGCACCATCCACTAGAAATCAGTAATCGTGAAGATTTTTGCATCTCTACAAAGAGAGTATAGGGATCTGAGAAAATAGTGGAAGCTAATTTGTTTAAAAATCAAACTCCTAAATAAATTAGTCAAGTCTTAATTATAAAATTTAACTAAAAACTTTGACTCTCTATAGGAAAATGTCTGCTTCTAATCTACTAGCTCGTATTCTGAACACCCATAGACTGATCGGACCTAATTACAAGGATTAGCTTCGAAACTTTAAAATTATTTTGGATTCTAAGAAGTTGACTCACATATTGGACCAGGATCCTTCTACCTTACCAGCTCGTCCGTCCGCTGAACAGAGATCCTCTCTTGATAAGTGGATGCATGAAGATAATAAGATCAGATGCTACATGTTGGGCTCGATGTCTGATGAGCTTCAGCACCAACATGAAGATATCAAGATTGCCCGCCAAATGTTGGCTCACCTGCAAAAGTTGTTTGGTGAACAGAGTCGTGCAGTCAAATATTAGGTCACTAAATGACTATTTAAGGCTAAAATACATGATGGATAGTCAGTCCAAGATAATTGTCTAATGATGATCAAGAACTTCGAAGAGCTTGAGAAGCTTAGAGTGAAGCTAGACCAGGATCTACAGAATGATATAATTCTGCAATTCTTGATTGATGCGTATGGGTAGTTCATCATGAACTACCATATGTATGAACTTCAGAATACTCTGGCCGAGCTTATGAATATACTGGTTACTGCTGAGCTTTCTATGAAAGGTTCTAAAGGCTTAGTACTTACTATGGAATGAACTTCTTCCAAGAGAAAGTTCTTTAGGAAAGAAGAAGAAATCTATGAAAAAGCAAAAGGTGGAAGGTGGAAAGAAAAAGAAGATAGAGCTGAAGAAGAAGGCTGCTAACAAAGAAAAATATTTCTATTATAAAACTGACGGCCACTAAAAGTGGAACTGTCCTACATACCTGGCCACCCTAAAGAATAAGAAGGAGACAGGTCCTTCTGGAGGTATGCTCGTTATTGAATCTAACCTTACGATTTTTTCTGCATCTAGTTGGATGCTTGACTCTGGTTCTAATGCTTATTTGTGCACTTCCATACAGGGTCTTGGGGATAGTAGGAGGCTGAGCGATGGTGAGATGATCCTACGCATCAAAAATGGAGCAAGGGTAGCTGCTATGGCTGTGGGAACCTACCCTCTTCGACTATCATCTAGCTTAGATTTAGTACTTAAGGATTGTTATTATGTACCTGCTGCAAGCAAAAATTTAATTTTTATTTCATGTTTAGCACAAGAAGGCTATGTAATTAATTTTCTTAAGAATCATTATAATATTCTTTATAAAAGAAATAAAACTGTAAGTGGTTTCTTTATTAACGGTCTCTACCAGTTACATATTGATGTATCTATCTTTAATATCGAGCAAAATGTCAATGCCATAAAATCAAAATGACCCAGGGATAGTCTAAATAATAGGTATCTATGGCACCTAAGGCTAGGTCATATGGCAGATGATATGGTTAACAAATTAGAGAAAATCGAGCTATTGAGTTTGTTGACTTTCGAGTCATATCCAATTTATGAATTATGTCTTCATGGCAAAATGACTAAGCTCCCTTTTGTAGGACATGAGGAAAGGGCAACAGATCTACTTACCCTAGTACATACTGATGTGTGCAGCCCATTAGATATGCCAGCTAGAGGTAACTTTGTTTACTTCATAACCTTTATCGATGATTTATCTCGGTATGGGTATATGTATCTTATGAGACACAAATTTGAAGCCTTTGAAAGATTTAAGGAATTCAGACATGAAGTAAAAAAGCAAACTGAAAAATCCATTAAGATTCTTCGATTAGATTGATGAGGTGAATACCTTAGTCAAAAATTTTTGGACTATCTCAAGCAATATGGCATAGTCTCTCAACGGACTCCACCTTGAACATCTCAACTCAATGGAATTTTAGAATGAAGGAATCGGACCCTATTAGGTTTGGTCCGATCCATGATGAGCTTCATAGACCTCCCTAATTTTTTTTTGGGAATATAGTTTGTTAACTACTATATATTTACTGAACGTATGAGATATGGCATAGTAAGAAATCAAATCTGAATTATCTCAAAATTTGGGGTTGTTTAGCTCATGTCAAAAGACAACAAGTGGACAAGTTAAACTATAGGTCCTTTAGAGCTCGATTCATAGGATATCTTAAAGAGTTAGGATATTATTTCTATATTTCAGAAGACCACAATATGATTATGAGTCGGCTTGCCATCTTTCTTGAAAAATAGTATATTCAAGATGGTGGCATTGGAAAGCAGATCAAGCTCGAGGAGAAAATCTCACAAGAGCAACAAGCTAAGAATCATATGGAACCAAATCAGGTTGAGCCAATACAATCACTACCTCCTCCACCTTGTAGATCGAAAAGAATTTTTCGTCCTCCTGAGAGGTACGTAGGTACTATTTCAGAGGAAGTAGAGGAAATATTCCTCGTAGGTAATGGGGTTCATAGTGATGATCCCAAAATCTATGACGAGATGATATCGGATATCGACTCTAAGAAATGGTTAAAGGCAATGAAGTCAGAAATTGACTCGATGTACTCAAACCAAGTCTGGATCTTGGTAGATCCACCTGAAGGTATAGTACCTATTGGGTATAAATGGATCTACAAGAGAAAGATTGGTGCAGATGGGAATGTAGAGACATTCAAACTAGATTAGTGGTGAAAGGATATAGTCAGTGCAAAGAAATTGACTATCAAAATATCTTTTCGCCAGTAGCCATGCTAAAATTCATCCGCACATTGCTTGTTGCTGCATCCTATTTTGATTATGAAATATAGCAAATGAACGTAAAAATGGTGTTCTTAAATGGATACCTTGAAGAAGATATCTATATGAATTTCAAAAAGATCAGTGGGAGCACTATTGTCTTTCTCGTACTGTACGTGGATGATATCCTTCTTATTGGAAATGATATTTTCATATTGACCACAGTTAAAATATGGTTATCTAAAGAATTCTCCATGAAAGACCTAGGAGAAATATCCTTCATTCTAAGAACTAAGATCTATAGAGATAGACTGAATAGGATGCTAGATCTTTCATAGAAGATGTACATAGAGGAAGTGCTAAAGAGGTTTAGCATGAAAAACTCCAAGAGGAGATTGGTACCCTTCAGACATGGCATTCATCTCTCCAAGAAAATGTGTCCCAACACACCTAAGGAGATTAAACACATGAGCAAGATTCCTTATGCTTTAGCAATAGGGAGCCTCATGTATGCCATGTTATGTACACAACCTGATATAGCGTATGCTGTGAGTGTCATGAGCAGATATCAGTCGAATCCAGATGAAGAACATTGGACTTCTATGAAATGTATCCTTAAGTACTTGAGAAGAACTAAGGATATGATGTTGGTTTTTGGTAATGGAGAACAAGTCTGAGGGTATACAGACTTAGATTTTATGTCTGATATAGATAATTGAAAGTCGATATCTGAGAGTCTATTTGTGTGTAATGGTGGTGCTGTCAATTGGAAGAGTTCCAAGCAGACAGTGATAGCAGATTCCATCATGGAAGCATAGTACATCGCTACGTTAGAAGCTATAAAGGAGGCATTCTAGTACAAAAAGTTCATCATAGAGATCAGAGTGATTCCATCGGAAGACATTCCTCTGTACTGTGATAATAATGGAGCCATAGCCCATGCTAAGGAGTCGAGATCTCACCAGAAATCCAAGCACATCGAATGGCAATACCACCTCATCCGCGATTATCTCAAAAAAGGTAACGTCAAGGTCAAGAGAGTCGACTGCGCAGACAATGTGGCAGATCCACTTACAAAGCCATTGAGCCAGCAAAAGATCGAAGCCCATCTTGAGAAAATGGGACTTAGATTTGTAGCCAATTGGCTTTAGGTCAAGTGGGAGTTTGTTAGATATGTGTGCCCTAGAAGCCAGATTGGCTGACACCTATAATATACTTCTAAGAGCAAAATTATAATTTTAATTTTAAATAATAAAATGAATTATTTTCTATCATAGTGTATATTTAAAAGTGTCTATGATACATCCCTTGAGTTAATGGTAATGATAGTTCATATTTTCAAGAGTTGAAAATTTAAGACATGAATTTTCATTATTAACTCATAAAATGCTTCCGACCATAGGATCATCATGAGGATGGTGATTGATTCAGAAGGTTGGTATACAATCACTTCTTTAGGATAGATGAGTCTTGAGTCTATGGTGCAGAGACACCGAAGCGAGAGTATAGGTACTTGTTAAAGAACGAGGGCACTGAGCGTGACCACCTCGAGCAGTCAAAAGGAAGTCTACCTTCTTGTCGATTACTGGCTCAAAGCTATAGTGGTATGTCTGGTTCTTTGACCTGAGGTACATCGATAGTTCACCTTGAGGGTGTTATAGTTTGACTATACCATAACTCGATCTCCTAGCCATTCAAAATCCTGAGGTGTATGTTGGCTATAGCATGTTCATTATAGAAATTGGATTGCACCAATAGGAGATCTATCTACCTCGGTAAATGAGGAGCAGCCCTATGATGATCATGAGAATCAAGTTCATAAGCCCATGGCCATGGCAGAGTGAAATAATAAAAAGAGTTTCTATTAAAATTTTCACATTGGACTTGAATCGAATGATTAATTTATATGATGAAAATTAGGGTTTGATGAGATCACCTTAATCCTAATCCGATCGGGGCTCAAGATAGAGGAACTTAATCACACAGGTAACTGCACCGAGAGGTTCACTTTCAGTTCTGATGGGTTGCCACCGTATGCTGCTAGGTGTCATTGGTGAATTTTGGGAGCAATTATAGTGATTTGGATGATCGATCATACTAGTTGTCTGAATTAGAAAAGTTTTGATCCATCGAAAGATGTTTCAATGATGTCGATGATAGAGATCGAGATATATCCCATTACCATATGGAATTGAACCTAATTGGGTCATCCAAACAAGGGTTAGGATCTAGATATCATCAATTGGACTAACCCAGTTCAATTGATTTGAATAAGATTCAATTAGGTTCAAGAAAATCATACTAGCACATGATTAAGCCTAATGTTCTTCTTTAATAATCATTAAAGCTTGTCTCGACTAAGCCAAATATGTTTGGGCTCACTTAGGAATCTTTACTTGATCTTACTGGAGCTTGTCCAGATCAGAAAAGAATTGTCTTAATTTATGAGATAAATTTGAGACAACACATGCCATTTTCGATCACCTGCGAAATCTTATTTTCGGACATTGGACACTTAGACATCTGCCCTTATGTCATGCACCCATAGGAGAGTACCTAGAGCCTTGTCCTCCTACTAAAATGTAGACAGGAAGAGGGTGCATGCCTAGGGAGGCATGCGCCCCATGAGGATAAAAGATGGAGTCCCACACAGATGGGACTCCAGGTTGCTTCAGGAGATTAAACTCTGTGGTGCCAAGAAGTCTTGTTTGACCCAATCTTGGTGCCACCTAAGAAGGATTTTGAGGGTCTCTCATCTAATTGGATCAGATGATGTCATTCCAACAATCAGATTTAGATCTGATTGCACAAGGGACCGTGACTGGCCGAGATGATGTGGCACTGCATGGTGCAGCAGAGTTTATATAAACCCTATCTATGCCTAAAATTTAATGCTTCTACCCCTAGCCCACTTCACAAAGCCTCTCTTCCTCCTTCTCCATGCCACCCTCTAGTCCTCTCTCTCCTTTCCATGCCCAAGAGGTTTTGGGCATGAGTAAGATGCGATCCAAGCATGTGAAAGGCGCCAAGAAAAGAAGAAGGTAGCACTGCTGCAAGAGACAATGACTGTTCTTTAAAAAAATTTTTGAAGACCTTCAAGATTAGATCTAGATTTGATTTTTGGAGAATTGATTGAAAAGAAGAAGATCTTCGGATTCTGCCTGAGTGGATACCGGTAGAAGCCAGGCACTTGTATGGCTACATCCAGAATCTCAGGCAAATATCAAGATCATCATAGGATAATTGGATTACCCAAAATAAAAATATAATTAAATTTGATTTAATTTTTATTTTTTCAATTTTATTATTAGATCAATAAGATCAGATCTAAGAAGTCTCAGATCTGATTAGAATCTCAGAGAAAAATTTTTTGAAATATCCTTCTTGATCCAATCAGATCTAAACGAACCTGATCTGAAAAATAAGGCTTTTTCTTTCATTTCTTACATGGCAAGTGGTTATGAACCAAGTCAAATTTAAAGAGTTGTTTTTAAATCAAACTCTATTTGATAGAGTTTGTTGCAATCAAAATTCCTCCTCTCTTTTGCCACCTATACTCCTTGTTTTTCTCTAAAATTTTCATGAGAATTAGAGGAGTTTTGTGCGACAAATATATATGGTCCACACCAAAAATAAAGGAGGGGGTGCTCAAATGTTGGGTGTCCCAACTAGTTGCCTATTTTAGGCTTTCCTAATCTAAGAGTTTGACCAAATAAGGACTCCTCTATATCTCTCTATTTAGGATGAATTTTTTTAGACCATTTAGAGACCTTTGGGGTGTGTGAAAATAAGGGAGAAAGAGTATTGGGGTATAGGGATTTCATAGATACTAAACTAGGTGTCTAGGTGAGAGAACAGAGAAGAAGAAGAGGGTCTTCTTCTAGGGTTGTCTTGTTCATCTCTTTTCCTCCTCCTTTTTGAGATTATTTGAGAGTGTCTCAGATCTGTAATCTCTCCTCCTTCTTCTTATCTTTGAAAGAGTCTAGATCCAAAAGAAGAAAGCATGGGATCGACTGTCAAAGAAGGATCAGCACAATACTAGCATACTGTGCTGATTTCTTGCATAGGACTTCTAATCATGGTTCGTGGATATGTATGGATGACTCCTAGAGGCTAGACGTGTGTATAGCTTACAACATCATTCTCAAATCTAGATCGGTAAGTTAGAATGTCTAACTTGTACAGGTAATAGATCTGATTTTTTTACATACCTTAATTAGATGTAGTGTAGATGCATGTTGATTTAATCAACATATTTTATTTTCTTCATTATGTTTAATTTTTTATTTAATGTCATGCCACAATCATATAATAGAATATTAGATCTAGGGTATTCTCTAATATTATAAATTAATTTTGATTAATTTTAGTCTTCTACTGCCTGATCTTAAAAAAGTTTCAAGATTTAGACCTAAAACCCTATTTTTGGTTCCTTCAATTGATATCAGAGCTTAGGTTGATTATTACATAATTATATGTGTATATTTATATTATTTCATGGATTAGATCAAATTTATAATCTGATTATTAAATCTAAAATTAAAAATCATGAACAAATGAACTGCTATAAGGTTGATTTACTATAAGATTTACCCCTTACAGTGGGGAGGTTGTCCTAGTTTGTGTAGATCTACTTCTTATCATAAATTTGTTAGATATGATCTAATTTTATTTATAATTTATTAGATCTAAAATAGTTTTAAATTTAAAAATAAAAATTTTTGATTGCACGTACTGCTATAAGATTGTCCTACTGTAAGATTTATCCCTTATAGTAGAGAGATTATCCTAGTATGTGCTGATCTAAAACATTGATCACAAAATTTTACATTAAATTTAAAAAATTTTATGATCTAATTAAAAATATTTTAATATAATTTTAATCATCATAAATGTGTTAGATTTGTTCTAAGATAATTTATGATTGATTATAGTTGAAACTATTTCAGTTACATGAACCTATTTAGATTAGATCTAAAGTAGTTTCATGCTTATTTTATTTGCATATTGATTATGAATCAAACATGCAACTTGGTTGATAAAACCATGTTGTAAAAGTATTTTATAAATATAAAAATTATTTTTAAAAAATTAAATTCCAACCCTCAGTCCAAAATTTAATTAAAAATTAATAAATTATTTGATTAGGATCTAGTATTATGAATTGAAGATCCTAAGACATAAGTCATAACACATTGGATTAAATGGGTTAGTAGAGATTAGGTCTATTAATTGGGTTGGATCTAGGATTAGATTAAAGAATGGACTTAATTAGAGAATTAACTAAATCAAATCAATTATTGTCTTAGATTAGGTCAAGGATTCTCTGTAGGTGGTGTGGTACTCCCAAGCCTTGAGAGGCCACAGGCGGAGCTAGGGTGAGGTCTCTGGGGAGGCTAAGATAGGTGTGGTCCTAAGGCTAGGATAGAAGTTGTCCTAGGGTGGAGACAGCATGTAGCTCTCCACGGGCTTAAGGTTTGGATATTGAGGGCTTCAAGGGGCTTGGTTGGTGCTTCGGAGACTTGGGATTCAAGATGGAGCAAAAAATCAAAGTCGAAGAATCAAGACTGTAGAGAGGATATTTTCTATAGGTTAGCCAGCTCAGTCTAAAATTGAATTAGTTAAGTCTCAGAGCACAGGCAAAATAGAAAGGTCGAGTTTTGGGACTGTAGGCACGGCATAGAACTAGGTCGGCTGATTGAGCCGACCCAGTGAAACTTAGTCGGCTCAGTGCTGAGACTGAGTCGACTCAGTGTGCAGCTAGAGTTACACGAGGATCTATTTTGGACTAGGATCTGGATTGATCCTAGGGGTCTTATGGCCTGATTTGAGAGGTCTTAAGGGGGCTAATTCATGTATGGGTTGGAAATAGATCTAGGGGATGAGAGCATGTGAGACTTGGGCTCGATGAATGCTTTCATGTATTGGGTTAGCCTAAGGATGTTTTTTAAGCTTAGGTTTATTAGGGTTCATGTGGAAATTCTAGGGTATATAAACCAGGATGCTGTAACTTTTACAATAGAAGTAAATACAATTAAGCTTTTCTCCCTAACTCTCTTCTCTCTTCTCTCTAGTTCTAACATCAAAATCCTAGCTTCTTTCATCTTTTTTAGATCTTCTTCAGTTTGCTGGATTAACATCCAGATTCACGCAAGAGATCAGATCTATGATTGTGGCTTCGAGCAACCATAGGAATAACAATTGGTATCAGAGCAAGGTTGAGCATGAATGAGGAAGAAGATCAATTTTCAGCAGAGATCAGCAGCGAGATTCAGATCTAAAGGCTTTCTTCAGGCTTCATGAGGAAGAAAGAGATCATAGAGCTACTGTCCATCATCCCTAGTCAAGGTATTTCTCAGATCTATTTGTTTGTTGTTATTTGATTTAGATTGATTATGGAGAACAGCGGATTGAAGGTAGGATTAGAGAAATTTGATGGAAAAGAAAGTTTTACGATGTGGATGGTAAGGAAGGAGGATCTGTTGGTTCAGATGAGGTTGGATTCAACCTAAGAAGATAGGCTGGAGGAGATCACAACAAGGAGTGGGTGTCCTTGGAGAAAAGGGCATGTGCCACAATTAGGGCTTGTTTGATGGATGAGATTTTGTGTGGTGTGTTGGAGGAGAGAACACCCAAGAGATTATGGTCGATGTTACAATAGTTGTACATAGGGAAGAATATGTGCAACAAGTTGATGCTGAAGAAGCAACTATATAGCATTTGAATGCAAGAGGGTGAGGATATTGTGGGGCATGTTCAGTGGTTCAACCGAATGAGCATGGACTTGCTCGATATAGGGATAGATTTAGAAGAGGAGGACAAGAGTCTATTATTGCTGTGTTCGCTATCTAGGAGCTTCGATCCGTTGGTGATAATTTTGCTATATGGTAAGGAGACACTGGTGTACGAGAAGGTCGTATCAGTGCTCAAGTCCAACGAGCAGCAGAAATGGATGATAAAGAGGGAGGTCTTCTAGGAGAGCCTTATGGTTTTAGAGAAGCACAGGAAAGAAAAGAAGAAGGGCGAACAGAGGGGTAGCAAGAGGTCCAAAAGATGCTTCAAGTGTGGAGAAGTAGGGCACTTTAAGTGGGAGTGTTTGCTTTGAAAAAAGTGTAAGGAAGGAGAAAGCTTGGATTCCATCAGTACAGTCGCTGAAAGTGAAGATTTAGATGAAATCTTGGTGGTCTCAAAGGAGCCCGCAGGGTGCGGTGTATCTAAGATGGTTTTGGATAAGTCTGCGAAGTGCAGAGGGTCCAAAAGGGCAGCGACGGTATTTGAGGTACAGTGATAGGCCCAGTAGTGCAACGTTGGATGGTTGACCCTGAGGGACTCAAAGATAGAGTCAGATTTTACGGCATTAGTGGGACTTCAGCTCCAGGTGGAGCACCGGACAGAGGTGGCTTCATGGGTGGACAAAGCTATAACATGGGTTCAGAGTAGAGGGGTGAAGAGGGAGGACCTATATCCCAGCATCAGTGTCGAGGCTATACAAATCCAGGTGGAGAGGATTGTGTAGGAAGATAGGCATGGCTCTGAGGGGACAGTGTTAGGTGGAGCATCAGGATATGCTTCAAGTGTCGGTAAAGGAACATTCCAAGATCTCTAGGAAAGTCCAGGATAAGTGATGCAGCTACCAAGCAGAAAAATATCTATAACTCCAAAGGTGGTACATAGAAACAAGCCAAGAACTTCAGCGGTGGAGGCAGTCATCCCAAAAGCCTCAAAGGGAGCTCAATAGTTGAAGAAGAATGGCAGTGGCAAGGTGAGCATGAGGGGCCATCAGGACATGCAGGAATAGTAGGATCGTGCAGGAGGATGTTGCCAGGTGTGCCAAGGCTTGGGCACACCAAGGTGGAGATTGTAGGTGGTGTAGTGCTCCTGAGCCTTGAGAGGCCATGGGCAGAGCCAGGGTGAGGGCTCCAGGAAGGCTAGGATAGGTGTGGTCCTAGGGCTAGGACAGGAGTTGTCCTAGGATGGAGATGGCATATGGCTCTCCACGGGCTTGAGGTTTGAGTACTGAGGACCTCAAGGAGCTTGGTTGGTGCTTTGGAGACCTGAGATTCGAGATGGAGCAAAAAACCAAAGTCAGAGAATCAAGACTATAGAAAAGGACATTTTCTGTAGGTTAGCCGGCTTAGTCCAAAATTGGGTTGGCTAAGTCTCAAAGCACAGGCAAAATAGAAAGATCGAGTTTCGGGACTACAGGCATGACACAAAATTAGGTCGACTCAGTTTCAGACTGAGCCAACCCAGTGAAACTTAGTTGGCTCAGTGCTGAGACTAAGCCAACTCAGTGCACGGGCAGAGTTATGCGAGGGTCTATTTTGGTCTAGGGTCTAGGTTGATCCTAGGGGTCTTAAGGCCTGGTTTGAGAGGTCTTAAGAGGGCTAATTCATATATGGGTTGGGATTAGATCCAGGGAATGAAAGCATGTGAGACTTGGGCTCGGTGAATGCTTTCATGTATTGAGTTAGCCTAAGGGAGTTTTTTAAGCTAGGGTTTATTAAGGTTCATGTGGAAATTCTAGGGTATATAAATCAGGACATTGTAACTTTTACAATAGAAGTGAATATAATTGAGCTTTTCTCCCAAACTTTCTTTTCTCTTCTCTCTGGTTCTAACACCAAAACCTAGCTTCTCTCATCTTTTTTAGATTTTCTTCAGTTTGCTGAATTAACACCTAGGTTCATGCAAGAGATTGGATCTATGGCTGTGGCTCTGAGCAGCCGTAGGAACAATATTCTCTAGATTAATTACAATACTTGTAGTTGATCAAGTCCATGTCTTTAACGAGACCCAAGATAGACTTGCTTCTTAGCTATGCTGTTTAGCACAAATTGTTAAATTGATCTAATCAAGACTAATTAAACCAATTAATGTCTAAGATAAATCAGACCGGTGGTCTTTAATTGGCAGCCCGCTTACCTGGTCATTTTTGATGGTGTCTAAGGCAAGCTTCGGCAGACCCTCCCACTAATCAAACTTATCTGGTCTCTTGGTGAAATTATATTTTGATTGGATCACTTGACTATTCGAGCTGACCCATATCAGTTAGGTAAATCAATGTGACTGATTTAGGTGCTCCTAGACCAGCCTATTAATGATCTTCGTTGAGCTGACTTGGTGAAGCTAGTGGAAGGATCATGACAAGCTAGTTCATCTGATCTTTTCTCTTTCCTAAATTAAAATCTTCTAAAATTATTAGATCCTTAAAATGAAATAGTTATGGTGATAACTAGATCATAGCCTCCCATTAAGTGGATGATAATGGATCCATTAGTTGGATAATCATTGGAGGCCCGTAAGCCTAGTGCTTATCTGCTAATGGAATTATCATTCATAATTTGATTTCTTGGCTGCATCTCTCTAAATAGTGATTAGATTGACCAACCATAGTATGGCTTAATCATTCATAGATGGATCAAGTATGATCATGTTAATGGTTGGACCTAACCGAGACTTTTAGTAGAGACCCTAGCCTACTAAAAAGATACCTACAATAAAAATAAATTACTAAAAATTATTTAAAAAATAATTGATTATAAACTTATCCTTAGATATACATGGATTGACCAACCATAGTTGGACTTGTATGCAGTCTATGTGGATTCTAGTATCCACTAAGAAATTAGGATAATTCCTCGAATTGGAGGTAAAGGCTACTAATTCAAATAAAATAGTGGGAGAGCCTTTTGATTAAAGTCCAAATCTTTAGGTTTAATGAATCAATTACTACTTAGACTTTTGGTTCTCCTTTATGCAATTAAATCTAAACCATAGTTGCTCCATTCACTGTTAGATAATGATAAACTTAAAGGACCCAACTTCGATCATAAGTATCGAAAGTTGAATGTTGTTCAGCAGCATGAAGTAGTTCATGCTAGGGGCTCTATGTCCAATTTAAACATAAGATTCATGAATAACCTAGATTAGGCAAAATGCTTTTACTGTAAGAAGTAGGGGCATTGAAAGAGGAATTATCCTCAGTATCATGATTCCTATGACCCAAATAGGCTGAATAAGAGAGATGAGCAAGTAGTTGCTGATCAAGAATGTTATATGATAACATCTTATAATTTCTCAATTTGTGATACTTCTACTTGGATATTAGATACCAAAAGTCCATCTATCTTTGCAATACGTTGCAAGGACTTCAAATTAGTAGAAGATTTGAAAATAATGAATGATTCCAAAATATTGAAGATGAAAGGTCCGCTCCAGTTCTAGCTATGGAAATAGTTCAACTTATTCTCAATACCAATATTGTTTCATTGAATGAATGTTATTATTGTTCTTCCTTTCTGATGAATATAATCTCTGTTAGCCTTTTGGCTAAAGATGGTTATCATTTATCTATAAAGAGAGATTATTGTGACATCATTATGAATGATGTTACAATAATGCAAGGATAATAAAGAAATAGTATTTACATTTTATTATAGCCATGAGTGTAATGTACACTTTTAGAAAATATCCTAGATTAGATAATATCTTTGATATCTATCTATGGCATTGTAGGTTAGGTCATATTAACAAGAATAGGATAAACAGTTTGACCTAAGAGAAAATTTTCGAAGTCAGTGATTGTGAATCACTTTCCACCTGTAAGTCCTATCTTCTTGAAAAAATGACTAAGTCATATTTTATTGAAAAAGGTAAGAGAGCCACGAGCTCTTAGATCTTATACATACCGATGTATGTGGACCAATGAGTACAGATACTAATGGTGGATATTTCTATTTCATCACTTTCATAGATGATCTATCTAGGTATGGATATGTCTATCTAATGAAACATAAATCAGATTCATTTGAAATATTCAAAAGATTTTGAGGTGAAGTAGAAAAATAAACTAGGAATAGTATTAAAACTCTTTGACTAGATCGAGGAAGTGAATATCTATCCTATGAATTCTTGACATATCTAAGAGAGAATTGGATTCTCTCACAGTAGACTCCTCCTAGAATACCAAAGCATAATGGTGTATTGAAAAGAAAAAATCGAATCTTGTTAGATATAGCTCGATTCATGATGGAATTTGCTAGTCTGCCTATTTCATTTTGGGGTTATGCTTTTGAGACTGCATATTATATAATAAATAATGTACTAAGTAAATCTATCGCAAAGATTTTATATGAGATATGGACTGGGCGTAGGCCTACACTCTCTCACCTATGGGTTTGGGGATGTCCGACCTATGTCAAACATTTACATATAGATAAGCTTGGACCCTGGTTTGATAAGTATATATTTATAAGATATCCCAAAGAAAATAAGGATTATTATTTCTACCATGCTGAAGAATAAAAGGTGTTCGTCGGTCTTAAGACAATCTTTTTAGAAAAAGAGTTTCTTGGTGAAGGAACTATTGCCTCTAAGGTTAAACTTGATGAAGTTCAACAAGTAGAAAAACCGACACCTATAGTTGAACCTGAGTTGGATTTGATTAGATCAGATCAAAAATCTTATGTACCAGCACTATTAAGATGATCTGATAGAGTACCATGTCACCTGAATAGACACTATGATTTCTTAGTCTGGGATGGTGATCCCATCAAACTCGATGAGAATGATAAGGATCCGATTACCCATATGGATGCTATGTAGAGACCTAATTCCAAGAAATGGCTTGAGGCCATAAAATTCAAAATGGAGTCCATGAAGGTTAATAATGTGTGGACATTGGTTGACCTACCCAAAAGGGTTAAACCCATTGGGTGTAAGTGGGTCTTCAAAAGAAAAAGGGGCATAGATGAAAAGGTGGAGATCTATAAAGCCCATCTGGTTGCCAAGGGATATCGTCAAAGTTATGGTATTGACTATGACGAGATGTTCTCCCCTACGGTAATGCTCAAATCAATTTGGATAATGCTTATGAAAGCTATCCATTTGGACTATGAGATCTGGCAGATGGATGTAAAGATAGCTTTTCCAAATGGAGAGCTGATCGAAGAGGTATATATGATACAACTTGAGGGGTTCACATCTATAGATGAGTCCAAGGTGTGCAAGCCTCAGAGATTCATTTATGGATTGAAGCATGCATCTTAGAGTTGGAATATGTATTTTGATAAGATGATCAAAACGTATGGCTTCGTTAAGAATGGAGAAAAGCCCTGCATTTATAAATGGGCAAATGATCTAGTAGTGATATTTCTTATCTCGTATGTGGATAACATTCTCTTGATCGAAAATGACATTCCCGCACTACAGGAAATAAAAGTTTGATTGTCATTATAGTTTTTCATGAAGGACTTGGGTGAAGCATTCTACATCCTAAGGATGAAGATCTATAGGGATAGATCTAAAAGGATACTTGGATTATCCCAATCCACGTGCATAGATACTATGCTAAAGAGGTTCAGCATGGAGAATTCCAAAATGGACTATCTTCTAATAGATCATGAAATTTCTTTCTCTAAAAAGGATTATTCGATAACTCCTTAAGAAAGAGAGCATATGAGTAGAGTCCCATATGCTTCAGTAGTGGGATCTATCATGTATGCCATGACATGTGCGAAAATCACTAGAATGTGGTTAAAGCCATCCTTAAGTATTTGAAACATACTAAGAATCAATGGTTGGTTTATGACGAGTCAGATCTGAAACTTATGGGATTTTTAGACTCTAGCTTTCAATCTAATGATGATGATAGCAGAAACATGTCGAGATATATCTTTAGTCTGAATGGTGGAGCCATCTACTGGAAGAGTTTCAAGCAGCATACTATAGTATACTCTATTTGTGAAGTAGAGTACATTGCAGCATCAGATGCTGTAAAGAAAACTGTGTGACTAAGAAAGTTTATCATCGAGCTTGAAGTAGCACCCTCCCTAGATGGTCCGGTCCTGCTCTACTGTGATAGCACTGGTGCCATAGCTCAAGCAAAGGAACCAAAGGCACACCAGTGGATGAAGCACATTCTATGTTGCTTCCTTCTAATTCGAAAGATCATGGATCTAGGTGACATCGACCTTCAAAAGATTGATGGAAAGGAGAACCTAGCCAACCCCTTCAGTAAAGCCCTAGTGATAAAGGAGTTCAACAACCACAAGTCAAAGATGGATATTAGATACTATACCGAGTGACTTTAGGATAAATAGGAGTTATTGAAAAATATGTCCCAAAGTCAATCGTCAGCCTATTGATGGTTGAGCTATATTATAATTATAATTAATTTATTAATTAATAAAATATATTTTTGGCATTTTTATCATAAGTTTTCATCTTCTAACGAACTTCATTATTGTGATGAAGTTCTTAGGACTATTTAGGTTCGATAGAGAGAGGATTTATTGATTAGTCCTTAAAACTGTTCACAATCAAATGATAAGTTCTTAATAAGGATGACAACATCTATCGAGCATAGGTCGCTGTATACCATATAGGTTGGTTGTCCTCTTAACCAAGAAGTGTGGAAACACTGATATAGCATATAGGTGAGATGTAGGGATACATCATTACTGAACGTGATCAACTCTAGAGCATTCTGCTATCGAGAATGTCTCTGATGGAATATAGGTATAAGTGTCTCTTAGACCTGAGATCACTTCAGTCGCTTGCAAGCAACCCACTATGCTTTGGTACCAGACTAAATAAATTTTTAATTCAGTAATGGAAGGCTTCTAGGCACAGTCAAGTACTTGCGAAGTTGATGTATGATCAAGATGGGATTGACCACTCCAAGAGTTGAAGAAAAATGTATCACTATATTTCAATATAGCAAAACCTTGGCCAGGATAATCCATGAGATGGATTTGGTATTTTGAAATATAATGTGGACACCTGATCAAGTTGATAGTTGAACTCTGAGGTATCCTATGAGCATTTTGATCAAGGAGATGAATTATATGAAAACTATATCCACATGGATTCTAAGGATGTTGTTCTACACATTCGACCTATTTGACCATCGGGTACCATTGCTAGATGGTTACTTTGATTGGTATAGAAATTTGCTATAGTACTACCGACTTAGGTTCGGATCTATGAGTTCACACACATTAGAGCTCATGATCTGATCAGATGGTTGATAAATGATTAAGAATCGTTCAAGGGCTAAATGATCAATATGATTGGTGTTTAACTTAGTGTAAGTATTGCAGGAGGATCGATTAGCAATTAGATTACTAATTAGCTTAATTTGATTAAGCCAAAGGGTCTTTGATTAAGTCTAATTAAATATGATTTAATTAGATTTGGTTTGGGCTTGATTGGATCAAGTTCAATTAGTTTATTAGATAAGCCAAGTGCAAGGAAGAACTAGTCCTAGTTCAACTAGGACTTAGGTCAATCCAATTTTTTAATTTAATTAAAAAATTAAATTAAAATTTAATTTAATTTAATTTAATTTAATTTAATCTTTGATTAGTTTAGGACATAATTTAATTGGGTTGAATTAATTCTGATTTAATTTGGTTTGGAAAACCATGTTGGACCAAGTCAAAATAGGAATCTTAGTGAGACTAGGAACTTCCCTCCTTGCACCACCTTAGTCCCAACGCCCCCCATGCCCACTTTGGAATGTTTAGTTCATGGAAAATACTCTCTCCCAAGCCTTCACGTGTGCCCAACTCCCTCCCTTCTTTCTTACATGGCAAGTGGTTATGGACCAAGTCAAATTTGGAGAGTTGTTTTGAAATCAAACTCTATTTGATAGAGTTTGTTGCAATAAAAATTCCTCCTCCCTTTTGCTGCCTATACTCCTTGTTTTTCTCTAAAATTTTCATGAAAATTAGAGGAGTTTTGTGTGACAAATATAGGTGGTCCACGCCAAAAACAAAGGTGGGGGCGCCCAACATTGCCTATTTTGGTCTTTCCTACTCTTAGAGTTTGACCCAACAAGGACTCCACTATATCTCTCTATATAGAATGAATTTTGGACTGATTTTTGGATATGTTCCAACCTATTGAGAGACCTATGGGGCATGGCAATTTCATAGACACTGAACTAGGTGTCTAGGTGAGAGAACAGAGAAGAAGAAGAGGGTCTTCTTCTAGGTTTGTCTTGTTCATCTCTTTTCCTCCTTTTTGAGATTATTTGAGAGTGTCTCAGATTTGTAATCTCTCCTCCTCATCTTTGAAAGAGTCCAGATCTAGAAGAAGGAAACATCGAATCGACTGTCAAAGAAAGATCAGCATAGTATTAGTATACTGTGCTGATTTTCTGCATAGGATTTCTGATCGTGGTTCATGGGCTCATGTGGACGACTCCTAAAGACTGGACATGTGTCAGCTTGCAACATCATCCCCAAGCCCAGATAAATAAGTTAGAACATCTAACTTGCATGGATAATAGATCTGATCTATTTTACATACCTACATTAGATGTAGTGTAGATGCATGTTGATGTGATCAACATGTTTTATTTTCTTTATTATGTTTAATTTTTTATTTAATGTCATGCCATAATCATATAATAGGATATTAGATCTAGAATATTTTTTAGTATTAAAAATTAATTTTGATTAATTTTTGTCTTCCACTACCTCATCTTGAAAAAATTTCATGATCAAGCCCTAAAATCCTAGATCTAGTTTCTTCATGAACCTTGGTGCGCTATATTATGGTGGTGGCTATGAGCGATGAGTTCAATCATAGGTTTGAGATAGCTTAGGCAAAAAATATGTTTCAAGTATTGGAGGAGTCTTTTGGAACACTCGATGATGTTGAGAGGTATAAGACTTATTATACCATCTTTAATGCTAAGATGAGGGATGGAGCTTCAGTCACTGATCATGTACTACACATGATCGAGCTGATGGAGTGTTTGAGTAAGCTCAGCTTTTTCTTGCATGAGCAACTAGGAAAAGATGCAATACTGAACTCGCTGCTCAAGTCTTATGTCCCATTCCTCACTCATTATAGAATGATAAAGCCTGAAGTTAACTACCACGGCTTACTAGGATTACTTTAGAACTTTGAGAAGAATCACCAGCTCCATAAGGAGTCGGTGAACTTAGTGGGAGGTTTATCTTCTGGTTCTTGATCCTTTAAGAAAGAAAAGAAGAACAAGAAGAAGAAGTCCAAGAAGGTGCAAGTTCAGGCTGGGACATCTATGCAGGGCTAGACCAAGAAGATAAAGCTTGATAAGAGTCAAGTTGAATGCTTCTTCTATAAGAAGCTGGGGCACTAGAAGAGGAACTATCCTCAATACATTTTCTCCTTGGATCCGAACAGACCAAGAAAGAAGCAAGCTGTTGCTTGACAAGATATTTATATGATAACTCCTTGTAATTTCTCTATCTATGATATTACTGATTGGGTATTAGATATCGATAGCCGTTACCATATTTGCAATTCGTTGCAAGGATTGCAGGTCAGTAGAAGATTCGAGCAAGGTAAGAGGTTCTTAAACGTTGGAGATGGAAGACCAATTTCAATTCTAGCATTAGCAATCTTACAGCTTGTATTGGAGTCTCTACTATTATTCTTAACGATTATTATTTTTATCCTAGTTTCTTTTTGAATATCATTTCTATAGGCCTTTCGGCCAAAGATAATTATGATATTTCAATAAACAAAGAATTTTGTAATGTCATTATGAATGGTGTTACTATATTCCCTAGACATTTGAGTAATGGTATATACATGCTATCACAACCTATTAGTATAATCTATTCCACTGGCAAGCATCCTAGATTATATATTGTGTCTGATATCTACTTATCGCACTATAGGCTAGGTCACATTAACAAGAACAAGATAAATAGGTTAACCCAAAAGGATATCCTCAAAGTTAGTAATTATGAATCACTTCCAACCTATGAGTCTTGTCTACTTAGAAAAATGACCAAGTCATCATTTACTGAAAATGGTGAGAGAGCCATTGAGCTCTTAGGTTTAGTACATAATGATGTATGTAGACCTATGAGCACTAGTACTAGAGGTAAATATTTCTACTTTATCACTTTTATAGATGATCTATCAAGGTATGGATATGTCCATCTAATGAAACACAAGTCGGATTTATTTGAAATGTTCAAATGATTATGGAATAAAGTAGAAAAATAAACTGAAAAGAGTATTAAAACTTTCCAGTCTAATCAAGAAGGAGAATATCTTTCTGATGAGCTTCTCACATATCTAGGAGAGAATGAGATTCTCTTCCAATAGACTCCTCCAATAACACCATAGCATAATGGTGTGTTTGAAAGGAGGAATCGAACTCTATTACACATGGTCCGATCCATGATAGATTTTGCCAGCTTGCCAATATCCTTCTAGGGATATGCACTCGAATCAACTTGCTATATTTTAAATAGGATTTCAAGTAAGTCTGTAGATAAAACTTCATATGAAATATGGACAGGACGTAAGCTAGCACCTTCACACCTTAGGATTTAGGGGTGCTCGGCTTATATGAAATGGTTAATTATAGAAAAACTTAGATCCAGATCTGATAAGTGCACATTCATAGGATATATTTTCTACCATGCTAATGAATGAAATATGGACAGGACGTAAGCTAGCACCTTCACACCTTAGGATTTAGAGGTGCTCGGCTTATATGAAATGGTTAATTATAGAAAAACTTAGATCCAGATCTGATAAGTGCACATTCATAGGATACCCCAAAGAGATCAAAGGATATATTTTCTACCATGCTGATGAATAAAAAGTATTCGTCGATCTTAAGATAATCTTTTTAGAGAAAAGTTTTTAGTGAAAAAACTATTACCTCTAAGATTGAACTTGATGAAGTTAAACAGGTAGAAAGTGTTAGATATATGTGCCCTAGAAGCCAGAATTGGCTGACACTTGTAATACACTTCTAGGGGCAAAATTGTAATTTTGACTATAATTAATGAAATGGGTTATTTTCTATCACACATGTGTATTTAGTGTCTGTGATACATCCTTTGAGTTAATGGTAATGATAATTCATATTTTCAAGAGTTGAAAATTTAAGACATGAATAATCATTATTAACTCATAAATAGCTCCCGACCATAGGATCATCACGAGGATGGTGATTGATCCGGAAGGTTGGTGTACGATCGCTTCTCTTTAGTAGATGAGTCTTGAGTCTACGGTGTGGAGACACCGGAGCGAGAGTACAGGTACTCGTTAGAGAACGAGGCACTGAGCGTGACCACCTCGAGTAGTCATTAGGGAGTCTACCTTCTCGTCAATGACTGACTCGATGCTGCAGTAGTGGTGTCTGGTTCTTTGACTGAGATGCATCGGCAGTTCACCTTGAGGGTGTTTATGTTGACTACACCATTACTCGTCTCCTAGCCATATGGAACCCTGAGGTGTATGTTGGCTGTGACATGTTCATTGTAGGAACTGGATTGCATCAAGATGGGATCTATCTACCTCGGTGGTAGAGGAGTAGCCCTATGATGATCATGAGAATCAAGTCCTGAAGCCCATGGCCATGGCAGAGTGAAATAATAGAAAGAGTTTCTATTTAGATTTTCACATTGGACTCGAATCGAATGATTACATCATATGACAGAGACTAGGGTTTGACGAGTTCACCTTAACCCTAATCTGATCGGGGCTCAAGATAGAAGAACTGAATCACACAGGTAGCTGCACCAAGAGGTTCGCATTCAGCTCTGATGGGTTGCCACCATATACTGCTAGGTGTCACTGGTGGATTTTGGGAGCAATTAGAATGATTTAGATGATCGATCATTCTAGCTGTTCGAATCAGAAGAGTTCTGATCCATCGAAAGGAGTTTCGATGATGTCTATGATAGAGATCATGACATATCCCATTACCATACAGAACTGAACCTAACTGGGTCACACAAACAAGGGTTTGAATCTGGTGATCATCAATTGAACTAATATAGTTCAATTGATCTGAATGAGATTCAATTAGGTTCAAGGAAATCGTGCTAGCACTCGATTGAACCTAACGTTCTTCTTTTGCTATCATAAATAAGTCGTCCTGTCTGAGCCAAAGGAGTTTGTGCTCAAACAGAAGTCTTCTTATGGTCTGACTGGAGGTTGTCCAAGTCAGAATAGGTTGTCTTATTTGTAAGACATTACCTGCCATTTTTGGTCACCTGCCATTTTCTTGTTCTTTGACTTTTGGTCAAAAGTCTACCTTTGACTGGTCAAACGTTGACCATTCATCCTTTGACTTTTGACCACATGTCATGCACCTATTGGAGAGCTGGTGGGGCTTGTCCCCTGCCAGAACCTGGCAAGGAGATGGGCGCACGCCAAGGGAGGCGTGAGCCCAGTAAGAGGCGACAGTGGTCCTTGTGGGACAAGGACTCCATCTCCCTTTAGGATTCCAATGAGAGTTCTTCTAAGAATCCAGTTTGACTGGTCCAAGGCACTCTCCAAGTAGGAATCCAGGGGACTCTAATCCCACCAATCAGATTAGATCTGATTTCACAAAGGGTTTGTTGATTGGTTGGGAGGAAGATGACTTGGATCACGCTTAGTCTATATAGAGACCCAGCGCCCAAGTGAAAAAAAAATAATAATCAAGAAGCAATCTTTCCACGCCCCAAGGGCTGCCTCTCTTCCCTTTCTCCATGCCATACTCTCATCTCCCTTGCTCTCCACGTCCAAAAGTGTTTTGGATTTGGATTGGTGCGATTTAGATCAAGAAAAGGAGATCAAAAGCAAGAAGGCTGCGCTGCTGCGAAGAACGACTGCAATCTTCAAAAGGAGTTTTGAAGATCCTCCAGATCAGATCCAGATCTGATTTTTGGAGGCATGATAGAGAAGAAGAGGATCTCCAGATCCAGCCCGAGTGGATACGGTAGAGGCCAGGCGCTTGCGTGGCTTGATCCAGAACCTTCCGCTGCAAACAGGATCATCAACAGGTAATAGGTTACCCTATTCAGGTAAATTGAATGTGATTTAATTTTTTCCTTTTCATTTAATTTTTTATTAAATAAATAAGATCAGATCTGAAGCATCCCTGATCTGATACAGATCTAAGAGAAAAATTTTGAAATATATCTCTTGATCTGATCAGATCTGAACGAACCTGGTCAGGGAAATTCAGGATTTCCCTTCAAGTGGTATCAGAGCCATGGTTCTAAAGATAGTTTAGATCTGATTTTTATTTTATTTTAATTAAAAATAACGTGATTTCAGATGTCACATGAGATGTGAATCAGATCTGAAATCAAAAAAAATTAAAATTAAATGATTGGATCTAAGAACATGAAGATATGCATGACTAGTTCTAGTATAGAATAGTTCTATAGAATTAGTTTTGCATGTCTTTGATTTAATAGGATTAAATCTATTTTAGATCTTTTATTTACTGTTTTCTGATATTATAAGTGTTATAATAACATCTGATAAACAGCAAATAAAATTATTTATTTTTAATATATATGAGATATGATAGATGCATGACTAGACTAGTTGTAGAATAGTTCTACATAATTGTCTAGATTAGAATTTATTTTGATTAGATCAATTTAAATCTAATTTTTCAGATTTTTATGTGATAATTTAGATCTGAAAACATGCATGAATTATGAATATGAGATGTATGCAAATATGCCATGGTTAGATCTAAATTTGTATATGAGATATATGATATAGATCTATAACTGTTTGTAGTATTGAATGTTTATTGAATGTTCCTGATTAAGGCGTTCCCTTGGCCGTCCGGTCATAAGAACGAAGAAGGGTTTAAAGGCCTCTCTTCCCATTCGATGGGTATTCTTATGATGTGTAGGGGTGCTGCGTTCGTCCTTAATCAGAAACCCAAAAACTTACTTTCTGCAAAACCCTAGATCCTGAAACCTAGGATTATTGTGCATATTTGTTTATGAACCCTACTTAATTAAGAATTAAGTTTATGGAATATTAATTAGGTCTAAAATTAAGAATTTCAGATCTAAGACATATTCATATACTGGGTTCGGGCTTGGGTAGCTTCATTAGGTCAAGCGGGTTGATCAAACCGAATCAAGAGTTGGTTAGATGGGATCAACAATGCTTAAATTGACCAGCCTAATAGGATTAAGTCTGGGTCAAGATCGAGTCACGATCAAGCAAGACCTAATTAGGCTCAGAGGTTAGAGTCTGGATTGTAGGCTAACCCAATTGGTTCTGACTCAACAATTTGGTGTCTAAGGTAAGTTTGGCACAGACGACCGACTGGTTTTTAATTTGGAAGCTACTCGACCTGAATGCGTTCTTGTGCGAGTTAACGCATATTCCCTTCCACCGGTCTCACTTACCTGGGCCATATCTGTTGACACAGTTCTGATCTGAGGTGGTCAATAATCGAGCTAACCCATGCCACTAGGTTAGTCATAATTGTTTATGACTAAGCCAAGTCTAGTTTGATGAGACTGAATCAATTCTCCCTAAGAAAAAGATTAAGTCCGAGGTCTTCCACCAATTGTGACGTGCGGGCCCTTCCCGGGGTGATTGTTTCTCGGCTGGATACAGTGGCTCAGTTGCACCGGAAGACGCAACCATGTCTATTAGGCATTGGATGCTATGGGCTGGGAGGATGAGTTTGGGCTCAATATTCCGGATACGGTTGAGAGACCCAATTAGGAACCCAGTTCTATGCAAATGGTGGGTCTGACTTAATAAGGAGTGGATCAATATTCCGGATACGGTGAGATTCATGGAATAGAGACCAGTTTGGGTGCACCATGATTAGAGAATCATTGAACAAGAGTTGTTCACTCATTGGCTAACCCATCACCAATAACTGTTAGGTGAGTGATGAGTCAGTTTGGTGAACCGCACCACCCACTAGAAATCATCAATCGCGGAGATTTCGCATCTCTACAGAGGGAGTGTAGGATCCGAGAAAATAGTGGAGCTAATTTGTTTTAAAAATAAAATCCCTAAACAAATTGGTCAAGTTCAAAATTACAGTATCTAACTAGAATCTTTGACTCATCTACAGGAAATGTCTGCGTCCAACCCACTGGCCGTTTCCTAGACCACATAGACTGACTGGACCCAATTATAAAGATTGGCTCAGGAACTACAAAAATTGTTTGGGTTCAGAGAGAGTGAACACATGTTTTGGACCAGGACCTCCCACCTTACCAGCTTCGTCCATCCACTGAACAGAGAGCTCTCTGGAAAAATGGAATTGACGAAGACAATAAGGCCAGATACTACATGTTGGGCTCGATGTCTGATGAGCTCTCAGCGCCAACATGAAGATTATCGGACTTGCTCGCCAAATGTTGCTCACCTGCAGGAGATGTTGGTGAACAGAGTCGCGCAGCCAAATATCAAGTCACGAAAATGACTTTTTAAGGATAAGATGCGTGATGGGCAGTCAGTCCAAGATCACTGTCTGACAATGATCAAGACATTAGAAGAGCTTTGAGAAGCTCTGGTGAAGTTTGGACTTGGACTTGCAGAATGATATTATTCTGCAATCCTTGACTGATATGCATATGGGCAATTTCATCATGAATTACCACATGCCATAACTTCAGAATTCCTTGGCCGAGTGATGAATATGCTGGTTACCCTGAGCTTTTATGAAAGGTTCTAAAGGCTCAGTTCTTTGCTAGGAACGGACTTCTTCCAAAAGAAAGTCTTATGGAAAAGAAAAAGAAGTCTGTGAAAAAGCAAAAGGTAGAAGGATCAAAGAAGAAGAAGGCAGAACCGAAGAAGAAGGTCGTTGGCCAAAGGAAAGTGTTTCCATTTGCAACAGCGACGGCCATTGGAAGCGGAACTGCCCTACTTACCTGGCACCCTGAAGAACAGAAGGAAGGTCCTCTGGGAGGTATGCTCGTTATTGAGTCTAACCTTACGGTTTCTTCTGCATCTAGTTGGTGCTTGACTCTGGATCTTGTGCTCACCTATGCACTCTAGCGGGTCTTGAGGATAGCAAGCAGAGGCTGAGGGATGGAGACATGATCCTACGCGTCCGTAATGGAGCAAGAGTTGCTGCAGTAGCCGTGGGAACATACCCTCTGCGATTACCATCTGGTTTAGACTAGTTTTAAAAGACTGTTATTATGTGCCTGCAGCTAGCAGAATTTGATCTGTTTCATGCTTAGCACAAGGAGGTTATGTGATCACCTTCTTTTAAGGACCATTGTTAACATTTCTTTTGAAAGAAATAAAATTGCAAATGGTTCCTTATTAATGGTCTTTATCAGCTACATATTGATGTACCTGTTCTAACTATCGAGCAAACGTGAATGCCAAACGACCTAGGATAGTCAAACGACAGATATCTATGGCACCTGAGATTAGGTCATATAGCAGAAGATAGGCAATCAACAAATTGGAGAAAAATGGGCTATTGAGTCATTGACTTCCGAGTCATATCCAACTTTGTGAATTTGTCTTCAGGCAAAATGACTAAACTCCCCTTTGTTGGACATGGGAGAGGGCCACAGATCTCCTTGCCCTAGTACATACAGATGTGTGCGGCCCATTTTGATGTGCCGGCTAGAGGCCAACTTATCTACTTCATTACCTTTACGATGATCTGTCTAGGTATGGGGTATGTGTATCTTATGAGACACAAGTCTGAAGCTTTTAAAAGTTAAAGAATTTAGACATGAAGTAGAAAAACAAACTGGAAAACCCATTTAAGGTTCTTCGATCAGATCGAGGAGGTGAATATCTTAGTCAGGAATTCCTAGACTATCTTATAAGGAAATGGCATAGTCTCTCAATGGACTCCACCAGGAAACACCTCAACTCAACGGGGATTTCAGAACGGAGGAAATCGGACCCTATTGGATATGGTTCGATCCATTGATGAGCTTCACAGACCTCCAGATTTCCTTTGGGACATTCATTATTAACTTCAATCTATCTACTGAATAGGGTTCCCTCTAAAACCGTTCCTACCACACCGTATGAGATTATGGCACGGTAAGAAACCAAGTCTGAGTCATTAGAATTGGGGGTTGTCCGGCTCATTCAAAAGACAACAAGCGGACAAGTTAGAGTTTAGGTCCTTTAGAGCTCGATTCATAGGATATCCTAAAGAGTCATTAGGATACTATTTCTACATTCCAGAAGACCACAATGTGATTGTGAGTCGACATGCCATATTTCTTGAAAAATAGTTTATTCAAGATAGTGGCATTGGAAAGCAGATTAAGCTTGATGAGAAAGTCTCACAAGCAGAAAGAGCTAAGGACCAAGAGGAACCAAATCAGGTTGAGCCAATAAGAACACTACCTCCTCCACCTCGTAGATCGGAAAGAGTTTCCCGTCCCCCTGAAAGATACTTAGGTATTATTTCAGAGGATGTAGAGGAAATGTTCCTCATAGGTAATGGTGCTCATGGTGATGATCCCAAAACCTACAACGAGGCGATATCAGATATCGACTCCGAGAAATGGCTTGAGGCAATGAAGTCAGAAATCGACTCGATGCACTCAAACCAAGTCTGGACCTTGGTAGATCCACCAGAAGGTATAGTACCTATTGGATGTAAATGGATCTTCAAGAGAAAGATTGGTGCAGATGGGAATGTGGAGACATTCAAGGCTAGACTGGTGGCAAAAGGTTATAGTCAACGTGAAGGCATTGACTATCAGGATACCTTTTCCCCGGTAGCTATGCTAAAATCCATCCGCACATTGCTTGCTGTTGCAGCCTATTTCGATTATGAAATATGGCAAATGGACGTGAAAACGGCATTCCTAAATGGATATCTTGAGGAAGATATCTATATGGAACAGCCACTAGGTTTCACATCCAGTGATACTGATCACAAGGTTTGCAAGCTGCAAAGGTCCATATATGGACTTAAGCAAGCATCTCGGAGCTGGAACACTCGTTTCAATGATGTGATCAAAAAGTTTGGTTTCATCAAAAATGAAGAGGAACCATGTGTTTTCAAAAGGGTCAGTGGGAGCGCTGTTGTCTTCCTCGTATTGTACGTGGATGACATCCTCCTTATTGGGAATGATATTCCCATGTTGACATCAGTCAAGATGTGGTTGTCCAAGGAATTCTCCATGAAAGACCTAGGTGAAGCATCCTTTATTCTAGGAATTAAGGTCTATAGGGATAGACCGAATAGGATGCTAGGACTTTCACAGAAGATGTACATAGAGGAAGTACTAAAGAGGTTTAGTATGGAAAACTCTAAGAGGGGATTAATACCCTTCAGACATGGTATTCATCTTTCCAAGAAGATGTGCCCCAGCACACCTGAGGAAATAGAACGCATGAGCAAGATCCCTTATGCTTCTGCAATAGGGAGCCTCATGTATGCCATGCTATGTACACGACCTGATATAGCCCATGCTGTGAGTGTCACAAGCAGATATCAGTCAAATCCAGGTGAAGAACACTGGACTTCTGTGAAATGTATCCTTAAGTACTTGAGAAGAACTAAGGATATGATGTTGGTCTTTGGTAATGGAGAACTCCAAGTCCAGGGATACACAGACTCGGACTTTCATGTCCGATATAGATGATCGAAAGTCGACATCTGGAAGTCTGTTTGTGTGTGCAATGGTGGAGCTGTCAGCTGGAAGAGTTCCAAGCAAACTGTGATAGCAGATTCCACCATGGAAGCAGAATATATAGCTGCATCAGAGGCTGCAAAGGAAGCATTCTGGTATAAGAAGTTTGCTGCAGAAATTGGAGTAATGCCATCAGATGCCATTCCTCTTTACTGCGACAACAATGGCGCCATAGCCCTTGCTAAGGAGCCGAAGGTCTCACCAGAAGTCCAAGCACATTGAGCGGCGATATCATCTCATCCGCGATTACCTTGAGAAAGGTTACGTTGAGGTCAAGAGAGTCGAACTCCGCAGATAATGTGGCAGACCCACTTACAAAGCCATTGGGCCAGCAGAAGATCGAAGCCCACCTTGAGAAGATGGGACTTAGACTTGTAGCCAATTGGCTTTAGGACAAGTGGGAGATTGTTAGATATATGTGCCCTAGAAGCCAGAATTGGCTGACACTTGTAATACACTTCTAGGGGCAAAATTATAATTTTGACTATAAATTAATGAAATGGGTTATTTTCTATCACATATGTGTATTTAGTGTCTGTGATACATCCTTTGAGTTAATGGTAATGATAATTCATATTTTCAAGAGTTGAAAATTTAAGACATGAATAATCATTATTAACTCATAAATAGCTCCCGACCATAGGATCATCACGAGGATGGTGATTGATCCGGAAGGTTGGTGTACGAATCGCTTCTCTTTAGTAGATGAGTCTTGAGTCTACGGTGTGGAGACACCGGAGCGAGAGTACAGGTACTCGTTAGAGAACGAGGGCACTGAGCGTGACCACCTCGAGTAGTCATTAGGGAGTCTACCTTCTCGTCAATGACTGACTCGATGCTGCAGTAGTGTGTCTGGTTCTTTGACCTGAGATGCATCGGCAGTTCACCTTGAGGGTGTTATAGTTTGACTACACCATTACTCGGTCTCCTAGCCATATGGAACCCTGAGGTGTATGTTGGCTATGACATGTTCATTGTAGGAACTGGATTGCATCAAGATGGGAATCTATCTACCTCGGTGGTAGAGGAGTAGCCCTATGATGATCATGAGAATCAAGTCCTGAAGCCCATGGCCATGGCAGAGTGAAATAATAGAAAGAGTTTCTATTTAGATTTTCACATTGGACTCGAATCGAATGATTACATCATATGACAGAGACTAGGGTTTGACGAGTTCACCTTAACCCTAATCTGATCGGGGCTCAAGATAGAAGAACTGAATCACACAGGTAGCTGCACCAAGAGGTTCGCATTCAGCTCTGATGGGTTGCCACCATATACTGCTAGGTGTCACTGGTGGATTTTGGGAGCAATTAGAATGATTTAGATGATCGATCATTCTAGCTGTTCGAATCAGAAGAGTTCTGATCCATCGAAAGGAGTTTCGATGATGTCTATGATAGAGATCATGACATATCCCATTACCATACAGAACTGAACCTAACTGGGTCACACAAACAAGGGTTTGAATCTGGTGATCATCAATTGAACTGATCTAGTTCAATTGATCTGAATGAGATTCAATTAGGTTCAAGGAAATCGTGCTAGCACTCGATTGAACCTAACGTTCTTCTTTTGCTATCATAAATAAGTTGTCCTGTCTGAGCCAAAGGAGTTTGTGCTCAATCAGAAGGCCTTCATATGGTCTGACTGGAGGTTGTCCAAGTCAGAATAGGTTGTCTTATTTGTAAGACATTACCTGCCATTTTTGGTCACCTGCCATTTCTTGTTCTTTGACTTTGGTCAAAAGTCTACCTTTGACTGGTCAAACGTTGACCATTCATCCTTTGACTTTTGACCACATGTCATGCACCTATTGGAGAGCTGGTGGGGGCTTGTCCCCCTGCCAGAACCTGGCAAGGAGATGGGCGCACGCCAAGGGAGGCGTGAGCCCAGTAAGAGGCGACATGGAGTCCTTGTGGGACAAGGACTCCATCTCCCTTTAGGATTCCAATGAGAGTTCTTCTAAGAATCCAGTTTGACTGGTCCAAGGCACTCTCCAAGTAGGAATCCAGGGGACTCTAATCCCACCAATCAGATTTAGATCTGATTTCACAAAGGGTTGTGATTGGTTGGGAGGAAGATGACTTGGATCACGCTTAGTCTATATAAGAGACCCAGCGCCCAAGTGAAAAAAAAATAATAATCAAGAAGCAATCTTCCCACGCCCCAAGGCTGCCTCTCTCCCCTTTCTCCATGCCATACTCTCATCTCCCCTTGCTCTCCACGTCCAAAAGTGTTTTGGATTTGGATTGGTGCGATTTAGATCAAGAAAAGGAGATCAAAAGCAAGAAGGCTGCGCTGCTGCGAAGAACGACTGCAGATCTTCAAAAGGAGTTTTGAAGATCCTCCAGATCAGATCCAGATCTGATTTTTGGAGGCGTGATAGAGAAGAAGAGGATCTCCAGATCCAGCCCGAGTGGATACCGGTAGAGGCCAGGCGCTTGCGTGGCTTGATCCAGAACCTTCCGCTGCAAACAGGATCATCAACAGGGTAATAGGATTACCCTATTCAGGTAAATTGAATGTGATTTAATTTATCCTTTTCATTTAATTTTTATTAAATAAATAAGAATCAGATCTGAAGCATCCCTGATCTGATACAGATCTAAGAGAAAAAATTTTGAAATATATCTCTTGATCTGATCAGATCTGAACGAACCTGGTCAGGGAAATCAGGATTTCCCTTCAGAAAGATCGATACCAGTAGCTGAACTTGAATCAGATTTGATTAGATCAAATTCGGAGCCCAATATACCTGCACCATGAAGGTAATCTGGTAGAGTACCATGTCAACTAGATAGATACTATAGTTTCTTGATCCAAAATGGTGATCTTATTGAACTTAATGAGAGCGATGAGGATCCGATCACCTATATGGATGCAATGCAAAGACCTGATTCTAAGAAATGGCTGGAGGCTAAGAAATCCAAAATGGAGTCCATGAAGGTCAACAATGTGTGAATATTGGTTGACCCATCCGAAGGAGTTAAATCCATTGGGTGTAAATAGATTTTCAAGAGGAAGAGAGATGCAGACGAGAAGGTGGAGACCTATAAAGCCAATTTGGTTGCCAAAGGATATTGTCAATGTCATGGTATTGACTATGATGAGATGTTCTCTCCTATATAAATGCTTAAATCTATTCAGATAATGCTTGTAATCGCTATCCATCTGGATTATGAGATCTGATAGATAGATGTAAAGATAGCTTTTCTGAATAGAGAGCTGATCGAAGAGGTGTATATGATATAACCTGAAGAATTCACATCCATAGATGAGTCCAAGGTGTGCAAGCTTTAGAGATCCATTTATGGATTGAAGCAAGCATCTCGAAGTTGGAACAAGCATTTTAATAAGATGATCAAAATGTATGACTTTGTTAAGAATGGATAAGAGCCCTGCATTTATAAATGGACAAATGGTCCAGCAATAGTATTTCTTATCTTGTACATGGATGATATTTTCTTGATCGAAAATGACATCCCTGCACTATAAGAAATAAAAGTTTGGTTGTCATCTCAGTTCTCTATGAAGGACTTGGGTGAAGCATCCTACATCCTAGGGATGAAGATCTATAGGGATAGATCTAAAAGGATGCTTGGGTTATCTCAGTCCACGTACATAGAAACTATGCTGAAAATGTTCGGCATGGAGAATTTAAAAAAGGGCTATCTTCCGATAGGCTATGGATTTTTTTCACCATGAAGGATTGTCCGACAACTCTTGAAGAGAGAGCATATGAGTAGAGTCCCATATGCTTTGATAGTGAAATCTATCATGTATGCCATGATGTATATGAGACTAGATGTGGCATACTCACTAGGAGTAGTGAGTAGATACCAATCTGATCCAAGAGAAAATCATTGAAAAGTGGTAAAAGCCATCCTTAAGTATTTGAGAAATACTAAGGACCAATAGTTGGTTTATGGCGAGTCAGATTTGAAACTTATGGGATTTACTAACTTCAACTTTCAATCTGACCATGATGACAATAAAAGCATGTCGGGTTATATCTTTATCCTAAATGGGAAAGCTATCTGCTGGAAGAGTTTCAAGCAGCATACTATGGCAGACTCTATTTATGAAGTGAAGTATATCACAGCATCAGATGCCATGAAGAAAGCTATATGGCTGAGAAAATTCATCATCAATCTTGGAGTAGCACTCTCCCTTGATGGACCGATCCTGCTCTACTGCAACAGCATTGGTGCCATTGCTCAGGCAAAAAAGCCAAAAGCACACCAACGGACGAAGCACATACTGCGCCGCTTCCACCTAGTCCGAAAGATCATGGATCAAGGTGACGTCGATCTTTCGAAGATCGATGAAAAAAAGAATCTTGCCAACCCATTTACTAAAGTCCTGGTAAAAAGAAAGTTCGACAACCACAAGTTGAAGATGGGTATTAGATACTATGCTAAGTGGCTTTAGGACAAGTGGGAGTTTTTGAAAAATGTGTTCCAAAGTCAATCGTCAGTCTGTTGATGGTTGAGCTATCTTCTAATGTAATTACTTTATTAATAAATAAAATAAATATTTTGGCATTTTCATCATAAAGTTTATATCTTCTAATGAACTCTGTTGTTGTAATGAAGTACTTTGGACTATTTAGTTTTGATAAAGAGAGGATTTATCGATTAGACCTTAAATAGTTCATGATCAAATGATACACTGTTAATTAGGACGACATCATTTATCGAGTATAGATTATTGTATGCTATATAGGTTGGTTATCCTCTTAACCAAGGAGTGTGGAGACACTGGTATGGCATGCAAGTGAGATGTAAGGATACATCATCACTGAACTTGACCAACTTCAGAGCATTTTACTATCGAGAATTGCTCAGATGGGATATAGATATAAGTGTCCCTTAGACCTAAGATCACTATAGTGGCTTGTAAGCAACTCACTGTGCTTTGGTATCGGACTAACTATATTTTTAATTTAGTAACGAAAGATTTTTAAGCACAGTCAAGTACTCATAAAGTCAGTGAATGATTAAGATGGGATTGACCACTCCAAGAGTTGGAGAAGAATGCATCACTATATTTCAATATAGTAAAACCTTGGCCAGGATAATCCATGAGATGGATTTTATATTTTGAAATATAATATGGATGGTCTAATCGAGATTGATAGTTAAACTTAGAGATATCCTATGAGCATTTTGGTCAAGGAGATGAATTATATGAAAACTATATCCACATGGATTCTAAGGATATTTTCTACACATTTCGACCTATCTAGCCATCAGATATCACTACTAGATGGTCACTCTAATTGGTATAGAAATTTATTTCTGTGCTACCAACATAGGTTCAAACCTATGAGATCACACATATAAGAGTTTTTAATCTGATCAAATGGTTGATCGATGATTAAGAATCATTCTAGGATTAAACATTCAATATGATTGATGTTTAACCTAATGCAAGTATTGCAGGAGGATCGATTAGCAATTGGATTGCTAATTAGCTTAATTTGATGAAGCTAGAGGACTGAGATTAAGTCTAATTAAATATAATTTAATTAAATTTGGTTTGGGCTTGATTGGATCAAGTTCAATTGGTTTATTGGATGAGCCAATTGCAAGAAAAAACTAGTCCTAGTTTAATTAGGTCTTATTTGAACCCAATTTTTAATTTGATTAGAAATTAAATTAAAATTAAATCTAATTTAATCTAATTTAATAAGGTTATTAGTTGGATTAAAATCTATTCTAATTGGATTACATTTATTTTGATTTAATTTTGTTCAAAGACCATATTGGACCAAGTCAAAATATAAATCCTAGTATGACTAGGATTCCCTCTCCTTGTGCCACATGTATCCTAATGCCCCCATCCTATTTTCTAGGAGGCTTTGCATGGAAATTCTCCATGCCTCAGGCCCTTCACACATGCCCCATATCTCCCTATCTTTCTTGCTTGGTAGTTTGTTGTGGACCAAGTCAAACAAGGTAATTGGTTTAGATTTCAAATTCTATGAGATAGAGTTTTAAGAAACCAAAACTCCTTTCCATGCTTGCCACCAACCCTTCTTGATTTTCTCTAATTTCTATGGTGGAAATAAGAAATTTTTGTGCACCCTTTGCTGGTGGTACATGGATGAAAAGGAGGGGGTGCCCAAGTGTTGGGTGCCCTAACTACTGCCTTATTTGGACACTCCTTGTTTAGGTATTTGACCTAGACAAGAATTGGTCCATAACTCTATATAAGAAGGGTTTTTGGACTTGATTTTTCATGAGCTTTCAGGAGAGAGGGCATTTGGGGCATGGGAAAATCTTGGAGAGAAAGGCTTAGGGCATGAGACTTTGTAGAGACATAATCTCTTGTGTCTTGGTGTGAGGAACATGGAAGAAGAAGGATCTTCTTCTAAGATTTTTTCTCTAGATTTTTTCCTCAATTTTTGTGAGTTTTGAGAGGTGTCTCAGATTCAAAAGTCTTCTTCCTTCCTTCCAAAAGTTGGAGAGTCCAAGTTTCAAAGAAGAAAGATCTAGATCAACCATCGAAGGATGATCAGCATAGTACTAGCATACTGTGCTGATTTTCAGCCATCAAATTTTTTATCAACGATTGAGGGCTCGTGTAGACATCCTGTAGAGGCCGGATATATGTGTGGCTTGGAGCATCAATCTCAACCCAAGATTAGTGAGTTATAAAGTCTAATATGTAAAGGTAAGAAAGATTTGATCTTCTTCTTGTTGGAAATTGTGTTCCAAAAGCCAATCATTAGCTTATTAACAATTGAGCTACTTTGTATATATAATTGACCATTGATAAATAAAATACTTTGGCATATTTTTCATCATAAGTCTTCATCTTCTAATGAACTCCATTTTTTTATGAAGTCTTAGGATTATTTAGTTTCAATAAAGAGAGGATTTATCGATTAGTCCTTAAATCAGTTCATGATCAAATGATAGGATGTTAAATAGGACGACAGTGTCTATCGAGCATAGGTCATTGCATACCATATATGTTGGTTGTCCTCTTAACTAAAGAGTATGGAGACATTGGTATGGCATACAAGTGAGATGTATGGGTACATCATCATTGAACGTGACCAACTTCAGAGCATTCTGCAGTCGAGGATGTCTCTGATGGGATATAGATATAAGTGTCCCTTAGATCTGAGATCACCTCAGTGACTTGCAAGCAACTCACTATGCTTTGGTATTGGACTAATTAAATTTTTAATTTAGTAATGAAGGCTTCTGGGCATAGTCAAGTACTTACGAAGTCGATGTATGATCAAGATGGAATTGACCACTCCAAGAGTCGGAGAAGAATGTATCACTGTATTTCAATATAGCAAAATCTTGGCCAGGATAATCCATCAAATAGATTTGATATTTTAAAATACAATGTGGAGAATCTGATCAGAGTTGATAGTTGAACTCTGAGGTATCCTATGAGCATTTTGGTCAAGAGAACGAATTATATGGAAACTATATCCGCATGGGTTCTAAGGATGGTGCTCTACACATTCGATCTATCCGACCGTCGGGTATCATTGCTAGATGGTTATTTTGATTGGTACAGAAATTTGATCCTATGCTACTGGCTTAGATTTGGACCTATGAGGTCACATACATTAGAGCTCATGATCTGATCGAATGGTTGATCAATGATTGAGAATTGTTCTAGGGTTAAACGATCAATATGATTGATGCTTAACCTAGTGCAAGTGTTGCACGAGGATTGATTAGCAATTCGATTGCTAATTGGCTTAATTTAATTAAGCCAAAGCATTGAGATTAAGTCTAATTAAATATAATTTAATTAGATTAGGTTTAGACTTGATCGGATCAATTTCAATTGACTTATTGGATAAGTCAAGTGCAAGAAAAAATAAGTCCTAGTCTAACAAGGACTTAGGTAAACCCAATTTTCTAATTTGATTAGAAAATTAAATTAAAATTAAATTTAATTTAATCTAATTTAATTGAACCATTAATTGTGTTAGAACCTAATTTAATTTGGTTGAGTTAGTTTTGGTTTAATTTAGTTTAAGAAACTACTTTGACCAAGTCATAGATAAAATCCTAGTAAGACTAGGATTCCTCCTTGCGCCACCTTAGTCCCAACACCCCCCATGACTATTTTCTTGGTATTTTTCATGGAAAATCTTTTTCTTCCTAATCTTCATGTACACCCCCTCTCTCCCTCTCTTTCTCATATGGTAATTGGATAGAATACCAAGTTAAAGAAGAAGTTTGTTTTGATATTGGATTCTATGAGATAGAATCGTAACAAGGCCAAACTCTTCCCCAAAGGTGCTGCCCCCTCTCCCAATTAATTTCTCTCTTATTCCACATGAGAAACCTCTTTTCTTGTGTGTCTTTTTTTGCTGGTACATTGCAAAAATTATGAAGGGGGCACCCAAGAGTTGGGCGCCCCTTGACTTGCCCTGTTTGACCTTTCCTTATCTAGTATTTGACCTAGACAACAACTCTTCTTTTCCTATATATTATGAATAAATTTTGGTCTGAAATTTTTGTGGGTTACAAACCTTTGAGAGAAATTTGAGGTGTGAAAATCATGGAGAGAGAACCTCTGGGCATTGAGATTCAATAGACACAAAATTAGGTGTCTAGGTGAGAGCAAAGAGAAGAAGAAGAGGATCTTCTTCTAAGGTTGCTGTGTTCATCTCTTTCCTTCTTTCTTCCTTAGGTTTTCTGAGAGTGTCTCATATCTAAAATCTCTTCTCCTCCTTTTCCTCTTTAGAAGAGTCTAATGTAGAAGAAAAGAGGCATCTGATCAACCATCAAAGAAAGATCAGCGCAGTACTAGCATACTATGTTGATTTCCAGCATCTGGATTTCTAATCATGATCACGGTCTCGTGTGGACTACTCCTAGAGGTCGAACATATATACAACTTGTAACTTTATTCTCAAGCCTGGATAAATGACTTAGAATATCTAACTCGCTCAAGCAATAGATATGATCTATTATTTTTTCATATATGCATGAGATGTAGTGTAGATCTAGGTTGATGTCATCAACCTTTTCTTCTTATTTATTTTTGATTTTAGATTTAAATATCATGCAATAATCATATAATATGATCTTAGATTTAAAAATTATCTAATATTTAGAATTAATTAGATTAATTTTGAGTCTTTCGCTGTTGATCTAGAAAAAATTTCAAGATCTAGCCCTAAAATCCTAGATTTGATTTCTTCAATTGGTATCAGAGCTAGATTAATTATTATATAATTATTGATGCATGCTTGAATTAATTTTGGATTAGATCTAATTAATAATCTAATATTTAAAGCTAAAATTAAAATCTCAGATCATACCAACTACTTTAAAGTTGTCCTGCTATAAGATTTATCCCTTATAGTACAAAAGTTGTCCTAGTTCGTATTGATCTAATATTATTCATAAATTTATTAGATATGATTTGATATTATTTATGATTTATTTTAAAAAAATTAAAATTTAAAAATAAAATCTTAGATTGCATGGATTGATCTTATAAGGTTGTCCTGCTATAAGATTTATTCCTTATAATGAAAAAGTTGTCTTAGTACGTGCTGATCTAAAATTTTGATCATAATATTTTAGATTAGATCTAAAAAATTTTATGATCTGATTAAAAATATTTTAATCTAATTTTAATGATCATAAATATGTTAGATTTGATCTAAGTTGATTATGATTGATTGATGTTGAAATTATTTCAATTACATGAACTTATTTAGATTAGATCTAAAGTAGTTTCATGCTCTTCTTACTTGCATATTGATTATGAATCAAACATGCAACTTAGTTAGTAGAATCATGTTGTAAAAATATTTTATAAATATAAAAATTATTTTTAAAAAGTCGAACCCCAACTCTTAACCCAAAACTTAATTAAGAATTAAGAAGTTATTTGATTAGGATCTAGGATTGTAAATTGAAGATCCTAAGACACGAATCATAACACATTAGGTTAAATAGATTAGTGGAGATTAGGTCCATTAATTGGGTTAGACCTAGGGTTAGACTAAAGAATGGACTTATTTAGAGAATTGACTAAATCTAATCAATTATTATGTTAGATCAGGTCAAGGATTTTCTAGATCAATTACAATAGTTGTAGTTGGTCAAGTCTATGTCTTTAACGAGACCCAAGATGGATTTGATTCTTAGCTACGTGGTATAGCATGAATTATTAGGTTGATCTAATTGAAACTAATTAAATCAGTTGGTATCTAAGATAAACTAGATCGGTGGTCTTTAATTGATAGTCCGCTTACCTAGCCATTTCTAATGGTGTCTATGGTAGGCTTTGGTAGACCCTCCTACTAATCGAACTTACCTAGCCTCTTGGTGAAATTATATTTTGATCGGATCGCTTGACTATTTGAGATAACTTATGTCAGCTAGGTAAATCAATTTGACTGATTTAGGTGCTCCTAGACCAGCCTATTAATGATCTTTCTTAAGCTGACTTGGTGAAGTTAGTGAGAGGATCATGACAAGCTGGTTTATCTGACCTTCCCTCATCTTCAAATTCAATCCTCTAAAATTATTAGGTTCCTAAAATGAAATAGTTATATGATAATTGGATCATAGCCTCCCATTAAAGTGGATGATAATGGGTCCATCAGTTGGATAATCATTAGAGGCCCAAAGGTCTAGTGCTTATCGGTTGATGGAATTATCATTCATTATATGATCTCTTACATACAACTTTCTAAATGGTGGTCAGGTGGGCCAACTAAAGTTGGGCTTGATCATTCATTGGTTGCATGGGCCAATTATGGTCATGTTAATGGTGGGACCTAACTGGACCCTTTTTTAAGAAGTCCAAAGCCAACTGATTGGGGCTGAAGCAAAATTTAATTACTAAATATTTTTTGGAGAAATAATTGATTATGAACCTACCCTTAGATGCACATGGGTTAGCCAACCAAAGTTGGGCTAGTGTGCAATCTATGTAGATTCTAGTACCCACTAAGAAATTAGGATAATTTCTTGAATTGAAGGTAGATGCTACTAGTTCGAATGAAATAGTGAAAGAACCTTTTGATTAAAAGTCTAAATCTTTAGATTTAATGAATCAATTACTAATTAGATTATAATTTTTTTTTGTACAGATATGGCCACTTTTCGATCGCTCCAATCATTGTTGGACAATGATAAGTTGGTGGGATCCAACTTCGGTAGCTGGTACCAAAAGTTAAAGATTGTCCTAGAGCATGAATGCATCCTACATGTGATAATTATGCTAGCTGTGACGAGCGACGAGTTCAGTCATAGATTTGAGATGGCTCAACCAAAGGACATGCTTCAAGTATTGGAGGATTTTTTTGGTACACCTGATGATGTAGAGAGGCACAAGACTAGTTGTGCCATCTTCAGCACCAGAATGTGAGATAGAGTCTCTGTCACTGATCATATATTGTACATGATCGAGCTGATAGAGTGCTTGAGCAAGCTTGGCTTTTTCTTGCACAAATAGCTTGGAAAAGATACAATACCAAACTCGCTGCCTAAGTTTTATCTCCCATTTCTCACACATTATAGAATGTCAAAGCCTGAAGTTGACTACCATGGGTTACTAGGGTTACTTCAAAACTTTGAGAAGGATCACCAACTTCACAAGGAGTCGATGAACTTAGTGGGAGATTCATCTTCTCATTCTCGGCCCTTTAGGAAAGAAAAGAAGAACAAGAAGAAGAAAGCTAAGAAGGTACAAGTTCAAGCTAGGATATATGTGCTGGGCCAGATCAGAAAAATTAAGCTTGATAAGAGTCAAGCTGAATGCTTCTTTTGTAAGAAGTGGGGGTACTAAAAGAGAAACTATCCTCGGTACATTACCTCCCTGGATTCGAATAGGTAGAGGAAGAAGCAAGCAATTGCTGGGCAAGGTATTTATACGATAACTTCTTACAATTTCTTTGTTTATGATATTACTGATTGGGTATTAGATACCGAGAGTTCTTATCATATTTGCAATTCATTGCAGGGGTTGCAGGTCAATAGTGGATTCAAGCAAGGCAAAAAATTTCTGAACATTGGAGCTGGAAGACCAGTTCCAGTTCTAGCTTTAGAAATTTTGAAACTTAAATCTCATACCATTGTTCTTAGTGATTGTCATTTTTGTCCTAGTTTCTTTTTAAATATCTTTTCTATAGGCCTTTTGGCCATGAACAATTATGAAATTTCAATAAAAAAATGAGTTTGTAATTGCATTGTGAATGGTATTATTGTTTTCTGTGGATAATTGAACAATGGTGTATATATGTTATCATAACCTATTAATGTAGTCTATTCAACTGGCAAACATCCTAGATTAGATAATGTGATAGATATCTACTTAAGGCACTATAGGCTAGGTCATATAAACAAGAATAGGATAAGCAGGTTGGCTTAGGAGGGTATCCTCGAACTTAGTGATTGTGAATCACTTCCAACCTGTGAATCCTATCTTCTTGGTAAAATGACCAAGTCACCTTTTACTAGAAAAGGTGTGAGAGCCACTGAGCTTTTAGGTCTAGTACATACTGATGTATGTGGATCAATAAGCACAAGTGCTAGAGGTGGATATGTCTACTTCATCACTTTCATAAATGATCTATCCAAATATGGATATGTCTATCTGACGAAACATAAGTCGAATTCTTTTGTAATGTTCAAACAATTTTGAAGTGAAGTAGAAAAAGAAACTAGAAAGAGTATTAAAATTCTTCAATCTGATTGAGGAGGGAGATACCTTTTCAATGAGTTTCTCACATATCTAGGAGAGAAGGAGATTCTCTCCCAATGGACTCCTCCAGGAATATCATAGAATAATGGTGTATCTGAAAGGAGGAATTGGACTCTATAAGATATGGTCTAATCCATGATGGATTTTGCCAGCTTGCCGATATCCTTCTGAGGATATGCACTCGAATGGGCTTGCTATTTTTTAAATAGGGTTCCAAGTAAATCTATGGTTAAAACTCCATATGAGATATGGATAGGATGTAAGCTAGCACTTTCACACCTTAGGATCTGGGGCTGTCCGGATTATGTTAAATAATTAATTACAGATAAACTTGAACTTAGGTCTGACAAGTGCACATTTATAGGATATCTAAAAGAGACCAAATGATACTATTTCTACCATGCTGATGAACAAAAGGTGTTCGTCAGCCTTAGGGCAACCTTTTTGAAAAAGGAGTTTCTTAGTGAAGAAACTGTTTCCTCTAAGGTTGAACTTGATGAAGTTCATCAGATAGAAAGTCTGACACAGAATGCTAAACCTAAATCAGATTTAATCAAATCAGATTCGAAGCCTAGTGAACCCGCACCATTAAGCTGATCCGATAGAGTGCTGCGCCATCCGGATAGATACTATGGGTTCTTGATCTAGGATGGTGATCCCATCGAACTCGATGCGAACGATGAGGATCTGATCACTTACAGGGATGCTATGCAGAGATCCGACTCTAAGAAATGGCTAGAAGCCATGAGATCCAAAATGGATTCCATGAAGGTCAATGATGTATGGACATTAGTTGACCCACCTAAAGGGGTTAAATCTATTAGATGTAAATGAGTATTCAAAAGGAAAAGAGGTGCAGATGAAAAGATAGAAACCTATAAAGCCCATCTGGTTGCCAAGAGATATCATCAACATTATGGTATTAACTATGATGAGATATTCTCCCCAATGGCAATGCTCAAATTCATTTAGATAATGGTTGCAATAGTTATCCACCTAGACTATGAGATCTGATAGTTGGATGTGAAGACAGCTTTCCTAAATGGAGAGCTGAACGAAGAGGTGTATATGATACAATCTGAGTTCACATCCATAGATATGTCCAAGATGTGTAGGCTTCAGAGATCCATTAATGGATTGAAGCAAGCATCTCAGAGTTGAAACATGCATTTTGATAAAGTGATCAAAATGTATGGCTTCGTTAAGAACAGAGAAGAACCCTGCATTTACAAATAGGCAAATGGTCTAGTAGTGGTATTCTTTATTTTGTACGTGGTTGATATTCTCTTAATTGAAAATGACATTCCTATACTACAGAAAATAAAAATTTGATTGTCATCATAGTTCTCCATGAAGGACTTGGGTGAAGCATCCTATATCCTAGGGATGAAGATCTATAGGGATAGATCTAAATGGATGCTTGGTATGTCCCAGTCCACGTACATACTAATTGTGCTGAAGAGGTTCAGCATGAAGATTTTCAAAAAAGGCTATCTTTCGATAGGTCAAGAAATTCCACTCTCTAAGAAGGATTGTCCGACAACTCCTGAAGAGAGAGATCGTATGAGTAGAATCCCATATACTTCGACAGTAGGGTCTATCATGTATGCAATGACATGTACGAGATCAGACGTGGCATACTCACTAGGAGTAGTGAGTAGATATCAGTCTAACTCTAGAGAAAATCATTGAAAGATGGTTAAAACCATCCTTAAGTATTTGAGAAATACTAAGGACCAATGATTGATTTATGATGAGTTAGATCTAAAACTAGTAGGGTTTATAGACTCCAACTTTCAATCTAACTACGATGACAATAAAAGCATGTCGGGATATATCTTTACTCTAAATAGTGGAGCCATATGCTGAAAAAGTTTCAAGCAACATATAGTGGCAAACTCTGTTTGCGAAGTAGAGTACATGGCAGCATCAGATGTAGCAAAGAAAGCTATGTGGCTGAGAAAGTTCATCATCGAGCTTGGAGTAGCACCCTCCATTGATGGTCCAATCCTGTTTTACTACAACAGCACTGGCACCATAGCTCAAGCAAAGGAACCGAAGGCACACCAACGAACAAAGCACATTCTATGTCGCTTCCATCTAGTTCGTGGGATCGTGGATCGTGATGACGTCGACCTTCAAAAGATCGATGGAAAGAAGAACCTAGCCGACCCCTTCACTAAAGTCCTAGCAATTAAAGAGTTCGACAACCATAAGTCAAATATGGGTATTAGATACTGTGCCGAGTGGCTTTAGGACAAGTGAAAGTTGTTGAAAATTATGTTCCAAAAGTCAATCATTAGCCTGTTAACGGTTGAGCTACTTTGTATATGTAATTGATCATTGATAAATAAAATACTTTAGAATGTTTTTCATCATAAATATTCATCTTCTAACAAACTCCATTTTTGTGATGAAGTCCTTAGGATTATTTAGTTTTGATAAGGAGTGAATTTATCGATTAGTTCTTAAATCAGTTCACGACCAAATGATAGGCTAGTAAATAGGATGACAGCATCTATCGAGCATAGATCACTGTATACCATATAGGTTGGTTGTCCTCTTAACCAAGGAGTGTGGAGACACTAGTATGAAATACAGGCGAGATGTATGGGTACATCATCATTGAACGTGATCAACTCCAGAGCATTCTACTGTCGAGGATGTCTCTGATGGGATATAGGTATAAGTATCTCTTAAACCTAAGATCACCTTAGTAACTTGCAAGCAACTCACTATGCTTTGGTACCAGACTAACTAAAATTTTGATTCGATAATAGAAGGCTTCTGGGCACAGTCAAGTACTTGTGAAGTCGGTGTGTGGTCAAGATTGAATTGACCACTCCAAGAGTTGTAGAAGAATGTACCACTGTATTTCAATATAGCGAAATCTTGGTTAGGATAATCCATCAGATGGATTTGATATTTTAAAATACAATGTGGACAATCTGATCAGAGTTGATAGTTAAACTCTAAGGTGTCTTATGAGTATTTTGATCAAGAAGATGAATTATATGGAAACTATATCCGCATGGATTCTAAGGATGGTGTTCTACACATTCAACTTATCTGACCATCAGGTATCATTGCTAGATGATCACTTCGATTGGTACAAAAATTTATTCCTGTACTACCAATTTAGGTTCGAACCTATGAGGTCACACACATTAGTGTGAGCTCAAAAGTAGCACTCCCAAGTTTTGAAAATATGAAAAGATAGGTCATGGAAAGACAGGAGCGAGTCGGAAGAAAAATCAGTCTCAACAGTAAAGTTCAAAAACTGGGCCGGCTCACTCTGAGTCTGAGCTGGCTTAGTTGAAAACTGGGTTGGCTCAGTCCAGGATTGGATCAGCTAGGTCTTAGAGGAAAATTCAGATAGAAAGCAGCATTTTTAAACTATTGGCATAGTACACAACTGGGTCGGCTCAGTCTCTTAGAGAAAAATTCAGATAGAAAGCAGCATTTTCGAACTATTGGCATAGTACACAACTGGGTCGGCCGACCCAGTCGTAGGTTAACCGACTCAGTCTGAAACTAGGTTGGCTGAGTTTTTATGGATTATTATTTTATATACATGGGTTGTTTGGGTTTGGAGAGTTTTTCTATGAGCTTGGGCTTAACCTTTTGTAAAGTATATATACTGAAAATAGGTCAAGGTTGTAAGAGGACTAAAATATACTGAATAAAAGCTTTTTTCTTTCGAAAATCTCTTCTTCTCTTCTTCTCTTTTTCATGAATTGTTTGATCATACTTTCGCATTAAGCTCTGAGAAGTACTTTCTTGTTGCTTGGCTAATCATCGATGGCCACGTCGATCCATGTGGGAAGAGCACATATTCCCAACATTTGGTATCAGAGTGGTGTTGCATGGAAGGAAGAAAGACACTTAGGGTTTACTATATCTAGAATCTATTGCATCAGATTTTATCCTAAAAACTTCTAGTTTGCTTCGTGGTTGTCTCTAGATTGAGGTGGAGATTGTTTACATGGAGGAATGGTGATACAAAAGTTTGGAAAGAGGATCTAGAGCTAGTTAGATTTTCTATGAAGGATAGTTTTACTGGTGTGTGATCGTGAAAGGTGTTAGGGATCTATTCTTGACTTGTTGAAGTCATGAGATCAAGTGGATTCAAGATGGATTTTGAGAAGTTCAACGGCAAGAAAAACTTTACCCTATGACAGTAAAGAGTAAAGGACTTGTTGGTTCAGCAGAGGATCTATAAGGTCTTGATAAAAGAAAGGCCAGAAAAGACCAGTGCTGAGGATTGGAAAGAGTTGGAGGAAATTACTTTTAGCATAATTCGGATGTGCTTGGTCGATCAGGTTTCGCCCATGGTTTGCACAGAGACTACGACAAAGGGTCTTTGGGAGAGACTGAAAAACACATACATGAAAAAGAACATGATGAGGAAGCTATGGTTGAAGAAATAGCTATATAGTCTGAGGATGCCCGAAGGTGGAGATTTTGTTGCACATATCCAAAGATTCAATCAGGTGTGTTCTGAGGTGATGAGTTTGGATGTGAAGTCGATGAGGAGGATTGGACATTGCTGCTACTATGTTCTCTTTCAGGTTCGTATGATGGTCTCATAACAACTTTAGTTTATGGGAAGAAGATCCTAAACTATGAAGGGATTGTTGGTGTGCTCAGATTAAATAAGCAAAGAAAGAAGATCTGCAAGGAAGACCCTAAGTCTGAGATCTTGGCTGTGAACAAAAAATAGGGAAGATGAAAGAAGAAGATGAGAAGAAAATCCAAGAGCAAGTCAAAGTCTTGTGATTAGAGGAATATGACATTGAAATATTATAAATATCATCAGCCTGGATACTTGTGGAGAGATTGTCCCCTTTTGAGATCAAAAAAAGGGAAGGCCAGTAAGAAAGATGATACAGCTTCTATGAGTAGTGGAGAAGATCTGCTAGTTGTATCAGATGGATTCACAGAGTATGATACTATATGGATATTAGATTTAGCATTCTCGCACCACTATACTTCTCATCAGGAGTGGTTTGCTACCTACCAGAAGGTCGATGGTGAAAGTGTCAGCCTTGGAGATGATCACCCATGCAAAGTAGCTGGAATTGGCTCTATTAGGATGAGGACGTACGACGGGATCATTCGTACATTATCAAATATCAGGCATGCATCGAAGTTGAAAAAAAAATTAATTTCTTTGGGCTACTTGAAGAAGCAGAGTTATACTTTTAGTAACCAGGCTGGGAGTGGATGTCTGAAAATTTTCAAGGAAGCTTTGGTGGTGATGAGAGGTAGAAGATTGAGCAACAATCTTTACAAAATGGAAGGCTCAGTGATAAATGATAGTGCAGAGGTGCTAGCAGTGACATAGGAGGAGCAGATTTTATATCAATTGTCGCACTATTGGATGGGTCATATGAGTGATCGTGTGCTCATAGAACTAAGAAGAAGAGGTATGATCCCGATCCTGAAGAAGGAAGGCATAGATCTTTATGAGCCGTGTATCTTTGGCAAACAACATAGGGTGAAGTTTGCTAGAAGTACCAAGCACAGCGAGGGAGTGCTGGATTTAGTACACTTGGATGTGTGGGGACCAGCTTTTGTATTAGCTAGAGGTGGGGCAAAATACTTTGTTACTTTCATTGATGATTTCTTAAGGAAGGTATGGGTTTATCTGATTAGAGAAAATCAGAAGTGTTTATCCGATTTAGAGAGCCTGGAGAACTAAAGTAGAGAAGGGGTCAGGAAGACATGTAAAGTGTCTGAGGTCGGACAATGGAGGGGAGTATACTAGCCTGGAGTTCAGGAGGTACTGTGAGAAAAATGGCATCAAACGCCATGACACGGTAAGGATGAGTCTCCAGCAGAATGATGTTGTGGAGAGGATGAATTGGACACTATCCGAGAAGGTATGGAGTTTGAGGCTGCAGACATCACTCCCAAAGTTCTTTTGGGGTGATGCTCTAGCTTTTTCTTATTTTCTTGTGAATAGGTCTCCTCATTATAAGCTGAATGGAGGCATTTTCGAAGAGGTCTAGAGTGGAAAGAAGGTGGAGCTTGGCCATCTGAAAATCTTCGATTGCACAGCCTATGCACATGTGGAGGCACCCGAAAGGAGCAAATTGGATCCAAAATCTCAAAAGATGACATTCATAGGATATCACAAGGAGTCAAGGGGTACCTACTGTGGGACTCTTAGGCATAGAAATTAGTGATCAGTAAGAACGTTATCTTTGATGAGAAGAGCATCTTGAGGAGGTCTGGGATAGATGAAACTGAAGAAACAAAGGTGAACAGTGATGGCCAATCAGAGAATGATGGCATGCAGGTTACATCCACTTACAGGAGTATTCCTGTTGAGGTGGAGCTAGGCAGAAAAGTATTATCTCAGATTAAAAATCAACATGGAGGACCGACAGTTCAGACAGATATGCAAGAGCAACCACAGACATCAGACAGAGATGTGCCAGTGGGAGTGGCTTTGCATAAGCCCCAGTGTACTATTAGGAGATCAATCAGATATCGCATTGATGAGGTTATCTCCTATGCACTTATCACTGCTAATGGAGATCCAGAGAATTATGCAGAGACCATGGAGAGTGAGGATTATGATTCATGGATATAGGCCATGATGAAGGAGATGGAATCACTTGAGAAAAATCATACATGGCAGCTGGTGGATCTTCTAGAGGGTGCTCGATTTATTGACTCAAAGTGGGTGTTCACAAAAAAAGAAGCACCTTCAGAACAAGATGGAGTTAGATTCAAAGCAAGGCTGGTAGAAAAGGGATACTCACAAAGGAAAGGAATTGACTACATAGAAATTTTCTCTCCTGTAGTGTGTCATACATCTATTCGAGTTTTGCTGTCACTGGTGGCACAGCATAACATAAAATTGGAACAGATGAACGTGAAGATAGCCTTCCTTCATGGGACTTTGGAGGAAAGAATCTACATGAAGCAGTCAGATGATTTCATGAAGATGGAACCGAAAGAAAATGTGTGTTTACTTAGGAAGTCTTTGTATGGCTTGAAATAATTCCCTCATTAGTGGTATCGAAGGTTTGATAGCTTTGTTTTGAACCTGAATTTTAGTAGATGTGAACATGATTGTTGTGTCTACGTTAAGGATGTAGATGAGGAGGATGCCCTATACCTGTTATTGTATATAGATGATATGCTCATAGCCAGTAGAAGCATGAATGCTATGAAAAGGTTGAAAAGGGCATTATCATCTAAATTTGAGATGAAAGATTTGGGTCTAGCTGAGAAAATCCTTGGAATGTAGATTTGCAGAGATAGGTGCAAAGGAGTGCTCCATTTGTCATAAGAAAAGTATGTCGAGAAGGTTCTGGAGAGATTTGGGATGGAGAAGACCAAACCTACAGAGATGCCATTGTCGAGCCATATGTCTTTCTCAAAGTTACAGTGCCCCCAGTCAGAAGATGAGAGAGAGTACATGGAATGAGTCGCTTATGCAAATGCTGTAGATAGTGTGATGTACACTATGGTGTGCTGCAGATCAAATATAGCATATGCTGTGAACACGGTTAGTAGATACATGACTAACCTTGGGAAGGAACACTGGAAAGCCTTGAAATGGATATTAAGATATCTGCATGGTATAAGGGATTATGGTTTAGTGTTTGGTGGGCAGTCGGAAGAATTTTGAGAATAATCTATGAAGATGTGTGAAGGTTCAGGTCCTCTGAAAGTCTTTGTTGATGCAAATTATGCTAGTGATCTTGATTTAAGGAGGTCTACTACTGGATACCTCTTCTGCGTATATGATGGATCGATGTCTTGGAGATCAACCCTTCAATCAATCACGGCCTTGTCTACCACAAAGGCCGAGTACATTGGGATAATGAAGGCTGCAAAGAAAGCTTTTTGGCTTAGGAGGCTGATTGATGAGTTGGGGGTGGAGCACAGCAAGGTTATACTATTCAATAATAGTCAGAGTGCTCTATTGTTGGCATAGAACCCAGTCTATCATGCATGCACAAAGCATATAGATGTGAGGTACCATAGGATCAAAGAGCTGGTGGAGGAAGGTGAAGTGGAACTGATGAAGGTCCATACCAAGGAGAATCAGTCTGATCCACTCATGAAGGTACTTCTCAGAGATAGCTTTCAGAGATGTATGGCACGGATGGGTTAGTTGAGAAGAGATGAGTTCACAAGGACTTGGAAGCACCAAGATGAAAAATGTGAGCTCAGAAGTGGCACTCGCAAGTCTTGGAAACATAAGAAGATAGGTCATGAGAAGACGAAAGCGAGCTAGAAGAAAAATCAGTCTCAATAGTAAAGTTCAGAAACTAGGCCGGCTCACTCTGAGACTGAGCTGGCATAGTTGAAAACTGAATCAGCTCAGTTGAAAATTAGATCGGCTAGGTCTCAGAGAAAAATTTAGATAGAAAGTAGTATTTTTGGACTGTTGGCATGATACACAACTAGATCGGCTCAATCTGGGACTGAGCCGATCAGTTGCAGGTTAGCTAGCTCAGTCTGAAACTGGGTCGACATAGTTTTCACGGGTTATTGCTTTATGTACGTGGGTTTTTTGGGTTTGGAGAGTTTTTCTATGAGCTTGGGCTTGATCCTTTGTAAAGTATATATACTAAAAATAGGTCAAGATTGTAAGAGAGCTAAAATATACTGAATAAAAGCTCTTTTCTTTCGAAAATCTCTTCTTCTCTTCTTCTCTATTCCTTGAATTGTTTGATCATGCTTCCGCATTAATCTCTGAGAAGTACTTTCTTATTGCTTGGCTAATCACCGACAGCAATGCCGATCCATGTGGAAAGAGCGTATGTTTCCAACAATTAGAGCTCATGATCTGATCGGATGGTTGATCAACGATTGAGAATTTTTCTAGAGTTAAACAATCAATACGATTGATGTTTAACCTAGTGCAAATATTACAGAAGGATTGATTAGCAATTCAATTGCTAATTGGGTTAATTTGATTAAGCCAAAGGGCTGACATTAAGTCTAATTAAATATGATTTAATTAGATTTGGTTTAGACTTGATTGGATCAAGTCCAATTGACTTATTGGATAAGTCAAGTGCAAGGAAAAACTAGTCCTAGCCTAACTAGGACTTAGGTCAATCCAATTTTCTAATTTGATTAAAAAATTAAATTAAAATTAAATTTAATTTAATCTAATTTAATTGAACCATTAATTGCGTTAGAATCTAATTTAATTTGGTTGAGTTGGTTTTTGTTTAATTTGGTTTAAGAAACCACTTTGACCAAGTCATAGATAGAATCGTAGTAAGACTAGGATTCCTCCTTGCGCCACCTTAGTCCCAATGCCCCCCATGCCTATTATTTTGGTATTTTTCATGAAAAATCCTTTTCTTCCTAATCTTCATGTATGCTCCCTCTCTTCCTCTCTTTCTCACATGGTAATTGGGTAGAAGACCAAGTCAAAGAAGGAGGTTATTTTGATATTGGATTCTATGAGATAGAATCCTAACAAATCCAAACTCTTTCCAAAAGGTGCCACCCCATCTCCCAATTAATTTCTCTCTTATTCTACATGAGAAACTCCTTTTCTTGTGCACCTTTTCTTGCTGGTACATGCCAAAAATTATGGATGGGGCACCCAAGAGTTGGGCGCCCCTTGACTTGCCCTATTTGACCTTTCCTTATTATTTGACCTAGACAAGGACTCTTCTTTTCCTATATATTTTGAATAAATTTTGGCTTAAAATTTTCTTGGGTTACAGAACTTTGAGAGAAATTTGAAGTATGTGAAAATCAGGGGGAGAGAACCTCTGGGCGTTGAGATTCAATAGATACAAAACTAGGTGTCTAGGTAAGAGCAAAGAAAAGAAGAAGAGAATCTTCTTTTAGGATTGCTGTATTCATCTCTTTCCTTCCTTCTTTCTTGGATTTTCTAAGAGTGTCTCATATCTAAAATCTCTTCTCCTTCTTTTTCTCTTTGGAAGAGTCCAATCTAGAAGAAAGAAGGCATCTGATTAACCATCAAATAAAGATCAATACAGTACTAGTATACTATGCTGATTTTCAGCATCTAAATTTTTTATCATGATCGTGGGCTCGTGTGGATGACTCCTAGAGGCCGGACATGTGTACGGCTTGCAACTTCATCCTTAAGCCCAAATCAGTGAGTTAGAACATCTAACTCACTCAGGTAATAGATCTAATCTATTATTTTTTCATACATGCATGAGATGTAGTGTAGATCTAGGTTGATGTGATCAACCTTTTCTTCTTGTTTATTTTTTATTTTAGATTTAAATGCCATGCAATAATCATATAATATGGTCTTAGATCTAGGGATTATCTAATATTTAGAATTAATTAGATTAATTTTGAGTCTTCCACTATTGATCTAGAAAAAGTTTCAAGATCTAGTCCTGAAATCTTAGATCTGGTTTCTTCACTTCTTACATATCTAGATTTGATCTAGAATATTTCTATTGATGATATGACCAATTTGATATTTTCTAGTATTTTTAATTTATAATTTAAAAGCATGCATAAATCATGTAATAGGATCCTAGGACTAGGGTTTTTCTTATGTATTTATAAATTAATTTGATTAATTTATCTCCCACTGCATAGATTTGAAAAACTTTCAAAATCTAATCCTAAAACTCTAGATCGGTTTCCATCATCTAGCACCAAAGCATAATAAGTTGCTTGCAACACACTGTGATGATCTCAGGTCTAAGGGATACTTATATCCATATCCTATTAAAGCAATTCTCGATAGCAGAATACTCTAGAGTTGATCATGTTTAGTGATGATGTACCTCTATATCTCACCTATATGCCATACTAGTATCTCCACACTTCTTGGTTAAGAGGACAACCAACCCATGTGGCACATAATGACCAACACATGATAAACATTATCATCTTGATTAACAATGTATCATTTGATGGTGAATATTTTTAAGGACTAATTGGTAAATCCTCTCTTTATCGAATCTAAATAGTTCTAAGAAATTCATCACAACATAGGAGTTCATTAGAAGATATAAATTTATGATGAAAAATATTATAATAAATATTTTATTCTTTAATAAACTATTTATATTTTTAAGATTAGTACAACCATCAATAGGCTAATGATTGACTTTGGGATACATTTTCTAACAACTCTCACTTATCATGAAGCCACTCGGTATAGTATCTAATATCCATCTTCGACTTGTGGTCATCGAACTCCTTTACTGCTTCAAACTTTAGTAAGGAGGTCGACTGGATTTTCTTTCTATCGATCTTCTGAAGGTCAACATCACCTCGATCCATGATCTTTCGGACCAGGTGGTAGCAACGTAGCATGTGCTTCATCCGTTGGTGTGTCTTTGGTTCCTTCACTTGAGCGATGGCTCTAGTGCTGTTGCAGTAGAACAAGACTAGACCATCTAGGAAGGATGCTACTTCGAGCTTGGTGATAAACTTTCTCAACTACAGAGCTTTCTTCACAGCATTGGATGCCACGATGTATTTTGCCTCGCATACGGAGTCTGTCATAGTGTGCTTCTTAAAATTTTTTCAGTAGACGGCTCTACTATTGAGGGTAAAGACATAACCTAACACACTCTTGCTGTCATCATTGTCAGATTGAAAGCTAGAGTCAATAAATCCCTTATGTTTCAAATCTGTCTTACCATAAATGAGCCACTGGTCCTTAGTATTTCTCAAATACTTAAGGATGATTTTCACCATCTTTCAATGGTTCTTTTCTAGATTAGATTGGTATCTACTCACTACTTCTAAGGAGTATACCACATCTGATCTTGTACATATCATGGCATACATGATAGATTCCACTGCCAAAGCATATCAAATTCTACTCATCTACTCTATCTCTTTAAGAGTTATTAGATAATCTTTCTTAAAAAAAAAAATTTCATGGTCTATCGGAAGATAGTCCTTCTTGAAATTCTCCATGCTAAATATCTTCAGCATAGTTTCTATGTACATGGCCTGGGATAACCTGAGCATCCTCTTAGATTTATCCCTATAGATTTTCATCCCTAGGATGTAGGATGCTTCACCCAAGTCTTTTATGAAAAATTGAGATGATAGCCATACTTTTATTTTCTATAGTATGAGGACGTCATTTCTGATTAAGAGAATATCATCCATATACAGGATAAGAAATATAACTATCGAACTATTTGCCCACTTGTAAATGTAGGACTTTTCTCTATTCTTTAATGAAGCCATACGTTTTGATCATCTTATCAAAATGCATGTTCCAACTTCGAGATGCCTGCTTCAGTCCATAAATAGATCTCTGAAGCTTGCACACCTTGGACTCATCTATGGATGTGAACCCTTTAGATTGTATCATACACACCTCTTCGATTAGCTCTCTATTTAGAAAAGATATCTTTACATCCATCTACCAGATCTCATAGTCTAGATAGGCAGCTATCACAAGAATAATCCAAATGAATTTGAGCATTGCTACAAGAAAGAATGTCTTGTCATAGTCAATACCATAATGTTGGTGATACCTCTTGGCAACTAAATGGGTTTTATAGGTCTCCACCTTCCTATCTGTGCCTCTTTTTCTCTTGAAGACTCATTTACACCCAATGGGTTTAGCCCCTTCAGGTGAGTCAACCAATGTCCACATATCATTGATCTTCATGGATTCCATCTTGAATTTCATAGCCTTAAGTCATTTCTCAGAATTAGGCTTCTACATAGCATCCATATAGGTGATCGGATCCTCATCGTTCTCATCAAGTTTGATGGGATCGCCATCTTGAACCAAAAATTCATAGTATCTGTCCAACTGATGTGGTACTCTATCAGATCGTCTTAGTGGTGTAGGCACACTGGATTTCATGTTTGATGTAATCAAATCCAGTTCAGGTTTAACTACTGATGTCGGTTCTTCTATCGGTCAAACTTTCTCATGTTCGACATTTGAGGCAATAGTTCTTTCACCAAGAACTTTTTTTTTTAAAAGATTATTCTATTACTGACGAACACCTTTTATTCTTTAGCATGATAGAAGTAATAACTCCTAGTTTTCTTGGGATATCCTAATCTAGGATGCTTATTAGTTGTGACATTATCTAATCTAAGATGCTTATTAGTTGTGTACATTGCACTCACAGAATGTCATAAAATATAAATATCATTTTTTTGTTGTCCATGCATTATTATAATTTATTTATAATGATATCATAATAATCTTTTTTTATCGACAAATGATAACCAGCTTTATCCAAAAGGCTAATAGAGATTATATTCATAAGAAAAGAGGGACAGTAATGATAATCATCTAAAAAAATAATATTATAATTGAAAAATAAGTTGAACTATTTCTAAAGCTAAAACTAAAATTGATCTTCCATCTTCAACATTCAGAAATTGCTCGTTATTCTCAAATTTTCTACTAACTTGAAGTCCTTGCAATGAATTATAAATATGCACTAGACTTTTGATATCCAATACCCAGGTAGAAGTATCACAAATAGAGAGATTACAAGATATTATTATATAATATCCTTGATCAACAACTTCATGCTCTTTTCTCTTATTTAGCCTATTGGGGTCATAGGTTGCAAGGTACTAAGGATAGTTTCTCTTTTAGTGCTCCTGCTTCTTAGAGTAGAAGCACTCTACCTGATTTGGATCAGTCTTAGATCTTTTGTTTAGATTAGGCATAGAAGTGAAGGAAATCGATCTAGGGTTCTAGGGTTAGTTTTTGAAACATTTTCAAAATCATAGCGAAAATGATGAATTAATCATATCAATTCATGAATAAAATAATATAAAATTTTAGATCTAGGATCCTATTATATGATCAAAGCATGATATTAAATCAAAAATTAAAATATCAAAAAAAATATTGATCACATCAACATAGATCTATACTAGATTTAATCTAGATATGCAACGAAGAGATCAAATCACCCTTACCTTGCAACTCAAGTTTCATAACTCTGCTAATCTGGGCCTAATATTGTTGCTCTAAGACGTACATATGTCTGACCTCTATAGATTATCCATACGAGTCCTCGATCATAAATCAGAAGTCCAATGCCGAAAATTAGTACAATACACTAGTACTATACCGATCCTTCTTTGATGATTGATCTAGATCTTTCTTCATCAAAACATGGACTCTCCAACAAGTAAAAGGAAGGAGGAAGACTTTGTGAATCAGAGACATACTCAAAACTCACAAAAAAATTGAAGAAAAAAATCTAGAAGAAAATCCTAGAAGAAGACCCTCTTCTTCTTCTTTGTTCTCTCACCTATATACATTGATTGGTGTCTTTACAAATCTCATGCCCTAGGCCTTTCTCTCCCAAGTTTTCCCATGCCCCAACAGCTCTCTCAAGTCTTTAGAATCTCAAAAACAATTAGGGCAAAAATCTCCTTTTATATGGAGATATAGAACAATCCTTGACTAAGTTAAATACCTTATCAAGTGATATCCAAATTGCGCTAGACTTAGGGTGCCCAACTCTTGGGCGCCCCCTTCTTTTTTTTCTTTGTGGACCACTAATAATGCTGCACAATTCTCATCTAAAAGCCATGAAAATTTTAGGGACATCAAGAAGGGTTTGGCGGCAAGCATGGGTTGGAGTTTTGATTGCATCAAACTCTATCAAATAGAGTTTGAATTCAAACATTCTAACCATATTTGACTCAGTCAACAACTAAATACCATAATTGAGAGAAGGGGAGAAAGGGGGCACACATGAAGATCTTGGAGAGAAGAGTCTTTTTACACAAAACTCTATAGAATGGCATGGGGGGGCGTTGGGACTAAGGTGGCGCAAGAATAGGGAGTCCTAGTCACACTAGGACTCCTATTTTGACTTGGTCCAAGTTGATCCTTGAACAAAATTAAATCAAAATGTAATTAACCTAATTAGAATAGATCTTAGTCTAACTAATAATCTGATTTAATTATATTTAATTTATATTTAATTTTTTAATCAAATTAGAAATTGGGTTGATATAAGTCCTAATTAAATTAGGACTCGTTCTTCCTTACAATTGGCTCATCCAATAAACCAATTGAACTTGATCCAATCAAGCCCAAATCAAAACTAATTAAATCATATTTAATTAGATATAATCTTAATCCTTTGACTTAATCAAATTAAGCCAATTAGAAATTTAATTGCTAATCGATCCTCCTATAATACTTACATTAGGTCAAATATCTATCGTATTAATTATTTGACCTAATAACAATTCTTAATCGTTGATCAACCATCCGATCAGATAGAGAATTCTTATATGTGTGATCCCATAGGTTCAAACCTAAGCTAGTAGCATAAAAATAAATTTTTGTACTAATCAAAGTGACCATCTAGCAATGGTATCCGACGGCCGGATAGGTCGAATGTGTAGAACAACATCCCTAGAACCCATGTAGATATAGTTTTCATATAATTCATCCCCTTGACCAAAATGCTCGTAGGACATCTTAGAATTTAACTATCAACCTCGATTAGGTCATCCATATTGTATTTTAAAATACCAAATCTATCTCATGGATTATCCTAACCAAGGTTTTTGCTATATTAAAATACAATGATGCATTCTTCTCCAACACTTGGAGTAGTCAATCCCATCTTGATCACTCACCAACTTTGCATATGCTTGACTATACCCAAAAATCTTTCATTACTAAATTAGAAATTCAATTAGTCCAGTACTAAAGCATAGTGAGTTGCTTGCAAGCCACTACTGTGATCTCAGGTCTAAGAGATATTTATACCTATATGCTGTCAGAGCAATTCTCAATAGCAGAATGCTCTAGAATTGATCACCTCCAGTGATGATGTACCCATACATTTCTCTTATATGCCATATCAGTATCTCTACACTCTTTGGTTAAGAGGACAACCAATCTATACGGCATACAATAATTTATACTCGATAAATGCTGTCATCCTAATTAACAGTGTATCATTTGGTCATAAACTTTTTAAAGACTAATCGATAAATTCCCTCTTTATCGAAACTAAATAGTCCTAAGGACTTCATCACAATAATGGAGTTCATTAGAAGATATAGACTGTATGATAAAAATATTAAAATATTTATTTTATTCATTAATAAATTAATTATAATTACAAAGAATACTACTGTCAGATCATTTGCTCACTTATAAATGCAGGGCTCTCCTTCATTCTTAACAAAGTCATATATTTTGATCATCATATCAAAACATATGTTCTAACTTTAAGATGCTTGCTTCAATTCATAAATAAATCTCTGAAGCCTGCACATCTTAGACTCATATGTAGATGTGAACCCCTCAGGTTGTATCGTATATACTTCCTCGATCAGCTCTCCATTCAGAAAAGCTATCTTCACATCCATCTGCCAGATCTCATAGTCCAGATGGAAAGCTATAGCAAGCATTATCCAAATAGATTTGAGCATTGCCATAGGGGAGAATGTCTCATCATAGTTAATATCATAACTTTGGCGATACTTCTTGGCAACTAGATGAGCTTTATAGGTTTTTATTTTTTCGTCTGTGCCCCTCTTCCTTTAGAAGACCCACTTACATCTAATGGGTTTAACCCCTTTGGATGGGTCAACCAATATTCATACATCATTGATCTTCAAGGACTCCATTTTGGATTTCATGGCCTCAAGCCATTTTTTAGAATCAAACCTCTGCATTGCATCCATATAAGTGATCGAATCCTCATCATTCTCACCGAGTTCGATGGGATCATCATTCCAAACTAAGAAGTTGTAGTATCTATCCGACTGACATGGTACTCTATTGGATCGCCTTAGTGGGATCATCATTCCAATTCTAGTGCATATCCCTAGAAGGATATCAGCAAGCTGGCAAAATCCATCGTGAATTAGATCATGTCTAAAAGAGTTTGATTTTTTCTTTCAAACACACCATTATGCTATGGTGTTTCTGGAGGAGTCCATTAGAAGAGAATCTTATTCTCTCCTAGATATGTGAGAAACTTATCAGAAAGGTATTTCTCTCTCCAGTCAAATCGAAGAGTTTTAATACTTTTTTTAGTTTATTTTTCTACTTTATTTTGAAATCATTTGAATATTTTAAATAAATTTGACTTATGATTCATCAGATAGGAATATCTGGATGGATCATCCATGAAAGTGATAAAGTAAAAATATCCAACTCTAGCACTAGTGCTCATAGGTCTGAAGAAAAAATCTTATTTTTTTGGTATAGAATCATTCAGATCTAATTGAATTTGAAGAAATATTTTAAAAAAAAATTTTATGATCCTAATCAGATCTGAGATATCTTGGATCTAATCCTAAAAATTTAATATTAAAAATTAAAAATTAAATTAAATCTAATTTAATTTCATACGTTTATTTTGGGTAATCAGATTATCCTGCGATGATACTGATTGATCCTGATATTTTGGAAGGAGCCACGCACGTGCCTAGCCTCTATCGGTATCCACTCAGATCGAATTTAGAGGTCTTCTCCTTCTGAATCACCTCTTCAAAAATTAGATCTGGATTTGATCTTGAAGTTCTTCAAAATTTCTTTGAAGAAGCAATGATCATCTCTTTCAGCAGTGCTACCTTCTTCCTGATCTAGGCGCCTTTCTTCCTTGGATTGCACTTGAACCCATGCCCAACTCCTTAGGCATGGAGAGGGGAGAGAGGATCGGATGGAGGCATGAAATAGAGGAGGACAGCCTTACAGTATGGTGAAAGAAAGAAACGCTCTAACCCTAGGCGTAGATAGGATTTAAATAGTCCTATTGCACCATGTAGTGCCACATCATCCCAGCCAATCAGAGGCCTTCATTCAATTAGATCTAAATCTAATTGGTGGGATGATGTCATCTGATCCAATTAGATGAGAGTTTCTTAAAAATCTACATAGGTGGTGCCAACACTGGATAAACCAAAAGTCTTTGGTGCCTAGGTGTTTAAACCCATCAAGAAACCCTGGAGTCCCATCTATATGGGACTCCATCTCTTATCCACATGAGGCACATGCCTAGGGTGTTGTGCATCCTCTCTCTTGCCTCTTTTAGCAGGGGGACAAGAACCCTAGGTGCTCTCCTATTGGTGCATGACACATGGCCCTATGTCCAAGTGTCTAAGGTCAACTGTTGACCTATGCTCAAAAACAAGAATTAGTAGGTGATAGGAATTGGCAGGTGTTGTTTTAAATCTATCTAATGAATCAAGACCACCCTTTTTTGATCTAGATAAGCTCTAGTTAGACTAAGACAAGGTTTCTGAGTGAGCCCAAATAAATTTGGCTCAGTCGAGATGAAATAAATTGATTACAAAAGGAGAATGTTAGGCTTAATGGTGTGCTAGCAAGATTTTCTTGAACCTAATTAGATGTAATCCAAAATAATTAAACTGGGTTAGTCTAATTGATGACATCCAGATCCAAACCCTTATTTGTGTGATCCAGTTAGGTTTAGTTTCATATGGTAATGAGACATGTCGCGATCCCCATCATCGACATCATCGAAACATCTTTCGATTGATCAAAACTTTTCTGATTCATACAATTAGATTGAACAATCATCTAAACCACTCTAATTGCTCCCAAAATCCATCAGTAACATCTAGCATTATATGGTGGCAACCCATCAGAAAGCGAACCTCTTGGTACAGCTACCTGTATGATTGGGTTCTTCTATCTTGAGCTCTAATAGGATTAGGGTTAAGATGAACTCGTCAAACCCAACATCCATCATATGAATTAATCATTCGATTCGAGTCCAATTTGAAGCTCTAATAAAAACTCTTTCTAACATTTTCACTCAGCCATGACCATGGGCTTAAGCATTCAATCTCATGATTATCATAGTGCTGCTCCTCATCTACCGAAATAGATAGATCTCTTTTTGGTGCAATCCAATTCGTACAATGAACATGCTATAGCCAACATACACCTTAGGATTCCGAATGGCTAGGAGATCGAGTTATGGTATAGTCAAACTATAACACCCTCAAGATGATCTATCGATGCACCTCAGATCAAAGAACCAGACACACCACTGCAGCATCGAGTCAGTCATCAATGAGAAGGTAGATTTTCTTATGACTGCTTGAGATGGTCACGCTCGGTGCCCTCATTCTCTAACAAACATCTATACTCTCGCTTCAGTATATCTACATCATAGACTCAAGATATATTTATCCTAAGAAAGTGATCATATACCAACCTTCTGGATCGATCACCATCCTCATGATGATCCTACAGTCGGGAGTTGTTTATGAGTTAATTATGAAAATTAATGTCTCAAATTTTCAACTCTTGAAAATATGAATTGTCATTACCATTAACTCAAAGGATGTATCACAGATACTTTAAATACATACTATGATAGAAGATAATCCTTTTATTAATTTATAATTAAAATTATAAAATTATCCTTAGAAGTGTATTATAAGTGTTTAGCCAATCTAGCTTCTAGGGCACACATCTAACAAACTTCCACTTGACCTAAAGCCAATTGGCTACAAATCTAAGTTCCATCTTCTCAAGGTGGGCTTCGATCTTCTGCTGGCTTAATGGATTTGTCAGTAGATCAGCCATATTGTCTGTAGTGTCGACACTCTTGACCTCGACATATCCCTTCTCGACGTAATCACGGATGAGGTGGTATCGCCACTCGATGTGCTTGGATTTCTGATGAGACCTCGCCTCCTTAGCCAGGACTATGGCGCCATTGTTGTCATAGTATAGAGGAACGGCATCTAATGGCATCACTCAAAGCTCTATAGCGAACTTCTTGTACCAAAATGCCTCCTTTACAGCCTTCGATGCAGTGATGTACTCTGCTTTCATGATGGAATCTACTGCCACCATCTTCTTGAAACTCTTCCAACTGATAGCTTCACCATTACAAATAAATAGACTTCTAGATGTCGACTTTAGATCATCCATGTCGGATATAAATTCTGAGTCTATACACCCTTGGACCTGGAGTTCTCCATTACCAAAGACTAGAAACATATCCTTAGTCCTTCTCGAGTACTTAAGTATACATTTCATAGAAGTCCAATGCTCTTTGCCTGAATTTGATTGATATCTGCTCGTGACACTCACAGCATGGGCAATATCAGGTCGCGTACATAGCATGGCATACATGAGGCTCCCTATTGCTGAAGCATAAGGGATCTTGCTTATGCGTTCAATCTCCTCAGGTGTGCTAGGGCACGTCTTCTTGGAGAGATGAATGTCATGTTTGAAGGGTACTAAATTTCTCTTGGAGTTTTCCATGCTGAACCTCTTTAGCACCTCCTCTATGTACATTTTCTGTGAGAGACCCAACATCCTATTTGGTCTATCCCTATAGACCTTAATTTTCAGAATGAAGGATGCTTCTTCTAGATCTTTCATAGAAAACTCCTTAGACAACCATATTTTGACTGTAGTCAATATGGAAATATCATTTCCAATTCGGAGGATGTCATCCTCATACAGTACAAGAAAGATGACAGCGCTTCCACTGACCATTTCGAAAATACAGGGCTCCTTCTCATTCTTGATAAATTTAAGTGATTTGATTATATCATTGAAACAAGCACTCCAACTCCGAGATGCTTACTTAAGTCCATATATGGACCTTTGCAGCTTGCATACCTTGTGATCATTATCATTGGACGTAAAACCCAACTGCTATTTCATATAGATATCTTCCTCAAGTTATCAATTTAAGAATGCCATTTTCATATCCATCCACCATATTTCATAATCAAAATAGGTTGCAATAGCAAGCAATGTGTGGATGGATTTGAGCAAGGCTACAAACGAAAAAGTATCCTGATAGTCAATGCCTTCATGCTGACCATATCCTTTCACTATAAGCCTTGCTTTGAATGTCTCTACATTTTCATTGGCACCTATCTTTCTCTTGAAGATCCATTTACATCTAATAGGTACTATACCTTCAGGTGGATCTACCAAGGTCCAGACTGAAGGAAAATCCTGATTTTCGGTCCAGGTTCGTTCAGATCTGATCAGATCAAGAGATATATTTCAAAAAATTTTCTCTTTAATCTGTATCAAATCTGGGATATTTTAGATTTGATTCCTATTATTTTAATAAATAAAATAAAATAAGAATAAATTAAATCAAATTTAATTTACCTGATTTGGTTAATCCTATTACCCTGTTGATGATCTTGTATGCAGTGGAAGGTTCTGGATCTAGCCATGCAAGCGCCTGGCCTCTACCGGTATCCACTCGGGCTGGATCTGGAGATCCTCTTCTTCTCTATCACGTCTCCAAAAATCAGATCTGGATCTGATCTGGAGGATCTTCAAAACTCCTTTTGAAGATCAGCAGTCGTCCTTTGCAGCAGCGCAGCCTTCTAGCTTTTGATCGCCTTTCTCTTGCCTGGAATCGCACCAACCAAGGTCCAAAACTCCTTTTGGACGTGGAGAGCAATGGGAGAAGGTGGTTTTGGCATGGAGGAAGAGGGGAGAGGCAGCCTTGGGGCGTGGGGAATTATGATTCAATCATAATCTGAGTTGGGCACAGGGTCTTATTTATAGACTAAGCTGTGATCCAACTCCTCTTCTTCCCAACCAATCACAACCCTTTGTGAAATCAGATCTAAATCTGATTGGTGGGAATAGAGTCCCCTGGATTCCTCCTTAGAGGGTGCCTAAGACCAGTCAAAGTTGGTTCTTAGAAGAACTCTAATTGGAATCCAAAAAGGAGATGGAGTCCTTGTCCAACAAGGACTCCTAGGCGCCTCCAACTTGGGCACACGCCTAGGGTGGCGTGCGCCCTCCTCCTTGCCAGGTTCTGGCAGGGGGACAGGCCCCCACCAGCTCTCCAATAGGTGCATGACATGTGGTCAAAAGTCAAAGTGTCAATGGTCAACGTTTGACCAGTCAAAGGTAGACTTTTGACCAAAGTCAAAGAACAAGAAATGGCAGGTGACCAAAAATGGCAGGTAATGTCTTACAAAATAAGACAACCTTTTCTGACTTGGACAACCTCCAGTCAGACCATATGAAGGCCTCTGATTGAGCACAAACTCCTTTGGCTCAGACAGGACAACTTATTTATGATAGTAAAAGAAGAACGTTAGGTTCAATCGAGTGCTAGCACGATTTCCTTGAACCTAATTGAATCTCATTCAGATCAATTGAACTAGATCAGTTCAATTGATGATCACCAGATTCAAACCCTTGTTTGTGTGACCCAGTTAGGTTCAGTTCTGTATGGTAATGGGATATGTCATGATCTCTATCATCGACATCATCGAAACTCCTTTCGATGGATCAGAACTCTTCTGATTCGAACAGCTAGAATGATCGATCATCTAAATCATTCTAATTGCTCCCAAAATCCACCAGTGACACCTAGCAGTATATGGTGGCAACCCATCAGAGCTGAATGCGAACCTCTTGGTGCAGCTACCTGTGTGATTAAGTTCTTCTATCTTGAGCCCCGATCAGATTAGGGTTAAGGTGAACTCGTCAAACCCTAGTCTCTGTCATATGATGTAATCATTCGATTCGAGTCCAATGTGAAAATCTAAATAGAAACTCTTTCTATTATTTCACTCTGCCATGGCCATGGATTTCTGGACTTGATTCTCATGATCATCATAGGGCTGCTCCTCTACCACCGAGGTAGATAGATTCCATCTTGATGCAATCCAGTTCCTACAATGAACATGCTATAGCCAACATACACCTCAGGGTTCCATATGGCTAGGAGACCGAGTAATGGTGTAGTCAAACTATAACACCCTCAAGGTGAACTGCCGATGCACCTCAGGTCAAAGAACCAGACACACTACTGCAGCATCGAGTCAGTCATTGACGAGAAGGTAGACTCCCTAATGACTACTCGAGGTGGTCACGCTCAGTGCCCTCGTTCTCTAACGAGTACCTGTACTCTCGCTCCGGTGTCTCCACACCGTAGACTCAAGACTCATCTACTAAAGAGAAGCGATTGTACACCAACCTTCCGGATCAATCACCATCCTCGTGATGATCCTATGGTCGGGAGCATTTTATGAGTTAATAATGATTATTCATGTCTTAAATTTTCAACTCTTGAAAATATGAATTATCATTACCATTAACTCAAAGGATGTATCACAGACACTAAATACACATATGTGATAGAAAATAACCCATTTTATTGATTTTAGTCAAAATTATAATTTTGCCCCTAGAAGTGTATTACAAGTGTCAGCCAATTCTGGCTTCTAGGGCACATATATCTAACAATCTCCCACTTGTCCTAAAGCCAATTGGCTACAAGTCTAAGTCCCATCTTCTCAAGGTGGGCTTCGATCTTCTGCTGGCCCAACGGCTTTGTAAGTGGGTCTGCCACATTATCTGTGGAGTTGACTCTCTTGACCTCGACGTAACCTTTCTCGAGGTAATCGCGGATGAGGTGGTATCGCCGCTCAATATGCTTGGATTTCTGGTGAGACCTCGGCTCCTTAGCAAGGGCTATGGCGCCATTGTTGTCGCAGTATAGAGGAATGGCATCTGATGGCATTACTCCAATTTCTGCAGCAAACTTCTTGTACCAGAATGCTTCCTTCGCAGCCTCTGATGCAGCGATATATTCTGCTTCCATGGTGGAATCTGCTATCACCGTTTGCTTGGAACTCTTCCAGCTGACAGCACCACCATTGCACACAAACAGACTCCAGATGTCGACTTTCGATCATCTATATCGGACATGAAATCCGAGTCTGTGTATCCCTGGACTTGGAGTTCTCCATTACCAAAGACCAACATCATATCCTTAGTTCTTCTCAAGTACTTAAGGATACATTTCACAGAAGTCCAGTGTTCTTCACCTGGATTTGACTGATATCTGCTTGTGACACTCACAGCATGGGCTATATCAGGTCGTGTACATAGCATGGCATACATGAGGCTCCCTATTGCAGAAGCATAAGGGATCTTGCTCATGCGTTCTATTTCCTCAGGTGTGCTAGGGCACATCTTCTTGGAAAGATGAATACCATGTCTGAAGGGTATTAATCCCCTCTTAGAGTTTTCCATACTAAACCTCTTTAGTACTTCCTCTATGTACATCTTCTGTGAAAGTCCTAGCATCCTATTCGGTCTATCCCTATAGACCTTAATTCCTAGAATAAAGGATGCTTCACCTAGGTCTTTCATGGAGAATTCCTTGGACAACCACATCTTTGACTGATGTCAACATGGGAATATCATTCCCAATAAGGAGGATGTCATCCACGTACAATACGAGGAAGACAACAGCGCTCCCACTGACCCTTTTTGAAAACACATGGTTCCTCTTCATTTTTGATGAAACCAAACTTTTTGATCACATCATTGAAACGAGTGTTCCAGCTCCGAGATGCTTGCTTAAGTCCATATATGGACCTTTGCAGCTTGCAAACCTTGTGATCAGTATCACTGGATGTGAAACCTAGCGGCTGTTCCATATAGATATCTTCCTCAAGATATCCATTTAAGGAATGCCGTTTTCACGTCCATTTGCCATATTTCATAATCGAAATAGGCTGCAACGGCAAGCAATGTGCGGATGGATTTTAGCATAGCCACTGGGGAAAAGGTATCCTGATAGTCAATGCCTTCGCGTTGACTATAACCTTTTGCCACTAGTCTAGCCTTGAATGTCTCCACATTCCCATCTGCACCAATCTTTCTCTTGAAGATCCATTTACACCCAATAGGTACTATACCTTCTGGTGGATCTACCAAGGTCCAGACTTGGTTTGAGTGCATCGAGTCAATTTCTGACTGCATTGCCTCTAGCCATTTCTCGGAGTCGATATCTGATATCGCCTCGTTGTAGGTTTTGGGATCATCACCATGAGCACCATTACCTACGAGGAACATTTTCCTCTACTTCCTCTGAAATAATACCTAAGTATCTTTCAGGGGGATGGGAAAACTCTTTCCGATCTACGAGGTGGAGGAGGTAGTGTTTCTTATTGGCTCAACCTGATTTGGTTCCAATTGGTCCTTAGCTCGTTCCACTTGTGAGACTTTCTCATCAAGCTTGAATCTGCTTTCCAATGCCGCTATCTTGAATAAACTATTTTTCAAGAAAGATGGCATGTCGACTCACAATCACATTGTGGTCTTCTGGAATGTAGAAATAGTATCCTAATGACTCTTTAGGATATCCTATGAATCGAGCTCTAAAGGACCTAAACTCTAACTTGTCCGCTTGTTGTCTTTTGACATGAGCCGGACAACCCCAAATTCTGAGATGACTCAGACTTGGTTTCTTACCGTGCCATATCTCATACGGTGTGGTAGGAACGGTTTTAGAGGGAACCCTATTCAGTAGATAAATTGAAGTTAACAATGAGTGTCCCCAAAGAAAATCAGGGAGGTCTGTGAAGCTCATCATGGATCGAACCATATCCAATAGAGTCCGATTTCTCCATTTCTGAAACCCCGTTGAGTTGAGGTGTTCCTGGTGGAGTCCATTGAGAGACTATGCCATTTTCCTTGAGATAGTCTAGGAATTCCGGCTAAGGTATTCACCTCCTCGATCTGATCGAAGAACCTTAATGGGTTTTTCCAGTTTGTTTTTCTACTTCATGTCTGAATTCTTTGAACTTTTCAAAAGCTTCAGACTTGTGTCTCATAAGATACACATACCCATACCTAGACAGATCATCGGTAAAGGTAATGAAGTAGACAAAATTGCCTCTAGCCGGCACATCAAATGGGCCGCACACATCAGTATGTACTAGGGCAAGGAGATCTGTGGCCCTTTCCCCCCATGTCCAACAAAAGGGAGTTTAGTCATTTTGCCTTGAAGACAAGATTCACAAGTTGGATATGACTCGAAAGTCAATGGACTCAATAGCCCATTTTTCTCCAATTTGTTGATCCTATCTTCTGCTATATGACCTAATCTCAGGTGCCATAGATATCTGTCGTTTGGACTATCCCTAGGTCGTTTGGCATTCACGTTTTGCTCGATAGTTAGAATAGGTACATCAATATGTAGCTGATAAAGACCATTAATAAGGAAACCATTTGCAATTTTATTTCTTTCATAAAGAATGTTACAATGGTCCTTAAAGAAGGTGATCACATAACCTTCTTGTGCTAAGCATGAAACAGAAATCAAATTCCTGCTAGCTGCAGGCACATAATAACAGTCTTTCAAAACTAAGTCTAAACCAGATGGTAATCGAAGAGGGTATGTTCCCACGGCTACTGCAGCAACTCTTGCTCCATTACCGATGCGTAGGATCATGTCTCCATCCCTCAGCCTCCTGCTATCCTCAAGACCCTGCATAGAAGTGCACAGATGAGCACTAGAACCAGAGTCAAGCACCCAACTGGATGCAGAAGAAACCGTAAGGTTAGACTCAATAACGAGCATACCTCCAGAAGGACCTTCCTTCTTGTTCTTCAGGGTGGCCAGGTAAGTAGGGCAGTTCCGCTTCCAATGGCCGTCGCTGTTGCAATGGAAACACTTTCCTTTGACATCGGCCTTTTTCTTCGGCTTCTGCCTTCTTCTTCTTTGATCCTTCCACCTTTTGCTTTTTCACAGACTTCTTTTTCTTTCCATAAGACTTTCTTTTGGAAGAAGTCCGTTCCATAGCAAGAACTGAGCCTTTAGAACCTTTCATAGAAAGCTCAGCGGTAACCAGCATATTCATTAACTTCGGCCAAGGAATTTTGAAGTTTATGCATGTGGTAATTCATGATGAATTGCCCATATGCATCAGTCAAGGATTGCAGAATAATATCGTTCTGCAGGTCCAAGTCCAACTTCACACCGAGCTTCTCAAGCTCTTCCATGTCCTTGATCATTGTCAGACAGTGATCTTGGACTGACTGCCCATCACGCATCTTAGCCTTAAAAAGTCATTTCGTGACTTGATATTTGGCTGCGCGACTCTGTTCACCAAACATCTCCTGCAGGTGAGCCAACATTTGGCGAGCAGTCCCGATATCTTCATGTTGGCGCTGGAGCTCATCAGACATCGAGCCCAACAATTTATATATAATTTTTAAAAAATTCATATTTTTATTAATTAAAAAATTAATTAAAAAATAAAAAATATTTATGGAAAGAGCTTATTTTTTTGATCACAACAAAATAAATTTCAAGTAAAACGGAGCTAAAACAAAAAAGATATAAATTTTTAAAGATATAAAATAAATAAAAATTAAATAAAAAAAGAAAACGGCTCAGCCGGCTCCGTAAGCCAAGCCACCAAGCTAAGCCAAGCCAAGCCATCAAAGCTGACTCAATCATTGAAGTGGACCGTCAGCTCAGCAGAAACCGACGAATCAGAGATTGCCACGTGGCGGACCTAGACCCTTAAAGGGTCCACAGAAATTTATCGTGGCTCACAGGGTATTTTGGTCTTTTCACCTACCGATAAGAGCACTGATTGGCTGCGGTGTGCGGTGCGGCCGGTCCATGCGGTCCATGGGAACAATAATTATGCGATCGAATAGCTGCGGTTGATTACGGTCAAGATGGGACGGCGGTGGTGATTTCCAGGTTTGATTCAAATTCTATCAATGATCGGCGCGATCCGACGGCCAGAAAACCAAGTGATGAAAATCCAACGGTCCAAAATGCTGCCGACAGTGATCAAGACTCCCGACGCATGATTTGTGATTAGATTTCCTCCATTAATGCACGATCGGATGGCCAGAATTTAATCCGATCCGATCTGGGCTAATCTGCATCCGATTTTGATGATTTTTGGATCGTTGGATTCCTATTGAACGGCCAGATTTCACCAGACTTATCAGAGTCGTATCAGAGCTATTTTAATTCAAATTTTATTCAGATTTTGATGATTACAAAGGCTATTAATCCCATATTGCCTTTAGAAAAAATATCCAGCCCTCCTAGCTCTATAAAAAGGACCCTAGGCCATCAAAAATCAATATCTCCGATCAAGGTGAAGCTTTGGTACAGGGCGAAGCCAGGCTATGGGTTAAAGGCTGCTTCGAAGCAATGGGTGCCGAGAAGAAGAGCCGAGCTTCTACACCATCTTTCTGCCAATGCCGATCCAAGATCAGAGATCAGGCTATTTTATTTTATTTTTTTTTCTTTTTAAATTTTATGTATTTAAATTCTAAAATTTTAATTAATAAAAATTTTATTTTTGCACTTTTAATTTCTTGCTTTTTATTGTAATTTAATTTCTGCACTTTAATTATTATTGCTTTATTTTATTGCAAGTAGATGCTAAGATCTAACTAGTAGATCTTAGTACCAAATTTAAATTTCTGCATTTTTAATTTTTATTTTTAATCTTCTGACTTCACTCTTGATTCCAAAACTCAAATCATTTTCTTTTTTTTAAAAAAAATCAAAGATTTTAAATCTAAAATACTACCTTCCCTGTGGATTCGACCCGACTCACTACTATCTACGCATTTTCAATAATTTTAAGAAGTCGGATTAAACTGATAAACACGGTGTCTTAACGACAGCATCGCATTTCTATCAAGTTTTTGGTGCCATTGCCAGGGAAGGCACGGATATTAAATTTTTGATCTCTTTGATTTTTCTGTAAATAGATTGTAAATATAATTTTTATTTTCTTATAAAAATTGCTTGCTAATTTTTTTATTATTTTTCAAAAAAAAGAGATTAAAGATGAAAAAGAACCAGAAATTTTGCTTTGTGAGATCAATCCTAACCCTAATCCTCTTTTCTTTTTATTTATTTATTTATTTATTTATTTTTAAATTAATTTAAAAAAATATCCATTTAAACCTAATTAAAATCCTCATGATAAGATTAGAAACCCTAACTATTTAGAGCATGCATCATATTAGTTTTATTTTTATTTATATTTTATTTTTTTTTTTTGGTGATTGCTGGAGGCAAGGTAAGCCTTTCAGAATTCAATTAGTTGCATGCATCTAGTTTAAATTGCATAAAACCCTTTGATTGAAATTTTTTTTTTTCGTGCATATTCATATTAAATCAAATTAAGGGCACAATCCCAATTAAACAAGATAAGGTGGGGATTTGATCACCCTTCCTTAGCCCACAAACAACCAACCAGCATCCTGCATTGACCTAAGCCTTTAATTTTAAAATCAATTAGACATCAACCCTAGGAACTCGAGCTCAATAGGACAAGGAATCCTAAGAGTTGAACCGGGTTAGGATAAGTCAATTTGACTGGTGTCTAGGAAAGTGGTTCAGGGACGACTGGGCCCGAAGGAAGGTGGTTTCTAATTGGTTCCGTTCGCTTACCTGGCCAAGCATAATTGGTGTCTAAGGCAAGCAACGGGGGACTCCCACCGACCTTACACTTACCTGGCTAGTTGATTGGCTAATCCTACACTTGGAGGGCTTGAAGGTGACCTTGGCAGTTAGGAGCTGTCTAGATCTAGGACAACCTTTAGTCAGGATTGATTGACCAACTTGATTGCTAACCAACATTAAATCTAATTAAACCTAATTCTTCTCTTTCTTCTTAGTTCTAGGACTCCTTAGGATCTCTTCTTTAGAACTCTTCTTTCTTTCTTCTCCTTACTCCTCTAAAAATAAAATAAAATAAAATAAAAATTAAACTAACTAAAAAAAATATTAAAAATGATAATTAAATTAAATTAAAATTAATAAATAAAATAATTATTAAAAAAATTAATTTTTAATATAATAAAATAATAATAAAAAAAATAAAAAAAAAATAAAAAAATTAAATTTTTTTTTTGAACCATACATTTAGGGTTGCACTAATACATGCACGGTAGAAAATCGCTTTTTTTGATTTAGTTGAATTTAATTGAATGGTTGATTCACATTAAACATAATAATCAAATGGCTAATCTGAATCTAATAGTCCAAAAATTAGATAAAATTGATCTTCTTGCTCAGAAAATAGATCAACTCCTAATCCTAGGTCAACAATCTCCTATACAATTCTAATCATCTTTTAATTATCAGGAGAATTATTCAATCTGTGCTAGCCCAACCCATCACGTAAGTGAATGTCCTACGGCTGCACAATTTCCCCATTTATCCAAGAACAAGTTTAAGCTATTCAAGGATACTCCAAATTGATTAATGACCCATTTTCAAATTCATATAATTCAGATTGGAGTAACTTTAATTTTTCTTGGACATCCCAACAGACTCAGGCTCAGACCCAAATTTCATCCAAAACTAGCAAAATTATCAAAATTATGCCTATAATAATGGTCAGCCTAGTCAGTTTATCCAGCCATCATATTATAATCAGCCTTCATACCCACCTCCTCAACAGACCAATCTAGCTGATGATAGATTTAACCAACTTCAACAATTGATTCTAACTCAACAGCAATCTATCGCCAGACTAGAAGCTCAAATAGGATAATTAGTTGAGTCTAACATGAGGAGAGAACTAGATCAACTACCGAACCTACCAATTTCAAACAACCCACCTAATGACCACCAACCACCTGGATTAAATTATCAATCTAATGTTTCATCTAAGAATCCCCAATTTGAGAATACCAAAGTAATTCCTGAACTTAAAAGCTATAGGATTCTTATGGACCCATACCAAGACCAGGTGAGAGAGGCTAGTACTGATGCTAGCCAAAATGAAAATTTAGAGGAACTGGTTAGTACTGAGACTAACCACATAGAAGAACCCAAGCCAGGAATTAGTACTGATGCTAGTTCCAGTTTAAATGAGATAGAAATAAGGGAAAAGAGAATAGATGATTTACCCGAGACTTATAAACCTAATGTCCTATTCCCTTCAACCCTAGAAGCTGGTTCTTCTTATAAAAATCAAAAGGCATGTAATGAAATGTCAATGGAGTTGTTTAAGCAGGATCATATTAATTTACCTCCAGAATTAAAACCGCCTTTAGTCACCATTCCAGCACCCATTGAATCAAACTTAACTCCTAAAACTCCATTCATGAGCATTTTAGAAGAACAAATAGGAGAAATTCTTAATAAACATGGGTCTGAGAATGGAATCATAAAATATATCCCAAAAATTAATAGTGAATATATCAATAATGGGATTAAAAATCAACTTTCTGAGATTGGCAATCCAAAACCATTGGAATTTGTCAATCCAATATTCGACACAGGATAGTGAGCTACATTGTGTCTGGCTGAAGACGGTAAACTTAGCGCTTGTTGGGAGGCAACCCAATATTTAGTTTTTATCTAATTTATCTTTTTAGTTTATTTTTTTTTAGGATAATTTGAATAAGTTGGAGGGAGAGCTCAAATTTTCAAAGGCATGTGCTGGACCAAAAATAAATAAATAAGAGTTAGGTGTATTCTTCCATATTCTTTATTACATCCTTTATTTTTTCTTCTTCTCCATTGAGGACAATGTCGATTAAGTTGGGGGGAGAGAAAAATAAAAAAATTTTAAAATTTTAAGTCCTCGAAAAAGTTAGTATTTAGTATTTAGATACTTGATTATGCTTAAGAATCGAATTAAACTAAGCATTTTTAAAAAAAAATTGATACACAGATTAGAGAATCTATGAGATATTGAGGAATCAAGTATTAAGAAAATTCAATAAAGAGTTAAGTCTAGAACATAAAAATTTTTTCTTGGAGCATTTCTAATTATTTCTACTAGCATCAAAGAAAAGTCTACTTTTTATAGGCTTGTGTAGGGTAACTATACATTTCTTCATATAAAAATTTATTTTAATAAAATAGTTTCCAAGTACTTCTCACTGAGTAACCGGGCCTCTTTGCCTAAGCAAGCATTGAGTTTCGCGTCAAAAGGTGGGAAGGGCAAAGAAGCTCGTTGTAAAGCTAGTCTTAACTCGTAGCCTATTTGATTCGAGCTAGTAAGCCCGAGGGGTATTCTATACCTAGTGCCCTAAAGCCAACTGGTTTGGGAGTCATTGGCCCAAGACTCGCTACATGGATCAAATAGAAAGCTTAAGGAGTTAAGACACTCAATAGTGGTACAACGTTAAAAAAAAAAAAAAAAAAAAAAAAAAAAAAGTTTCCCACCGAGTAACCGGGTCCCGTTGCCTAAGTAAGCAATGATATTCGCATCAAAAAGTGGGCAATGTGAAAATAAAAATTAATAAATGAAGGATGGAAGTAGCAATACACCTGCCTATATGAAAGTTTAGACAAATCAGAGATAAAAGTGGAATAATTTAGAAAAAGTTCTGAAAAATTTAATGTTCTTTACTTAATTTTTCTATTGATAAGTATTAATACCCCAATGATATATCTCATTTAAGCTCTACTGAATATCAATGGCCATTTTGAAAATTGCTTAGGTAAAATTCGAAACTCTAAAGTTAAAAGGTATTTAAAACTAAATTCTTTCTTTACTCGAGGACGAGCAAAGCTTAAGTTGGGGGGTGTGATAAGCATCATAAATTCATCCAATAAAAGTATTAATTTATTAATTAATTTATATTAATTTTTAAGAATTATTAATCAATTTATATATAATTTTTAAAAAATTCATATTTTTATTAATTAAAAAATTAATTAAAAAATAATAAAAAATAATAAAAATTAAAAAATAAAATTTTATTATCAATAGAAAGAGCTCATTTTTTTGATCACAACGAAATAAATTTCAAGTAAAACGGAGCTAAAATGGAAAAGATATGAATTTTTAAAAAGATATAAAATAAATAAAAATTAAATAAAAAAAAAAATGGCTCAGTCCGGCTCCGTAAGCCGAGCCACCAAGCCAAGCCAAGCCATCAAAGCTGACTCAGCCGTTGAAGCCATCAGCCGGTCCACGATCTAGGCGTGGACCGCCAGCTCAGCAAAATTCGGCGAATCAGAGATTGCCACGTGGTGGACCTAGACCCCTAAAGGGTCTACAGAAATTTATCGCGGCTCACAAGGGTAATTTAGTCTTTTCACCCGAGCAACAGAGCGCTGATTGGCTTGCGGTGTGCGGTGCGGCCGGTCCATGCAGGTCCATGGGAAATAGTAATTGCGCGATCGGACGACTGCAGTTGATTACGGTCAAGATCGGACGGCGGTGGTGATTTCCAGGTTTGATTCAAATTCTATCAACGATCTGACGCGATCCGATAGCCAAAAAACCAAGTGATGAAAATTCGACGGTCCAGAATGCTGCCGACAGTGATCAAGACTCCCGATGCATGATTTGCAGCCAGATTTCCTCCATCAATGCGAGATCGGATGGCCAGAATTTAATCCGACCCGATCTGAGCTGATCTGCATCCGATTTTGATGATTTTTGGACCGTTGAATTTCTATTGAATGGCCAGATTTCACCAGACTTATCAGAGTTATATCAAAGCTATTTTAATTTAAATTTTATTCAAATTTTGATTATTATAAAGGCTATTAGTCCCATATTGCCTTTAGAAAAAATATTCAGCCCTCCTAGCTCTATAAAAAGGACCCTAGGCCTTCAAAAATCAATATCTCCAATCAAGGTGAAGCTTTGGTATAGGGCGAAGCCAGGCTATGGGTTAAAGGCTGCTTCGAAGCAATGGGTGCTGAGAAGAAGAGTCGAGCTTCTACACCATCTTTTTGCCAATGTCGATCCAAAATCAAAGATCACGCTATTTTATTTTATTTTCTTTTCTTTTTAAATTTTATGTATTTAAATTCTAAAATTTTAATTAATAAAAATTTTATTTTTATATTTTAATTTCTTGCTTCTATTGTAATTTAATTTCTATACTTTAATTATTATTTTTTTATTTTATTGCAAGTAGATGCTAAGATCTAACTAATAGATCTTAGTACCAAATTTAAATTTCTGCATCTTTTAATTTTTATTTTTAATTTCCGACTTCACTTAATTGAAAACTCAAATCTTTTCTTTTTCTTTTTAAAAAATCAAAGATTTCAAATCTAAAATACTACCTTCCCTGTGGATTCGACCCGACTCACTACTATCTACGCATTTTCAATGATTTTAAGAAGTCGGATTAAACTGATAAACACGGTGTCTTAACGACAGCATCGAGCCCAACATGTAATATCTGGCCTTATTATCTTCGTCTATCCATTTTTTCAGAGACGCTCTCTGTTCAATGGATGGACGGGCTGGTAAGGTGGGAGGGTCCTGGTCCAAAACATGGGTTAACTTCTCGGAACCCAAAACTAATTTTGTAGTTCCTGAGCCAATCTTTATAATTGGGTCCAGTCAGTCTATGTGTGTCCAGGATACGTGCCAATGGGTTGGACGCAGACATTTTCCTGTAGAGAGTCAAAGATTCTAGTTAGATACTGTAATTTTGACTTGACCAATTTATTTAGGGATTTTATTTTTAAACAAATTAGCTCCCACTATTTTCTCGGATCCCTACACTCCCTCTGTAGAGATGCGAAAATCTCCACGATTAATGATTTCTAGTGGGTGGTGCGGTCTCACCAACTGACTCATCACCTCACCTAACAGTTATTGGTGATGGGTTAGCCAATGAGTGAACAACTCTTGTTCAATGATTCTCTAATCATGGTGCACCCAAACTTGGTCTCTAATTCATGAATCTCACCGTATCCGAAATATTGATCCACTCCTTAGTTAAGTCAGACCCACCATTTGCATAGACTGGGTTCCTAATTGAGTCTCTCACCGTATCCGAAATATTGAGCCCAACTCATCCTCCAGCCCATAGCATCCAATGCCTAATAGACATGGTTGCATCTTCCCGGTGCAACTGAGCCACTGTATCCAGCCGAGAACAATCAACCCCGGGAAGGGCCCGCACATCTACAATGGTGGAAGACCTCAGACTTAATCTTTTCTTAGGGAGAATTGATTCAGGTCTCATTAAACTAGACTTGGCTTAGTCATAACAATTATGACTAACCTAGTGGCATGGGTTAGCTCGGATTATTGACCACCTCAGATCAGAACTGTGTCAACAGATATGGCCAGGTAAGTGAGACCGGTGGAAGGAATATGCCATTAACTCGTACAAGAACGCATTCAGGTCGAGTAGCTTCCAATTAAAAACCAGTCGGTCGTATGTGCCAAACTTACCTTAGACACCAAATTGTTGAGCCAGAACCAATTGGGTTAGCCTACAATCCAGACTCTAACCTCTGAGCCTAATTAGGTCTTGCTTGATCGTGACTCGATCTTGACCCAGACTTAATCCTATTAGGCTGGTCAATTTAAGCATTGTTGATCCCATCTAACCAACTCTTGATTCGGTTTGATCAACCGCTTAGACCTAATTGAGCTACCCAAGCCCGAACCCAGTATTATGAATATGTCTTAGATCTGAAATTCTCAATTTTAGACCTAATTAATATTCCATAAACTTAATTCTTAATTAAGTAGGGTTCATAAACAAAATATGCACAATAAATCCTAGGGTTTCAGGATCTAGGGTTTTGCAGAAAGTAAGTTTTGGGTTTCTGATTAAGGACGAACACGCAGCACCCCTACACATCATAAGAACACCCCATCGAATGGGAAGAGAGGGCCTTTAAACCCTTCTTCGTTCTTATGATCGGACGGCCAAGAGGAACGCCTTAATCAGGAACATTCAATACTACAAAACAGTATCAGATCTATATCATATATCTCATATACAAAGTAGATCTAATCATGGCATATTTTGCATACATCTCATGTATCATAATCATGCATATTTTCAGATCTAAATTATCTCATAATAATCTAAAAAATTAGATTTAAATTGATCTAATCAAAATAAATTCTAATCTAGACAATTATGTAGAACTATTCTACAACTAGTCTAGACATGCATCAATCATATCTCATATGATATTTAAAATTAAATAATTTTTATTTGCTATTTTTTAGATGTTATTATAACACTTATAATATCAAAAAATAGTAAATAAAAAGATCTAAAATATGATTTAATCAGATTAAATCAAAAACATGCAAGACTATTCTATAGAACTATTCTATTCTAGAACTAGTCATGCATATCTTCTAATCTTAGATCCAAATCATTTAATTTTAATTTTTTCTGATTTCAGATCTGATCACATCTCATGTGACATCTAAAATCACTTATTTTCTAATTAAAATAAATTTAAAATCAGATCTAAATAATTTTTAGAACCATGGCTCTGATACCAGTTGAAGGAAAATCCTGATTTCCCGGTCCAGGTTCGTTCAGATCTGATCAGATCAAGAGATATATTTCAAAAATTATTTTCTTTGATCTATATCAAATCTAGGATATTTCAGATTAAATTCTTATTATTTTAATAAATAAAATAAAATAAGAATAAATTAAATCAAATTTAATTTACCTGATTTGGGTAATCCTATTACCCTGTTGATGATCCTGTATTGCAGCGGAAGGTTCTGGATCTAGCCACGCAAGCGCCTGGCCTCTACCGGTATCCACTCAGGGCTTGGATCTGGAGATCCTCTTCTTCTCTATCACATCTCCAAAAATTAGATCTGGATCTGATCTGGAGGATCTTCAAAACTCCTTTTGAAGATCAGCAGTCGTCCTTTGCAGCAGTGCGCAGCCTTCTTGCTTTTGATCGCCTTTCTCTTGATCTGGAATCGCACCAACCAAAAATCCAAAACTCCTTTTGGATGTGGAGAGCAAGGGGAGAAGGTGGTTTGGCATGGAGGAAGAGGGGAGAGGCAGCCTTGGGGCATGGGGAATTGTGATTCAATCATAATCTGAGTTGGGCGCAGGGTCTTATTTATAGACTAAGCTGTGATCCAACTCCTCTTCTTCCCAACCAATCACAACCCTTTGTGAAATCAGATCTAAATCTGATTGGTGGGAATAGAGTCCCCTGGATTCCTCCTTAGAGGGTGCCTAAGACCAGTCAAAGTTGGTTCTTAGAAGAACTCTAATTGGAATCCAAAAAGGAGATGGAGTCCTTGTCCAACAAGGACTCCTAGGCGCCTCCAACTTGGGCACACGCCTAGGGTGGCGTGCGCCCTTCTCCTTGCCAGGTTCTGGCAGGGGGACAGGCCCCCACCAGCTCTCCAATAGGTGCATGACATGTGGTCAAAAGTCAAAGTGTCAATGGTCAACATTTGACCAGTCAAAGGTAGACTTTTGACCAAAGTCAAAGAACAAGAAATGGCAGGTGACCAAAAATGGCAGGTAATGTCTTACAAAATAAGACAACCTTTTCTGACTTGGACAACCTCCAGTCAGACCATATGAAGGCCTCTGATTGAGCACAAACTCCTTTGGCTCAGACAGGACAACTTATTTATGATAGTAAAAGAAGAACGTTAGGTTCAATCGAGTGCTAGCACGATTTCCTTGAACCTAATTGAATCTCATTCAGATCAATTGAACTAGATCAGTTCAATTGATGATCACCAGATTCAAACCCTTGTTTGTGTGACCCAGTTAGGTTCAGTTCTGTATGGTAATGGGATATGTCATGATCTCTATCATCGACATCATCGAAACTCCTTTCGATGGATCAGAACTCTTCTGATTCGAACAGCTAGAATGATCGATCATCTAAATCATTCTAATTGCTCCCAAAATCCACCAGTGACACCTAGCAGTATATGGTGGCAACCCATCAGAGCTGAATGCGAACCTCTTGGTGCAGCTACCTGTGTGATTAAGTTCTTCTATCTTGAGCCCCGATCAGATTAGGGTTAAGGTGAACTCGTCAAACCCTAGTCTCTGTCATATGATGTAATCATTCGATTCGAGTCCAATGTGAAAATCTAAATAGAAACTCTTTCTATTATTTCACTCTGCCATGGCCATGGGCTTCTGGACTTGATTCTCATGATCATCATAGGGCTGCTCCTCTACCACCGAGGTAGATAGATTCCATCTTGATGCAATCCAGTTCCTACAATGAACATGCTCATAGCCAACATACACCTCAGGGTTCCATATGGCTAGGAGACCGAGTAATGGTGTAGTCAAACTATAACACCCTCAAGGTGAACTGCCGATGCACCTCAGGTCAAAGAACCAGACACACTACTGCAGCATCGAGTCAGTCATTGACGAGAAGGTAGACTCCCTAATGACTACTCGAGGTGGTCACGCTCAGTGCCCTCGTTCTCTAACGAGTACCTATACTCTCGCTTCGGTGTCTCCACACCGTAGACTCAAGACTCATCTACTAAAGAGAAGCAATTGTACACCAACCTTTCGAATCAACCACCATCCTCGTGATGATCCTATGGTCGGGAGCATTTTATGAGTTAATAATGATTATTCATGTCTTAAATTTTCAACTCTTGAAAATATGAATTATCATTGCCATTAACTCAAAGGATGTATCACAGACACTAAATACACATATGTGATAGAAAATAACCCATTTATTGCTTTTAGTCAAAATTATAATTTTGCCCCTAGAGGTGTAGTACAAGTGTCAGCCAATTCTGGCTTCTAGGGCACATATATCTAACACAGACTTGGTTCGAACATATTGAGTTAATCTTAGACCTCATTTCCTCTAATCATTTCTTGGAGTCGATATTTGATATTGCCTCATCATAAGTTTTGGAATCATCACCATGAATCTCATTTTCTGTGGGGAATAATTTTTCTACATCTTCTGATATAGTACCTAAGTACCTTTCAAAAGGATGCTTGATCTATGAGGTGGAGGAGGTAGTGTCTGGGTTAGCTCAATCTGACCGAGTTCCATAGGTTCCTTAGCTCGTTTGTTATCGAAGACTTTTTCCTTGTGTCCAATCTATCATCCAATGCCACCATCTTGAATAAACTACTTTTTAAGAAAGATGCATGTCAACTCACAATCACATTATGATTTTTTGAGAGATAGAAATAATATCCTAATGACTCTTTAGGACATCTAATAAATCGAGTTCTAATGGATCTAAACTCTAATTTGTTCGTCTGTTATCTCTGGACATGGATCGGACAATCCCAAATTTTGAGATGACTCAGACTTGATTACTTACCATGCCATATCTCATACAGTATGGTAGGAACATCTTAGACAAAACCCTATTCAGTAAATATATAGTGGTCATTAGACTATGTCCCCAAAAAAACTAAGGAAGGTTCATGAAACTCATTATGGATCGAACCATATCTAATAAAGTTTGATTTCTCTATTCTAAAATCTCATTAAGTTAAGGCATTTCAAGTAGAGTCCATTGAGAGACTATGCCATTATCCTTAATATAGTCTGGAAATTCCCGACTAAAACATTCACCTCCTTGATCTGATCAAAGAACTTTAATGGATTTTTTATTTATTTTTCTACTTTGAGTCTAAATTTCGTCTAAATTTTTTGAACCTTTCAAAAGCTTCAGACTTATGTCGCATAAAATACACATACCAATACCGAGATAAATCATTGATAAAGATGATCAAGTAGATATAATTATTCCTAGTCAGCACATCAAATGGACCACATACATAAGTATGTACTAGGGCAAGCAGGTCTGTGGCCCTTTTCTCATATTCTATAAAAGAGAGCTTGGTCATTTTGCCATGAAGGCATGATTCATAAATCGGATATGACTCAAAAGTCAATGGACTCAATAGTCCAAATTTCTCTATTTTATTAACCTTGTCTTCGGCTAATGACCTAGCCTAAGGTGTCATAGATACCTATCATTTAGACTATCCCTAAGTCGGTTTGATCCTATTGCATTCATATTCTGTTCGATATTAAAAATAGAAACATCAATATGTAACTGGTAGAGACCATTTATAAAAAAATCACTTGCAATTTTATTTCTTTCAAAAAGAATATTACAATGGTTCTTAAGAAAACTAATTATATAGCCTTCTTGTGCTAAACATGAAATAGAAATCAAATTTCTGCTCGCTGTAGGCATAAAAAAATAATCCCTAAGAACTAAATCTGATCCTGATGATAATCGTAGAGAGTAGGTTCCCACGGCTACAGCAATAACTCTTGCACCATTTTTGACACATAGGATCTGCTAGATGTGTGTCCTAGAAGCTAGATTGGTTGACACTTATAATACACTTCTAAGGATAATTTTATAATTTTGAATATAAATTAATAAATGGGTTATTTTCTATCACTATGTATATTTAAAGTATTTGTGATACATCCTTTGAGTTAATGATAATGATAATTTATATTTTTAAGAGTTGAAAATTTAAGACATGAATTTTCATAATTAACTCATATACAGCTCCCCACCATTGGATCATCACAAGGATGGAAATCGATCCAGAAGGTTGGTGTACGATCACTTTCTTAGGATATATGTATCTTAAGTCTACAGTATGAAGATACCAAAGCGAGAGTATAGGTACTCATTAGAGTATGAGGACACTGAGCGTGACTTTCTCGAGTAGTCATAAGGAAGTCTACCTTCTCATCAATGACTGACTCGTTGCTATAGTGGTGTGTCTAGTTCTTTGACCTGAGGTGCATTGGTAGTTCATCTTGAGGGTGTTATAGTTTGACCATACCATAACTCAATCTTCTAGCCATTCAAAATTCTGAGGTGTATGTTGGCTATAGCATGTTCATTGTAGGAATAAGATTGCACCAATAGGGGATCTATCTATCTTGGTAGATGAGAAGCAGTCCTATGATAATCATGAGATTGAGTCCTTAAGTCCATGGCCATGGTAGAGTGAAGATGATAGAAAGAGTTTCTATTAGAATTTTACATTGGACTCGAATTAAATGATTAATTGATATGATGTATATTGGGTTTGATGAGTTAATCTTAACCCTAATCCTATCAGGGCTCAAGATAGAAGAATCCAATTACACAGGTAGCTGCACCAAGTGATTTTCTTTTAGTTTTGATGGATTGCCATCATATACTATTAAGTGTCACAAGTAGATTTTGGAAGTAATTAGAATGATTTAGATGATCAATCATTCTAATTATATGAATCAGAAAAGTTTTGGTCCATCAAATGGTGTTTTGATGATGTTGATAATAGAGATCGCGACATATCTCATTACCATACAGAACTGAACCTAATTGGATCATACAAATAATGGTTTAGGTCTAGATGTTATCAATTAGACTAATCCAGTTCAATTGATTTGGATTAAATCCAATTAGATTGAAAAAAATCTTGCTAGCATATGATTCAACCTAACATTCTTCTTTTATAATCATTTTGGTTCGTCTTGGCTGAGCCAAATTTATTTAGGCTCACTCAAAAATCTTATTTTAGTTGACTGAAGCTTGTCTAGATCAAAAAAAAATTATTTTAATTTATTAGATGAATTTAAAATAGTACCTGGTAATTTTTGTCACCTACTAATGCTTGTTTTTGAATATAGGTCAATAGTAGACCCTGGACACCTGGACATGGGGTCATGTGTCATGCGCTTATAGGAGAGCACCTGGGGCTCTTATCCCCCTACTAAAAGAGGCAAGAGAGAGGGTGCACACCACCCTAGGCATGCACCCCATGTGGATAAGGGATGAAGTCCCATATAGATGGGACTCCAGGGTATTTGGATGGATTTAAACTCCAAGGCATCAAAGAGTCTTGTTTATCCAGTCTTGGCGCCACCTGTGGATTTCTAAGGGACTCTCATCTGATTGGATCAGATGACATCATTCCACCAATCAGATTTAGATCTGATTGAATGAAGACCTCTGATTGGCTAGGATGATGTGGCACTGCATGGCGCAATAGGGTCTATTTAAACCCTATCTGCACCTAGAGTTAGAGATCTTCCTTTCACCATGCCGTAAGGCTACCCTCCTTTATTCCACACCTTCCTCTGATTCTCTCTCTCTCCTCTCCATGCCAAAAAGAGTTGGGCATGGGTTCAAGTGCAATCCAAGGAAGAAAGGAGCCTAGATTAGGAAGAAGGTAGCACCGCTGAAAGAGACGACCGCTGCTTCTTCAAAGTAGTTATGAAGAACTTCAAGATTAGATCCAGATCTAATTTTTGAAAATTTGATTCAAAAAGAAAAGACCTCTAGATCATACCCAAGTGGACACTGGTAGAGGCCAGGCACGTGCATGGCTCCTTCCAAAACCTCAAGATAGATCAGGATCATCATAGGATAATCTGATTATCCAAAAATAAGATATAAAATTAAATTAAATTTAATTTTATTTTTAATCCTAATATTAGATATTTAGGATCAAATTCAAGATGTCTTAGATCTGATTAAGATCATACAAAATTTTTTTTAAAAATATTCCTTTAGATCCAATTAGATCTGAACGATCCTGTGCAAGAAAAATAGGAATTTTTCTTCAACTGGTATTAGAGCTATATTGGCAGTTCATCAGATCTATTTTAGATCTAATTTAATTTTTATTTATGATCTGATATTAAAAAATTTTAGATGTCACATCAGATGTGAATAGATCTAAAATTAAAAAATTAAAAATTTTATGATTTAGATCTATATTGTATGAGATGCATGACTAGACTAGAAATAGAATAGTTCTATGTGTAGTCTAGTATAATTATATTATTAAATTAATTAAATATAATTTTAAATCTAATTTATTTTTATATTTTTGATATTATATATTATTATATATATCTAAAATAGAAAAATAAAATTTTTAATTTTTATCTATGAGATATAGAAAGTGTAGGCTTCGACTATTATAGAATAGTTTCTATTTAAATGTCTAGAATATATTTTTTTTTTATTATCAAATTTAAAATTCTATTTTTAGATATTAAATATGATATTTCAGTCTAAAAGGCATGCAAGTTAATTTCAGTAAATGATACATTGAGATGTATTGCAAAACATGTAAGTTATGGTATCTATATTGTATAGTAGCAATATAGTAATTTTAGTCTAACTAGTTTTGTAGTAGAATTATATATTTTGATTAAGAAATTCTCCTTAACCGTCTGATCATAAGATCAAAGTAGAATTTAAAGGCCCTCTCCTCCTATTCGATGGGATGTTCTTATGATATGTAGGGGTGCTGCACGTTCCTTCTTAATCAAAAATCAAAACTTATTTTTTATAAAATTTTAGATTCTAAAATTCTAGGATTTTATTACATATTTTATTCATGAACCTAAAACTTAATTAAGAATTAAAATTATAAAATTAATTAGATCTAAAAGTTATGAATTTTCAGATCTAAGATATATTCATAACATTTGATATAGACTTAGGTAGCTCAATTAGGTCTAGTGGTTGATCAAAACGAATCAAGAGTTGGTTAGATGGGATCAAAGAAAGCTTAGATTTGATCAACCTAATAGGTTAGTTTGGATCAAGATCGAAATCACATTAAGATGTTGACCGAACAAGTCAAGATCTAATTTGGCTCCTCGTTTTGAGCGTCTGGATTTTGTTTAGGAACATAATTGGTTTTGATTTGTAAATTTGGTGTCTAAGGTAAGTCTGATAGGATACAGATCGATCTAATTTTTAATTGAAAGCTTATTGACCTAAATGCGTTCTTCAGTTTGAGTTAATGGCATGTCCCTCCATCGTCGTCAACTTACCTAGCCATTTCTGGTCGATCAATTTTTGAATTTGAGGTGCTAAACATTCGCAGCCACCCATGTCACTAGGTTAGGTCATAATTGTTAATGAATAGTTTTCAGTTTAGGAGATCCTAAAATTAAATCATTCTAGAAATATTAAGTTAAGGTCAATTCCCATCATTTGTAGATATGCGGATCTTTCCCGACGTTGATTGCTCTCTCGACTGGATACATGTTCAGTTGCAACTGGAAGATCGCAACCATCTCTATTAAGGCATTGAATGCTATGGGTTGGAGATGGGTTGGGTCAATATTTTCGAATAAGATGGAGAAAAAAACTCCAATCAGAATCTAATTCATGCAAATGGTGGTCTAAAACTTAACTCAGGAGTGGGATCAATATTCTACATGGTGGAGATTCATTGAATTAGAGATCAGGTTTTGGTGCACATTGATTAGAGAATCAGCTTGGACAAGAAGTTGTTTAACTTATCGAATTGACACCTCACTAAATAACTATTAGGTGAGGTGTGAGCAGTCGTGGACCGCACCAATACATTAGAAATCAATAATCATGAAGATTTTTGCATCTTTGCCAAAATAGTATAGAGATCTGAGTAAATAGTGGGAGCCTAATTTATTTAAAAATAAAATTTCTAAATAAATTGATTAAGTCTAATTATAAAATCTAACTAGAACCTTTGATTCTCTATAGGAAGATGTTTGCATCCAACCCACTAGCCCGCATCCTGAACACCCATAGATTGATCAAATCCAACTATAAGGATTGCCTTTAGAACTTCAAAATTATTTTGAATTTTGAGAAGTTGACTCATGTGTTGGAATAGGATCATCCCATCTTACCAGTCCGTCCATCTACTGATTAAAGAGCATCTCTTGAGAAGTGGATGGATGAAGATAATAAAGCTAGGTATTATATATTGGGCTCGATATTTGATGAGCTCCAGTGACAACATGAAAACATTAAGACTAGCCACCAAATGTTAGCTCACCTGCAAGAGTTGTTTTGTGAATGAGTCATGGAGCCAAAATCAGATCACTAAGAGACTGTTTAAGACTTAGATGCGTGATGGGTAGTCGGTCCAAGATCCTTATCTGATAATAATCAAGGACTTAGAAGAGCTTGAGATGCTCAGTGTCAAGTTAGATCAGGATCTACAGATTTATATAATTTTTGCAATCCTTGACTGATGCGTATGGGCAGTTTTCATCATGACATAACCATATGGTTATAAAACTTCAGAAATACTTGGCTGAGCCATGAAAATGCTTGGTTACTGCTGAGCTTTCTATGAAAGATTCTAAAGGCTACAGTCCTACATTGTGGAGCCAGACTTCCTCCAGAGAAAGTCTTTTGAAAGAAGAAGTGTTCATTGAAGAAGTAGGAAGTGGATGATGGAAGAAGAAGGCAAGTGACAGAAGAGGCCGCTGACAAAGAAAAATTTTTCATTGTAATACTGATGGCCATTGAAGTGAACTACCTTTGTACCCTGATAGCCTGAGAAAAGAGGAGATAGTATCCATCTGGGAGGTATGCTCGTTATAGAATTCTAATCTATATTTTTTCTGCATCTAGTGTTGGGTGTTTGATATCTGAATCTAGTCTCACGTGCACTTCTTGCAGGATCTGAGGATAGTAGGAGGCTGAGGTGGTGAGATGATCCTATGGTCGAGTGAAGGGAAATCCTGATTTCACCGATTAGGTTCGTTCAGATCTGATCAGATCAAGAGATATATTTCAAAATTTTTTCTTTTGATTCCAATCAGATCTTGATATGTTTCAGATAGATCTTATTATTATTAATAAAATAAAATTAAAGATAAATTAAATCAAATTTAATTTACCTGATTTGGTAATCCTATTACCCTGTTTTATGATCTTGTTTGCAGCGAAAGGTTTTGGATGCTTAGCCACGCAAGCGCCTGGCCTACCGGTATCCACTCAGATTAATCTGGAGTTCCTCTTCTTTTCTATCAGCCTCCAAAATCAGATCTTGGATCTGTATGGAGGATTCTTCAACTCTTTTTGAAGATGAGCAGTCATCCTTTGCGCAGCGCAACCTTCTTACTATTTGATCACCTTTCTTTGATCTGTAATTCACCAACCCAGGTCCAAACTCCTTTTGGACATGGAGAGCAAGGGGAGAGGTAGTTTGGCATGGAGAGTTGAGGAAGAGAGGTAGGCCTTGGGGCATGAGAAGAAACTATGTTCTCATATCATATCGTATCATTATCTGAAGTTGGGCTACAGGGTCTATAATTTATAGGCAGAAGCTGTGACCACTCCTCTTCTTCCGCACCAATTCACAATCTTTGTGAAATCAGATTAATCTGATTGGTGGAATAGAGTCCCTGGATTCCTCCTTAGAGAGGATGCCTAAAGACCAGTCAACGTTGTTTTAGAAACTCTAAATTGGAATCCACAAAGGAGAAATGAGTCCTTGTCCACAGGACTCCTAGCGCGCATCCAATTGCACATGCCTAGGGTGCGGTGACAGCCTTCTCCTTGCCAGGTTCTAGCAGAGAAACAGGCCCAGCTTACCAATAGGTAATGACAATGCGGTAAAGTCAAAGTGTCAATGGTCAACGTTTGACCAGTCAAAGGTAGAACTTTTGACCAAAGTCAAGAACAAGGAAATGGAGGTGACCAAAGAATGGCAGGTAATGTCTTATAAAATAAGACAACCTATTCTGACTTTGGACAACCTCCAGTCAGACCATGATGAAGGCCTCTAATTGAGCACAACTTCTTTGGCTCGACAAGGAAACTAATTTATTGATAGCAAGAAGACGTTAGGTTCAATCGAGTCTAGGCCCGATTTCCTTGAACCTATTGAATCTCATTCAGATCAATTGAACTAGATTAGTTCATTTGATGATCACAGATTTCAAACCCTTGTTTGTGTGACCCAGTTAGGTTTCAGTTCTGTATGTAATGGGAATATGATTCATGATCTTATCATTGACATTAGCATCGAAACTCCTTTCGATGGTCAGACTATTTCTGATTCGAACACAGCTATGAATGAATCGATCATCTAAATCATTCTAATTGCTCGCCACAATCCACGCAATGACACCTAGCAGATATGGTGCAACCCATCAAGAGCCTGAATACGACTCTGGTGCACGCTACCTGTGTGATTCAGTTCTTCTATCTTGAGCCACGATCAGATTAGGGTTAAAAGGTAAACTCGTCAACCTATTCTCTTGTCTTGATGTAATATCGATTCGGTCCAGTGTGAAAATCTAAATAGACTCGTTTCTATTTTTCACTCTGCCGATGGCTATGGGCTCTGGACTTGATTCTCATGATTATCATAGGGCTGCTCCTCTTACCACCGAGTAGATAGAGTTCCATCTTGATGCCATTCAGTTCCTACAATGACATGTCTAGCCAACATACACTCAGGGTTTCCATATGGCTGAAGACGGTAATTTGTATCAAATATAAACACCCAAGGGGACTGCCGTGCATCTAAGTCAAAGACCAGACACACTACTGCAAGCATCGAAGTCAGTCATCGACGAGAAGTAGACTCCTAATGACTATCAGGAATGGTCACGCTCGTGCCCTCATTGTCTCTAATGAGTACCTATACTCCGCTCATCGGTGTCTCACACCGTAGAATTAAGACTATCTCTCTAAAGAGAAGCAATTGTACCCAACCTTCCGGATCAATAAACCATCATCTCGTGAATCCTATGGTCGGAGCAATTTATGAGTTACAATGATTATTCATGTCTTAATTTTCACTCTTGAAATATGAATTATCATACCATTAATCAAGGATGTATCATAGACTAATACACATATGTGTAAGAAAATAACCATTTATTGCTTTTAGTCAAAATTATATATTTTGCC
>QRFJ01003442.1:73027-112509 GCA_006176705.1 Cocos nucifera | reverse complement strand
CCCACCAGCTCTCCAATAGGTGCGTGACACGTGGACAAAAGTCAAAGTATCAATGGTCAACATTTGACCAGTCAAAGGTAGACTTTTGACCAAAGTCAAAGAACAAGAAATGGCAGGTGACCAAAAATGGTAGGTAATGTCTTACAAAATAAGACAACCTTTTCTGACTTGGACAACCTCCAGTCAGACCATATGAAGGCCTCTGATTGAGCACAAACTTCTTTGGCTCAAATAGGATAACTTATTTGTGATAGCAAAAGAAGAACGTTAGGTTCAATCGAGTGCTAGCACGATTTTCTTGAACCTAATTGAATCTCATTCAGATCAATTGAACTGGATCAGTTCAATTGATGATCACTAGATTCAAACCCTTATTTGTGTGATCCCAGTTAGGTTCAGTTCTGTATGGTAATGGGATATGTCATGATCTCTATCATCGACATCATCGAAACTCCTTTCGATGGATCAGAACTCTTCTAATTCGAACAGCTAGAATGATCGATCATCTAAATCATTCTAATTGCTCTCAAAATCCACCAGTGACACCTAGCAGTATATGGTGGCAACCCATCAGAGCTGAATGTGAACCTCTTGATGTAGCTACCGGTGTGATTAAGTCCTTCCATCTTGAGCCCCGATCAGATTAGGGTTAAGGTAAACTCATCAAACCCTAGTTTCTGTCATATGATGTAATCATTCGATTCAAGTCGATGTGAAAATCTAAATAGAAACTCTTTCTATTATTTCACTCTGCCATGGCCATGGACTTCTGGACTTGATTCTCATGATCATCATAGGGCTGCTCCTCTACCAACGAGGTAGATAGATTCCATCTTGATGCAATCCAGTTCCTATAATGAACATGCTATAGCCAACATACACCTCAGGGTTCCGAATGGCTAGGAGACCAAGTAATGGTGTAGTCAAACTATAACACCCTCAAGGTGAACTACCGATGCACCTTAGGTCAAAGAACCTGACACACTACTGCAGCATCGAGTCAGTCATTGACGAGAAGGTAGACTTCGTAATGACTACTCAAGGTGGTCACGCTCAGTACCCTCGTTCTCTAACGAGTACCTATACTCTCGCTTTGGTGTCTCCACACCATAGACTCAAGACTCATCTACTAGAGAGAAGCGATTGCACACCAACCTTTCGGATCAATCACCATCCTCGTGATGATCCTATGGTTGGGAGCATTTTAAGAGTTAACAATGATTATTCATGTCTTAAATTTTCAACTCTTGAAAATATGAATTATCATTACCATTAACTCAAAGAATGTATCACAGACACTAAATACACATATGTGATAGAAAATAACCCATTTTATTTATTATAGTCATAATTATAATTTTGCCTTTAGAAGTGTATTACAAGTGTCAGCCAATTCTGGCTTCTAGGAAACATATATCTAACATCCTTGACCTAATCTAAAATAATAAATTGATTAGATTTAGTCAGTTCTCTAATTAAGTCCATTCTTTAATCTAATCTTAGGTTTAACCTAGTTAATGGATCTAATCCCCACTAACCCATTAACCCAATGTGTTATGATTCGTGTCATAGGATCTTCAATTTACATTCCTAGAATCTAATCAAACAACTTCTTAATTCTTAATTAAATTTTGGGCTGAGGGTTGGGGTTTGGCTTTTCGAAAATAATTTTTATATTTGTAAAACATTTTTGCAACATGGTTCTATCAACAAAGTTGCATGTGTGATTCATAATCAATATGCAAGTAAAATAAACATAAAACTACTTTAGATCTAATCTAAACAAGTTCATGTAATTGAAATAGTTTCAATAATAATCAATCATAAATCTTCCTAGATCAAATCTAACATATTTATGATGATTAAAATTAGATTAAAATATTTTTAATTATATCATAAAATTTCTTAGATCTAATCAAAAATTTTATGATCAATATTTTAGATCAGCATGTACTAGGATAATCTATCCACTGTAAGAGATAAACCTTACAGCAGGACAATCTTATGGCAGTCCGTGCAATCTAAAATATTTTATTTTTAGATATAAAATTATTTTAAATCTATTAAATTATATATAAAATTAAATTAAATTTAATAAATTTATGATTAGAGTCAGATCATCACGAACTAGGATAATCTTTTTACCGTAAGGGGTAAACCTTACAACAAGACAACCTTATGGTAGTTCATGAGATCTAAATTTTTTAATTTTAAATTTAATAATTAAATTATAAATTAAATTTAGTCTAAAAAATAATCTAAATATGCAAAAAAATTATGTAATAAGAACCTAGGCTCTGATATCAATTATAGGAACTAGATCTAGGATTTTAGGATTAGATCTTGAAATTTTTTCAAGATCAGGCAGTGAAAGATTAAAATTAATCAAAATTAATCTAAAATATTCTAGATCTAAGATATTATTATATGATTATTACATGCTATTTAAATCAAAAATTAAAAATTAAATAAGAAAGAAAAGATTGATCATATCAACCTAGATCTATACTACATCTAATGTAGTTATAAAATAACAGATCGAATCTACTATTTGAGCAAGTTAGACGTTCTAACTTGTTGATTCAGGTTTGATGATGATGTCATGAGCCACACACGTGTCTGGCCTCTAGGAGTCATCCACATGAGTCCACGAACACGATTGGAGATCCTAATGCAGGAAATAAGCACAGTATGCTAGACTGTGCTGATCTATCTTCGACGATCGATCTGATGCTTTCTTCTTCAAAACTTGGATACTTTAAAATACCAAAAGGAAGAGAAGAAGATTTGTGATGCTAAGACACCTCTCAAAAGCTCACAAAAAGGAAGGAAGAGATCTAGAACAAAAATCCTAGAAGAAGACCCTCTTCTTCTTCTTTGTTCTCTTGCTAGATACCCTGATTTGTGTTTTTAATATCTCCATGACCTAGATGAATTTTTTTCTAAATTTTCTATACCAAAGAGACCTCTCAAATGTCTACAATCAAAAAAAATTTTAGTAAATTTTTTTTTTTAAATAAAGAGATATGTAGAGTCTAAGATTGGTAAAAAACCTAGATAGGAAAGTCACCAAATGGCAGGTTGTTGGGGTGCCCAAGAGTTGGGCACCCCCACCTTACTTTTCTACCATGGAGCAGCAAGAGAGGGTGCAACAAATGCCAAAGAATGCTGTGAAAGAGTGAGAGAAAATAGGGAGGTGGCGGCATGAAAGGAAAGAAGTGTTTTGGTTGACTAGGATTCTATCTCATAGAATCCTAATGCAAAACCAATCTCGCCTTTTGACTTGGTCATTAAATAAATTTCCATATGAGAAAAATGAAGAGAGAAGAGATGCATGAGATTGCTTGGGACATGGAGATTTTTCATGTAAAAGAGAAGAAAGGAGTGGGGCATGAGGAATTAGGTGGTGCAAGGATAGAGAGTCCTAATCATACTAGGACTCCTATTTTGACCTGGTCAAATAAGATCTTTTAACCAAATAAAAATAAGAGTAAACCAATCTAATTAAATAAGATCGTAACTCATTTAAGGATTTAATTAAATTATATTTTATTTTAAATTTATTTTCTAATCAAATTAGAAAATTGGGTTGACCGAAGTCCTAGTTAGACTAGGACTAGTTCTTCCTTACACTTGGCTTGTCCAATAAATCAATTGGATTTGATCCAATCAAGCCCAAACCAAATCTAATTAAATCATATTTAATTATACTTAATCTCAACCTATTGGGTTAATCAAATTAAGTCAATTAATAATTAAATTGCTAATCGATCCTCCTGCAACACTTGCACTAGGTCAAACAACAATCGTATTGATCGTTTAACCTTAAAACAATTCTAAATTGCTGATCAACCATCCGATCGAAATGTGAAATTTAATGTGTGTGAGCTCATAGGTCTAAATCTAAGCTGGTAGCATAGAAATAAATTTTTATATCAATCAAAGTGATCATCTAGCAATAATACCTGATGGCTGGATAGGTCGAAGCTGTAGAACACCATCTTTAGAATCCATGCGGATATAGTTTTCATATAATTCATCCTCTTGACTATAATGCTCATAGGACACCTTAGAGTTTAACTGTTAACTTTGATCAGATTGTCCATATTGTATTTCAAAATATCAAATCCATCTGATTGATTATCCTAACCAAGGTTTTGCTATATTGAAATACAGTGATACATTCTTCTCCAACTCTTGGAGTGGTTAATTCCATCTTGATTATACTCCAACATTGCAAGTACTTGACTATGCCTACAAGCCTTCCATTGCTAAATTAGAAATTTAGTTAGTCCAGTACCAAAGCATAGTGAGTTGCTTGCAAGTCACTAAGGTGATCTTAGGTCTAAGGGATACTTATACCTATATCATATCAGAGACATTCTCGATACCAGAATACTCTAGAGTTGGTCACATTCAATATACCCATACATCTCACCTATATGCCATACCAGTATCTCCACACTCCTTGGTTAAGAGGACAACCAACATATATGGCATATAGCAACCTATGCTCGATAAACATTGTCCTCCTAATTAACAGCCTATCATTTGGTCATGAATAAATTTAAGGACTAATCGATAAATCCTCTCTTTATCAAAACTAAATAGTCCTAAGGACTTCATCACAATAATGGAGTTCATTAGAAGATGTAAACTTGTGATGAAAAAGATGCCAAAAAATTTTTATTAGTTAATAAATAAATTATAATATCTCAACCATCAATAGACTGATGATTGGCTTTAGGATACTGTGTCGAGTGGCTTTAGAATAAGTTGGAGTTGTTAAAAATTGTGTCCCAAAGCCAATCATTAGCCTGTTGATGGTTGAGATATTATAATTGATTTATTAATTTATAAAAAATTTTTGACATCTTTTTCATCATAAATTTACATCTTCTAATAAACTATATTATTGTGATGAAGTCCTTAGGACTATTTAGTTTTGAAAAAGAGAGGATTTATCAATTAGTTCTTAAATTTGTTCACGACCAAATGATAGATTGTTAATTAGGATGACAGCATCTATCGAGCACAGATTACTATATGCCATATAGGTTGGTTGTCCTCTTAACTAAGGAGTGTGGAGATACTGGTATGGCATACAGGTGAGATGTATGGGTACATCATCATTAAATGTGATCAACTCCAGAATATTCTATTGTCAAGAATGTTTTTGATGGAATATAGGTATAAGTATCCCTTAGACCTGAGTGAAGGGAAATCCTGATTTTCCGGTCCAGGTTCGTTCAGATCTGATCAGATCAAGAGATATATTTCAAAAATTTTTCTCTTGATCCCAATCAGATCTTGATATATTTTAGATCTAATTCTTATTATTTTAATAAAATAAAATTAAAAGATAAATTAAATCAAATTTAATTTACCTGATCTGGGTAATCCTATTACCCTATTGATGATCCTGTTTGCAGCGGAAGATTCTGGATCTTAGCCACGCAAGCGCCTGGCCTCTACCGGTATCCACTCAGGTTGGATCTGGAGATCCTCTTCTTCTCTATCATGCCTCCTAAAATCAAATCTGGATTTGATCTGGAGGATCTTCAAAACTCTTTTGAAGATGAGCAGTCGTCCTTTGCAGCAGCGCAGCCTTCTTATTTTGATCGCCTTTCTTTGATCTGAATCACACCAACCAAGGTCCAAAACTCCTTTTGGACGTGGAGAGCAAGGGGAGAAGATGGTTTGGCATGGAGAGGGAGCGGAGAGGCAGCCTTGGGGCATGGGGTTTCTCAATTGAATTGCTTTTTTTAATCTGAGTTGGGCGCAGGGTCTTATTTATGAGTTAATAATGATTATTAACTCTTGAAAATATTATTATTCAGATCAAACTCCTCTTCTTCTCAACCAATCACAACCATTTGTGAAATCAGATCTAAATGTGATTGGTGGGAATAGAGTCCCATGGATTCCTCCTTAGAGGGCGCCTAAGACCAGTCAAAGTTGGTTCTTAGAAGAACTCTAATTGGAATCCAAAAAGGAGATGGAGTCCTTGTCCAACAAGGACTCCTAGGCGCCTCCAACTTGGGCACACGCCTAGGGTGGCGTGCGCCCTTCTCCTTGCCAGGTTCTGGCAGGGGGACAGGCCCCCACCAGCTCTCCAATAGGTGCATGACATGTGGTCAAAAGTCAAAGTGTCAATGGTCAACATTTGACCAGTCAAAGGTAGACTTTTGACCAAAGTCAAAGAACAAGAAATGGCAGGTGACCAAAAATGGCAGGTAATGTCTTACAAAATAAGACAACCTTTTCTGACTTGGACAACCTCCAGTCAGACCATATGAAGGCCTCTGATTGAGCACAAACTCCTTTGGCTCAAATAGGATAACTTATTTATGATAGCAAAAGAAGAACGTTAGGTTCAATCGAGTGCTAGCACGATTTTCTTGAACCTAATTGAATCTCATTCAGATCAATTGAACTAGATCAGTTCAATTGATGATCACCAGATTCAAACCCTTGTTTGTGTGACCCAGTTAGGTTCAGTTCTGTATGGTAATGGGATATGTCATGATCTCTATCATCGACATCATCGAAACTCCTTTCGATGGATCAGAACTCTTCTGATTCGAACAGCTAGAATGATCGATCATCTAAATCATTCTAATTGCTCCCAAAATCCACCAGTGACACCTAGCAGTATATGGTGGCAACCCATCAGAGCTGAATGCGAACCTCTTGGTGCAGCTACCTGTGTGATTAAGTTCTTCTATCTTGAGCCCCGATCAGATTAGGGTTAAGGTGAACTCGTCAAACCCTAGTCTCTGTCATATGATGTAATCATTCGATTCGAGTCCAATGTGAAAATCTAAATAGAAACTCTTTCTATTATTTCACTCTGCCATGGCCATGGGATTTCTGGACTTGATTCTCATGATCATCATAGGGCTGCTCCTCTACCACCGAGGTAGATAGATTCCATCTTGATGCAATCCAGTTCCTACAATGAACATGCTATAGCCAACATACACCTCAGGGTTCCATATGGCTAGGAGACCGAGTAATGGTGTAGTCAAACTATAACACCCTCAAGGTGAACTATCGATGCACCTCAGGTCAAAGAACCAGACACACTACTGCAGCATCGAGTCAGTCATTGACGAGAAGGTAGACTTCCCTAATGACTACTCGAGGTGGTCACGCTCAGTGCCCTCGTTCTCTAACGAGTACCTGTACTCTCGCTCCGGTGTCTCCACACCGTAGACTCAAGACTCATCTACTAAAGAGAAGCGATTGTACACCAACCTTCCGGATCAATCACCATCCTCGTGATGATCCTATGGTCGGGAGCATTTTATGAGTTAATAATGATTATTCATGTCTTAAATTTTCAACTCTTGAAAATATGAATTATCATTACCATTAACTCAAAGGATGTATCACAGACACTAAATACACATATGTGATAGAAAATAACCCATTTTATTGATTTTAGTCAAAATTATAATTTTGCCCCTAGAAGTGTATTACAAGTGTCAGCCAATTCTGGCTTCTAGGGCACATATATCTAACAATCTCCCACTTGTCCTAAAGCCAATTGGCTACAAGTCTAAGTCCCATCTTCTCAAGGTGGGCTTCGATCTTCTGCTGGCCCAACGGCTTTGTAAGTGGGTCTGCCACATTATCTGCGGAGTTGACTCTCTTGACCTCGACATAACCCTTCTCGAGGTAATCGCGGATGAGGTGGTATCGCCGCTCAATATGCTTGGATTTCTGGTGAGACCTCGGCTCCTTAGCAAGGGCTATGGCACCATTGTTGTCGCAGTATAGAGGAATGGCATCTGATGGCATTACTCCAATTTCTGCAGCAAACTTCTTGTACCAGAATGCTTTCTTCGCAGCCTTCTGATGCAGCGATATATTCTGCTTCCATGGTGGAATCTGCTATCACCATTTGCTTGGAACTCTTCCAGCTGACAGCTCCACCATTGCACACAAACAGACTCCCAGATGTCGACTTTCGATCTTCTATATCGGACATGAAAGTCCGAGTCTGTGTATCCCTGGACTTGGAGTTCTCCATTACCAAAGACCAACATCATATCCTTAGTTCTTCTTCAAGTACTTAAGGATACATTTCACAGAAGTCCAGTGTTCTTCACCTGGATTTGACTGATATCTGCTTGTGACACTCACAGCATGGGCTATATCAGGTCGTGTACATAGCATGGCATACATGAGGCTCCCTATTGCAGAAGCATAAGGGATCTTGCTCATGCGTTCTATTTCCTCAGGTGTGCTGGGGCACATCTTCTTGGAAAGATGAATACCATGTCTGAAGGTATTAATCCCTCTTAGAGTTTTCCATACTAAACCTCTTTAGTACTTTCTCTCTATGTACATCTTCTGTGAAAGTCCTAGCATCCTATTCGGTCTATCCCTATAGACCTTAATTCCTAGAATAAAGGATGCTTCACCTAGGTCTTTCATGGAGAATTCCTTGGACAACCACATTTGACTGATGTCAACATGGGAATATCATTCCCAATAAGGAGGATGTCATCCACGTACAATACGAGGAAGACAACAGCGCTCCCACTGACCTTTTTGAAAACACATGGTTCCTCTTCGTTTTTTGATGAAACCAAACTTTTTGATCACATCATTGAAATGAGTGTTCCAGCTCCGAGATGCTTGCTTAAGTCCATATATGGACCTTTGCAGCTTGCAAACCTTGTGATCAGTATCACTGGATGTGAAACCTAGCGGCTGTTCCATATAGATATCTTCCTCAAGATATCCATTTAAGAATGCCATTTTCACGTCCATTTGCCATATTTCATAATCGAAATAGGCTGCAACGGCAAGCAATGTGCGGATGGATTTTAGCATAGCCACTGGGGAAAAGGTATCCTGATAGTCAATGCCTTCGCGTTGACTATAACCTTTTTGCCACTAGTCTAGCCTTGAATGTCTCCACATTCCCATCTGCACCAATCTTTCTCTTGAAGATCCATTTACACCCAATAGGTACTATACCTTCTGGTGGATCTACCAAGGTCCAGACTTGGTTTGAGTGCATCGAGTCAATTTCTGACTGCATTGCCTCTAGCCATTTCTCGGAGTCGATATCTGATATCGCCTCGTTGTAGGTTTTGGGATCATCACCATGAGCACCATTACCTACGAGGAATATTTCCTCTACACTTCCTCTGAAATAATACCTAAGTATCTTTCAGGGGGACGGAAAACTCTTTCCGATCTACGAGGTGGAGGAGGTAGTGTTCTTATTGGCTCAACCTGATTTGGTTCCTCTTGGTCCTTAGCTCGTTCTGCTTGTGAGACTTTCTCATCAAGCTTGATCTGCCTTCCAATGCCGCTATCTTGAATAAACTATTTTTCAAGAAAGATGGCATGTCGACTCACAATCACATTGTGGTCTTCTGGAATGTAGAAATAGTATCCTAATGACTCTTTAGGATATCCTATGAATCGAGCTCTAAAGGACCTAAACTCTAACTTGTCCGCTTGTTGTCTTTTGACATGAGCCGGACAACCCCAAATTCTGAGATGACTCAGACTTGGTTTCTTACCGTGCCATATCTCATACGGTGTGGTAGGAACGGTTTTAGAGGGAACCCTATTCAGTAGATAAATTGAAGTTAACAATGAGTGTCCCCAAAGAAAATCAGAGAGGTCTGTGAAGCTCATCATGGATCGAACCATATCCTAATAGGGTCCGATTTCTCCATTCTGAAACCCCGTTGAGTTGAGGTGTTCCTGGTGGAGTCCATTGAGAGACTATGCCATTTTCCTTGAGATAGTCTAGGAATTCCCGGCTAAGGTATTCACCTCCTCGATCTGATCGAAGAACCTTAATGGGTTTTCCAGTTTGTTTTTCTACTTCATGTCTGAATTCTTTGAACTTTTCAAAAGCTTCAGACTTGTGTCTCATAAGATACACATACCCATACCTAGACAGATCATCGGTAAAGGTAATGAAGTAGACAAAATTGCCTCTAGCCGGCACATCAAATGGGCCGCACACACATCAGTATGTACTAGGGCAAGGAGATCTGTGGCCCTCTCCCCATGTCCAACAAAAGGGAGTTTAGTCATTTTGCCTTGAAGACAGGATTCACAAGTTGGATATGACTCGGAAGTCAATGGACTCAATAGCCCATTTTTCTCCAATTTGTTGATCCTATCTTCTGCTATATGACCTAATCTCAGGTGCCATAGATATCTGTCGTTTGGACTATCCCTAGGTCGTTTGGCATTCATGTTTTGCTCGATAGTTAGAATAGGTACATCAATATGTAGCTGATAAAGACCATTAATAAGGAAACCATTTGCAATTTTATTTCTTTCATAAAGAATGTTACAATGGTCCTTAAAGAAGGTGATCACATAACCTTCTTGTGCTAAGCATGAAACAGAAATCAAATTTCTGCTAGCTGTAGGCACATAATAACAGTCTTTCAAAACTAAGTCTAAACCAGATGGTAATCGAAGAGGGTATGTTCCCATGGCTACTGCAGCAACTCTTGCTCCATTACCGATGCATAGGATCATGTCTCCATCCCTCAGCCTCCTGCTATCCTCAAGATCCTGCATAGAAGTGCACAGATGAGCACTAGAACCAGAGTCAAGCACCCAACTGGATGCAGAAGAAACCGTAAGGTTAGACTCAATAACGAGCATACCTCCAGAAGGACCTTCCTTCTTGTTCTTTAGGGTGGCCAGGTAAGTAGGGCAGTTCCGCTTCCAATGGCCGTCGCTGTTGCAATGAAAACACTTTCCTTTGACATCGGCCTTCTTCTTCGACTCTGCCTTCTTCTTCTTTGATCCTTCCACCTTTTGCTTTTTTACAGACTTCTTTTTCTTTCCATAAGACTTTCTTTTGGAAGAAGTCCGTTCCATAGCAAGAACTGAGCCTTTAGAACCTTTCATATAGAAAGCTCAGCGGTAACCAGCATATTCATTAACTCGGCCAAGGAATTTTGAAGTTTATGCATGTGGTAATTCATGATGAATTGCCCATATGCATCAGTCAAGGATTGCAGAATAATATCGTTCTGCAGGTCCAAGTCCAACTTCACACCGAGCTTCTCAAGCTCTTCCATGTCCTTGATCATTGTCAGACAGTGATCTTGGACTGACTGCCCATCACGCATCTTAGCCTTAAAAAGTTATTTTGTGACTTGATATTTGGCTGCGCGACTCTGTTCACCAAACATCTCCTGCAGGTGAGCCAACATTTGGCGAGCAGTCCCGATATCCTCATGTTGGCGCTGGAGCTCATCAGACATCGAGCCCAACATGTAATATCTGGCCTTATTATCTTCGTCAATCCATTTTTTTAGAGACGCTCTCTGTTCAACAGATGGATGGACTGGTAATGTGGGAGGGTCCTGGTCCAAAACATGGGTTAACTTCTCGAAACCAAAACAATTTTGTAGTTCCTGAGCCAATCTTTATAATTGGGTCCGGTCAGTCTATGTGTGTCCAGGATACGTGCCAATGGGTTGGACGCAGACATATTCCTGTAGAGAGTCAAAGATTCTAGTTAGATACTGTAATTTTGACTTCGACCAATTTATTTAGGGATTTTATTTTTAAACAAATTAGCTCCCACTATTTTTTTGGATCCCTACACTCCCTCTGTAGAGATGCGAAAATCTCCACGATTAATGATTTCTAGTGGGTGGTGCGGTCTCACCAACTTACTCATCACCTCACCTAACAGTTATTGGTGATGGGTTAGCCAATGAGTGAACAACTCTTGTTCAATGATTCTCTAATCATGGTGCACCCAAACTTGGTCTCTAATTCATGAATCTCACCGTATCTGGAATATTGATCCACTTCTTAGTTAAGTCAGACCCACCATTTGCATAGACTGGGTTCCTAATTGAGTGTCTCTCACCGTATCCAAAATATTGAGCCCAACTCATCCTCCAGCCCATAGCATCCAATGCCTAATAGACATGGTTGCATCTTCCCGGTGCAACTGAGCCACTGTATCCAGCCGAGAACAATCAACCCCGGGAAGGGCCCGCACATCTACAATGGTGGAAGACCTCAGACTTAATCTTTTCTTAGGGAGAATTGATTCAGGTCTCATTAAACTAGACTTAGGCTTAGTCATAATAATTATGACTAACCTAGTGGCATGGGTTAGCTCGGATTATTGACCACCTCAGATCAGAACTATGTCAACAGATATGGCCAGGTAAGTGAGACTGATGGAAGGAATATGCCATTAACTCGTACAAGAATGCATTCAAGGTCGAGTAGCTTCCAATTAAAAACCAGTCGGTCGTCTATGCCAAACTTACCTTAGACACCAAATTGTTGAGCCAGAACCAATTGGATTAGCCTACAATCCAGACTCTAACCTCTGAGCCTAATTAGGTCTTGCTTGATCGTGACTCGATCTTGACCCAGACTTAATCCTATTAGGCTGGTCAATTTAAGCATTGTTGATCCCATCTAACCAACTCTTGATTCGGTTTGATCAACCGCTTAGACCTAATTGAGCTACCCAAGCCCAAACCCAGTATTATGAATATGTCTTAGATCTGAAATTCTCAATTTTAGACCTAATTGATATTCCATAATCTTAATTCTTAATTAAGTAGGGTTCATAAATAAAATATGCACAATAAATCCTAGGGTTTTAGGATCTAGGGTTTTGTAGAAAGTAAGTTTTGGGTTTCTGATTAAGGACGAACACGCAGCACCCCTACACATCATAAGAACACCCCATCGAATGGAAAGAGAGGGCCTTTAAACCCTTCTTCGTTCTTATGACCGGACGGCCAAGAGGAATGCCTTAATCAGGAACATTCAATACTACAAAACAATATCAGATCTATATCATATATCTCATATATAAAGTAGATCTAATTATGGCATATTTTGCATACATCTCATGTATCATAATCATGCATATTTTTAGATCTAAATTATCTCATAATAATCTAAAAAATTAGATTTAAATTGATCTAATCAAAATAAATTCTAATCTAGACAATTATGTAGAACTATTCTACAACTAGTCTAGACATGCATCAATCATATCTCATATGATATTCAAAAATTAAATAATTTTTATTTGCTATTTTTCAGATATTATTATAACACTTATGATATCAGAAAATAGTAAATAAAAAGATCTAAAAAATGATTTAATCAAATTAAATCAAAAATATGCAAGAATATTCTATAGAACTATTCTATTCTAGAACTAGTCATGCATATCTTCTAATCATAGATCCAAATTATTTAATTTTAATTTTTTCTGATTTCAGATCTGATCACATCTTATGTGACATCTGAAATCACTTATTTTCTAATTAAAATAATTTTAAAATCAGATCTAAACAATTTTAGAACCATGGCTCTGATACCAGTTGAAGGGAAATCCTGATTTTCCGGTCCAGGTTCGTTCAGATCTGATCAGATCAAGAGATATATTTCAAAAATTTTTCTCTTGATCTCAATCAGATCATGATATATTTTAGATCTAATTCTTATTATTTTAATAAAATAAAATTAAAAGATAAATTAAATCAAATTTAATTTACCTGATCTGGGTAATCATATTACCCTGTTGATGATCCTGTTTGCAGCGGAAGGTTCTGGATCTTAGCCACGCAAGCGCCTGGCCTCTACCGGTATCCACTCGGGTTGGATCTAGAGATCCTCTTCTTCTCTATCACACCTCCAAAAATCAGATCTGGATCTGATTTGGAGGATCTTCAAAACTCTTTTGAAGATGAGCAGTCGTCCTTTGCAGCAGTGCAGCCTTCTTATTTTGATCGCCTTTCTTTGATCTGAATCGCACCAACCAAGGTCCAAAACTCCTTTTGGACGTAGAGAGCAATGGGAGAAGATGGTTTGGTGTGGAGAGGGAGGGGAGAGACAGCCTTGGGGCGTGGGGTTTCTCAATTGAATTGCTTTTTTTAATCTGAGTTGGGCGCAGGGTCTTATTTATAGACTAGCTGTGATCCAACTCCTCTTCTTCCCAACCAATCACAACCCTTTGTGAAATCAGATCTAAATCTGATTGGTGGGAATAGAGTCCCCTGGATTCCTCCTTAGAGGGTGCCTAAGACCAGTCAAAGTTGGTTCTTAGAAGAACTCTAATTGGAATCCAAAAAGGAGATGGAGTCCTTGTCCAACAAGGACTCCTAGGCGCCTCCAACTTGGGCACACGCCTAGGGTGGCATGCGCCCTTCTCCTTGCCAGGTTCTGGCAGGGGGACAGGCCCCCACCAGCTCTCCAATAGGTGCATGACATGTGGTCAAAAGTCAAAGTGTCAATGGTCAACGTTTGACCAGTCAAAGGTAGACTTTTGACCAAAGTCAAAGAATAAGAAATGGCAGGTGACCAAAAATGGCAGGTAAGTGTCTTACAAAATAAGACAACCTTTTCTGACTTGGACAACCTCCTAGTCAGACCATATGAAGGCCTCTGTTTGAGCACAAACTCCTTTGGCTTAGACAGGACAACTTATTTATGATAGCAAAAGAAGAACGTTAGGTTCAATCGAGTGCTAGCATGATTTTCTTGAACCTAATTGAATCTCATTCAGATCAATTGAATTGGAACAGTTCAATTGATGATCACCAAATTCAAACCCTTGTTTGTGTGACCCAGTTAGGTTCAGTTCTGTATGGTAATGGGATATGTCATGATCTCTATCATCGACATCATCGAAACTCCTTTCGATGGATCAGAACTCTTCTGATTCGAACAGCTAGAATGATCGATCATCTAAATCATTCTAATTGCTCCCAAAATCCACCAGTGACACCTAGCAGTATATGGTGGCAACCCATCAGAGCTGAATGTGAACCTCTTGGTGCAGCTACCTGTGTGATTCAGTTCTTCTATCTTGAGCCCCGATCAGATTAGGGTTAAGGTGAACTCGTCAAACCCTAGTCTCTGTCATATGATGTAATCATTCGATTCAAGTCCAATGTGAAAATCTAAATAGAAACTCTTTCTATTATTTCACTCTACCATGGCCATGGATTTTGGACTTGATTCTCATGATCATCATAGGGCTACTCCTCTACCACCGAGGTAGATAGATTCCATCTTGATGCCATCCAGTTCCTACAATGAACATGCTATAGCCAACATACACCTCAAGGTTCCATATGGCTAGGAGACCGAGTAATGGTGTAGTCAAACTATAACACCCTCAAGGTGAACTGTCGATGCACCTCAGGTCAAAGAACCAGACACACTACTGCAGCATCGAGTCAGTCATTGACGAGAAGGTAGACTCCCTAATGACTACTCGAGGTGGTCACGCTCAGTGCCCTCGTTCTCTAACGAGTACCTATACTCTCGCTCCGGTGTCTCCACACCATAGACTCAAGACTCATCTACTAAAGAGAAGAGATTATACACCAACCTTCCAGATCAATCACCATCCTCGTGATGATCCTATGGTCAGGAGCAATTTATGAGTTAATAATGATTATTCATGTCTTAAATTTTCAACTCTTGAAAATATGAATTATCATTACCATTAACTCAAAGGATGTATCACAGAGACTAAATACACATATGTGATAGAAAATAACCCATTTATTGATTTTAGTCAAAATTATAATTTTTCCCCTAGAAGTGTATTACAAGTGTCAGCCAATTCTGGCTTCTAAGGCACATATATCTAACACTGAGATCACCTCAATGACTTGCAAGCAACTCATTGGGCTTTGGTACTGGATTAACTAAATTTTTAATTTAGCAATGGAAGGCTTTTGAGCATAGTCAAGTACTTGCGAAGTTAGAGTACGATAAAGATGGAATTAACCACTCCAAGAGTTGGTGAAGATTGTATCACTGTATTTCAATATAACAAAACCTTGCCAGGGTAATCCATCAGATGGATTTGATATTTTAAAATATAGTGTGGACAATTTGATCAGGGTTGACAGTTGAACTCTGAGTTATCCTACGAGCATTATGGTCAAGGGGATGAATTTTTGGAAACTATATCTGCATGGGTTCTAAGGATGGTGTTCTATACCTTCGACCTATCCGACCATCGGATATCATTGCTAGATGGTCACTTTGATTGGTATACAAATTTATTCCTATACTACCGACTTAGGTTTAGATCTATGAGGTTACATATATTAGAGTTCATATTTTGATCGAATGGTTGATCAATGATTTAGAATCATTTTAGGATTAAACGATCAATACGGTTGATGTTTGAGCTAGTGCAAGTGTTGTAGGAGGATCGATTAGCAATTTGATTACTAATTGGCTTAATTTGATTAAGCTAGTAGGCTGAGATTAAGTCTAATTAAATATGATTTATTTAGATTTGATTTGGACTTGATTGGATCAAATTCAATTGGTTTATTGGATAAGCCAAGTGCAAGGAAGAAGTAGTCCTAGTCTAACTAAGACTTAGGTCAATCCAATTTTTTAATTTGATTAAAAAATAAATTAAAATTAAATCTAATTTAAACTAATTTAAATAAGTTTTTAAATAGGTTAGGGTCTTATTTAATTGAATTAGATTACTCTTATTTTTATTTGGTTAAAAGATCTTGTTTGACCAGGTTAAAATAGGAGTCCTAGTCACACTAGGACTTCCTATTCCTTGCGCCACCTAATCTTCATGCCCCACCACTTTCTCTTTATATTTTTACATAAAATTATCCATGCCCAAAGGCTTCTCACACCCCTTTTCTCTCTTCTATTTCTCATATGGAAGTTTTGTTGCATGACCAAGTCCAAAGGGGAAGTTGATTTCACTTAGGATTCTATGAGATAGAATTCCAAGTCAACTAAAAGTCCTCCTTCCCTTCATGCCGCCACCTCCCTTATTTCTCTCTCTCTCACACATTTTTTTGGGTTTATTTGCATCATCTCTTGCTGGTCCATGGTAGAAGAAAATGGTGGGGTGCCCAAGAGTTGGGCGCCCCAAAAACTTCCCTTATTTGGTCCTTCCTAGTCTAATTTTTTGATCTAACTTGGACTCTATATATCTCTTTATTTAAAAAAATTTTTTTGCTAAAATTTGTTTAAATTGTATACATTTGAGAGGTCTCTTTGTTATAGAAAAATTAGAAAAAAATTCATTTAGGTCATGGAGATATTAAAAACATAAATCAGGATGTCTAGAAAAAGAACAAAGAAGAAGAAGAGGGTCTTCTTCTAGGGTTTTTTGTTTCAGATCTCTTCCTCCCTTTTTGTGAGATTTTTAGAGGTGTATCAATATCATAAATCTTCTTCTCTTTCTTTTGGTATTTTGGAGTATCCAAGTTTCAAAGAAGAAAGCATCAGATCGATCATCGAAGAGAGATCAGCACAGTGCTGGCATACTGTGCTGATTTCCTGCATCAGGATCTCTGATCATGTTCGTGGGCTCATGTGGATGACTCCTAAAGGCTGTATGTATGCGTGGCTTGTGACTTCATTCTCAAGCCTAGATCAGTAAGTTGAAATATCTAACTTGCTCAGTTAACAGATTTGATCTGTTATTTTATAGATACATTAGATATAGTATAGATCTAGGTTGATATGGTCAACCTTTTCTTTCTTGTTTAATTTTTAATTTTTAATTTAAATATCATGTAATAATTATATAATAAAATCTTAGATCTAGAATATTTTAGATTAATTTTAATTTATTTTAATTTTCTGCTGCTTGATCTTGAAAAAGTTTCGAGATCTAATTCTAAAACCCTAGATCTGGTTCCTTCAATTGGTATGAGAGCCTAGGTTCTTATTACATGATTTTTGTACATATTTAGATTATTTTTTAGATTAGACATAATTTATAATCTAATTATTAAATCTAAAATTAAAAATTTAGATCTCATGAACTGCCATAAGGTTGTCCTGCTGTAAGGTTTACCCCTTTTAGTGAAAAGGTTATCCTAGTTTATGATGATCTGACTCTAATCATAAATTTATTTGATTTAATTTAATTTTATTTATAGTTTAATAAATTTAAAATAATTTTAAATTTAAAAATAAAATATTTTAGATTGCATGGACTGCCATAAGGTTGTTCAGTTATAAGGTTTATCCATTACAGTGGATAGATTATCCTAGTATGTGTTGATCTAAAATATTGATCATAAAATTTTAGATTAGATCTAAGAGATTTTATGATCTGATTAAAAATATTTTAATCTAATTTTAATCATCATAAATATGTTAGATTTGATCTAGGAAGATTTATAATTGATTATTATTGAAACTATTTTAATTACATGAACCTATTTAGATTAGATCTAAAGTAGTTTTATATTTATTTTACTTGCATATTGATTATGAATCAAACATGCAACTTGGTTGATAGAACCATATTACAAAAATATTTTATAAATATAAAAATTATTTTTGAAAAGCCAAACCACAACCCTCAGCCCAAAATTTAATTAAGAATTAAGAAGTTATTTGATTAGGTTCTAGGATTGTAAATTCAACATCCTATGACATGAATCATAACACATTGGATTAATGGGTTAGTGGGGATTAGGTCCATTAATAGGGTTAGGCCTAAGGTTAGATTAAAGAATAGATTTAATTAGAGAATTAACTAAATCTAATCAATTATTGTCTTAGATTAGGTTAAGGATTCTCTAGATCAATTACAGTAGTTATAGTTGGTCAAGTCCATGTCTTTAACAAGAACTAAATGAACTTGATTCTTGGCTAAGAGGTCTAGCTTGAACTGTTAGGTTGATCTAATCAAGACTAATTAAATCAACTGGTGTCTAAGGTAAGTTTGGCACATACAATCGATAGTTTTTAATTGGCAGCCCACTTACCTAACCATTTTCAATGGTATCTAAGGCAAGCTTTAGTAGACCCTTCCACCGATCTCACTTACCTAGCTTTCTTGATGAGATTGAGTTTTGATCAGATCATTTGATAATTTGAGTTGACCCATGTCAGCTAGATAAATCAGTGTGACTGATTTAGGTGCTCCTAGATCAGCTTATTAGTGGTCTTTTTTAAGCTGACTTGGTGAAGCCAGTGGAAGGATCATGACAAGCTGGTTAATCTAACCTACTCACTTCTATAAATAAATCTTCTAAAATTATTAGGTCCCTAAAATAAAATAGTTATATGATAACTGGATCGTAGCTTTCCATTAAAGTGGATGACAATGGATCCATCATTTGGATAATCATTGGAGGCCCAAAGGCTTGGTGCTTATCGATTGATGGAATTATCATTAATTATATGATCTCTTGGATACATCTTTCTAAATGATGGTCAGGTGGGCAAACCAAAGTTGGGCCTGATCATTAATTGGTTAGATGGGCCATGTATGGTCATGTTAATAGTTGGACCTAACTGGACCCTTTTCTAAGAAGGCCAAAGCCAACTGATCAGGGGTTGGGGCAAAATTTAATTACTAAAAGTTGTTTGGAGAAATAATTGATTATGAACCTATCTTTAAATGTACATGGATGGTGAAGAAAATAGTGCAGGGTTTGCCATGCTACTTTCAAAAAATATTTCAAAAGTAGCCTGATGTAGTAAAAAATAATTAATCTAATTAATTATCTACTGACTATATCAGATTATTTAACCCTACACATTAGGATCTAAACATAATATGCATGCATACATCAATAGATCTGAAAATAAAACTATGTAATAAACTATTTACTACACCTATGTGTTCATAATACAATACCTTTTTATGGATAGTTGATCACCACAATCTGAGTCCATCAGATAATGCTCTGATATCATGTCATAGTAGCACACATGTCCGACCTCTATGGTTGGTCTACACAGAGCTCCTGATCCCGATCAATCCTACTGGAGTGCTAGCTCTTTGCCGGGGCCTTCGATGGCTGATCACGATCGATCTGATTGATCATATATATTCTTATTTCTTAAATATTCTAGAAAATTAGAACATAAATATTGGAGGATGATGAAGATGTGTTTCAAATTTGGTGGCAATCCGATGCTCACAGCACTCGTTCTCTCCACTCGAACCCAGATTCCCAAATCTAGGATTTCACTCAACCCAAAAATCCTGACACACTAAAAATCCTACCACGCCCTCTCTGTGTGGAGTTTTTCTATGAAATAAGTTTTTATGGAAAGATAACTTTTAGATCTATAATCTCTATTTAGATCATATCTAAAAATAGAATATCTTTAGAGGTAAAAATCATAAGAGAAAAGAGGCATAAAGGAAAAGAAAAGTGCTGTAGGATCCTATTCACCTTCACCCCAAGATCTTTTTGGCCTAGAAGTGATACCCAAACACACTAAAATTTTACTACATAATGCTAACCCCTTCCCCAGCATGCATAAAAATTCTCATAATTTATTAACATGAATACCATGGGAAAACTGCATAGAAAATGATAAGAGTCGAGTGGTTGAGAGGTTTTAACCATTCACTTGATTTCAAAAATCAAATGAGCCTCTTATCTTTATCCAACACCCCCTCCCTTGTGTTTAACAAGTAGAATGACTCTCCTACTATATGCATATTTTTATTTCTCAAAAATTGTTTGACAAACAAAAGGGAGGTCGTGGGAAGTAGAGTGGAAAAGTCAAAAATGGTGGGTGCATGGGAGAATTTAAATCCAAACTTCATTTGACTTGATCCTAATTTGTTTCAACCAAACTAATTAATTTAGATCCAACTAAACCAAGTTAAACTCAACCAAATTAGGCTTAGCCTAATCCAATAAAATTTTAATCAAATTAGAAATTAATTAGATCTACGTCTTGATCAAATCAAGATCAAAACTCCCATAGCGATTAGGTCATCTCATGACATGATCGGGTCAAATCCAATCGAATCAAATTCAATCAAACTTGATCGAATCCTTATCGCTCAATCAAATTTAGCTAATTAACAATCAAATTGGTAATTAACCCTCTAAAAAATATCTAAGTCTAAATGAAATGGGTTACTGGGTAATAGAGTTCTATCAACATGATACTCTTGAAGAGTCCTTAATCAGTGGGACTCATGAACCCAATGTCCCAAATGAATCAAACTCGTGATCATAGAGTCCCAAACTAGTGGAACTCTTGATCAGAGAGTCATAGATGAGTAGGGCTCAGAGTCCCAGTCCAGTAGGACTCTTGATCATAGAGTCCCAGTCCAATGGGACTCTTGACCATAGTATCCTAAAATATCAAGACTCATGATCAGAGAGTCTCAGACAAGTAGGACTCAAAGTTTCAATCCAGTAGGACTCTTGGTCACAAAGTCCAATCCAGTGGGACTCTTGACCATAGTGTCCTAGATTATTAGGACTCATGATTAGAGAGTCTCAGACAAGTAGAACTCCGAGTCCCAGTCTAGTAGAACTCTTGGTCATAGAATCCCAGTCTAGTGAAACTCTTGACCATAGAGTCGCAGACCAATGAAACTCTTAAACAGCCATCAGATCAGGTAGGAAGTCCTAATGTGTGTGACCCCATAGGTTCGAACCTAAGTCGATAGCATAGAAAATAATTTCTATACTAATCGAAGTAATCATCTAACAATGGTACCCGACGTCTGGATAGGTCGAATAATCGCAATCGCAATATTTAGAACCAATGCAAATATGGTTACCGTATAATTCATCCCTATGACCTCTGTATAATAAATGACTCAGGGATAGACTATCAACCCTAGAAAATACATCCATGTTGTGTCTCAAAGCAATTAGTCTCGTGACTCCTTACTAAGACTATCCTGGCCAAGATTTTGCTAAATTGAAACATAATTAAACACAGCTCCTAAAATTAGAAGTGGTCAATCCGATCTTGATACATGCACCGACTCTACAAGTACTTGACTGTGCCCAGAAATCTTCCATCACTGAATTAAAAATTTAGATAGTCCAGCACTAAAATATAGTAAGTTGCTTGAAAGTCACCATGGTAATCTCAGGTCGGAGGGATATTTATACCCATATTCGATCGAAGCTAATCTTGCTAAAAGAAAAGTTCTAGAGTTAGTCATATTCAGTGTAGATGTATCCATATATCTCACTTGCATGCCATATTAGTGTCTCAACACTCCTTGGTTATAAGGACAATCAACCTATATGGCATACAATGATCTATAATTGATAAACGGTGTCATCCTAAGTAATAATGTATCATTTGGTCATGAATAATTTAAGGGCTAAATGACAAATCCTCCTTTGCCAAATCTAGATAGTCCTAAGGACTTCATCACAACACAAGAGTTCATTAGAAGATAATAGAATTTATGATAAAAAATATCAAAATAATTTTTATTAATTTATAATTCATATACAATTATAAATATATGGTCCAACCATTAACAGACCGACAATTAATTTTGGAACACATTTTCAACAATCTCCCACTTGGACTAAAGCCAGTCGATGCAGTATCTAATACCTATCTTTGACTTAAAGTCATCAAACTCCTTCACCGCAACAGCTTTAGTGAATGGGTCGGTCAGGTTCTCCTTTTCGTCGATCTTCTAAAGGACGACATCACCTCGATCTACAATCTCTTGGACAAGATGGTAGCGGTGCAGAATATGCTTCGTCCACTGGTGTGCCTTTGGTTTCTTTGTCTGAGCAATGGCTCTAGAGCTCTTACAATAAAGCAGAACTGGACCATCAAGGAAGGGTGCTACTCCGAGCTTGGTGATAATTTTTTTTAACCACACCGCTTCTTTGATAGTATTTGATGCAGTGACATACTCTGCCTCACAAACTGAATTGGCCATAGTGTGCTGCTTGAAACTCTTCCAGTAGATGGCCCCACCATTAAGGATAAATATGTATCCTGATAAACTCTTGCTATCATCATGATCGAACTGAAAACTAAAGTCTGTGAACCCCATAAGTTTTAAGTTTGATTCATCATATACAAGCCATTGGTCCTTAGTATTTCTTAAATACTTCAAGATGATTTTAACAACCTTCCAGTGATTCTCTCCTAGATTAGATTGATATCTACTCACTACACCTAGTGAGTATGCCACATCTGATTGCGTACATATCATGGCATACATTATAGAACCCACTGCTGAAGCATATGGTATTGTATTCATACGCTCTTTGTCTAGAGGTGTTGTTCGATAATCCCTCTTTGAAAGAGAAATTTCATGGCCTATCGGTAGATAGCCTTTCTTGAAATTTTTCATGTTGAACCATTTCAGCATAGTATCGATGTACGTGGACTGGGACAATCCAAGCAACCTTTTAGACCTATTTCTATAGATCTTCATCTCTAGGATGTAGAAAACTTCTCCCAAATCTTTCATGGAGAACTGTGATGATAGCCAGATCTTTATTCCTTGTAATACAGGAACATCATTTCCGATTAAGAGAATGTCATCCACATACAATATTAAGAATACTATTACTGGACCATTAGCCTATTTGTATATGTAGGACTCCTCTTCATTCTTAATGAAGCCATACATTTTGATTGTTCTATCAAATCATATGTTCTAGCTCTAAGATGCCTGCTTTAGTTCATAAATGGACCTCTAAAGCTTACACACCTTAGACTCATTTATGAATGTGAAACCTTCAGATTGTATCATATATACCTCTTCATCCAGCTCTCCATTCAGAAAACCTATTTTCACATCCATCTGCTAGATTTCATAGTCCAGATGGATAGCTATGGCAAGCATTATCCAAATGGATTTGAGCTTTATCACAGGAGAGAACGTCTCATCACAGTCAATATCATAACATTGAAAATACCCCTTGGCAACCAGACGGGCTTTATAGGTCTGCACCTTTCCATCTACGCCTCTTTTTCTTTTGAAGACCCACTTACATCCTATGGATTTTACCCCTTCGGGTGGGTCAACCAATCTTCATACATCATTGACCTTCATAGATTCCATCTCAAATTTCATAGCCTTAAGCTATTTCTCAGAGTCGGATCTCTGAATTACATCCATATAAGTGATTGGGTCGTGATCGTTCTCATCGAGTTTGATAGGATCCCCGTCCTGGATCAAAAAATCATAGTATCTATCCAGTTGATGTGGTACTCTATCAGATGTTCTTAAGGATGCATCTATAATGGATTTTGAATCTAATGTAACCAGATCTAGCTTAGATTCAACAACTTGTGTCCATTCTTTCACTTATTGTATTTCATCAAGTTCGACCTTGGAGGTATTAGTTTCTTCACCAAGAACTTCTTTTCCAAAATGACTGCCTTAAGGCTGACAAACATTTTTTGCTCATCAAAAAGGTAGATGTAGTATCCTTTGGTTTCTTTTGGGTAACCTATAAAACTACACTTATCAGACATAGGTCCAAGCTTGTCTGTCATCAAATGTTTGACGTAGACCAAACACCCCTAAACCCTAAGATGTAAAAGCATTGGCTTATATTCTATCCATATTTCATATGGTGTTTTATTAATAGATTTACTCGAAACCCTATTTAGAATGTAACAAGCTGACTCGAGTGCATATCCCCATAGGAAGATCAACAAACCAGCAAACCCCATCATGGATCAAACCATGTCAAATAGGATCCAATTTCTTCTTTCAGACACACCATTATGTTATGGTGTTCCAGGAGGGGTCAATTGGGAGAGAATTTCATTCTCCCCAAGATATATGTCAGAAATTTATTGAAAAGGTACTCACCCCCTCGATCAAATCGAAGAGTTTTAATACTTTTTATAGTTTGCTTTTCTACCTCATATCGAAATAATTTGAACATGTCAAATGACTTTGACTTATGCTTCACTAAATAGACATATCTATACCTCGATAGATTGTCTGTGAAGATTATGAAGTAGAAATATCCATCTCTGGCACTTGAACTTATGGGTCCACATACATCCAAATGTACTAAACTCAAGAGTTTAGTGGCTCATTCATCTTTTTCAATAAAGGATGACTTGGTCATCTTAATAAGAAGACAGGACTCACACATCGGAAGTGACTCACATCCACTAACCTCAAGAATTCCTTCTTGAGCTAACCTGTTAATTCTATTCTTATTAATATGACCTAGCCTATGGTGCCAAAGGTAGACATCAGACACATTACTAATTCTAGAATGTTTACTGAAGGATTAAACCATGTTAACAGATAGAGTAATGGGATTGGTGTATAGGGCGGAAGCATGGATTCTAAAGCAAAAATATGAAATCATATAAATCAAATTCAAACCCTAGGACTGATAGAAATGCGATGTTGTCGTTAAGACACTGTGTTTATCAGTTTAATTCTGACTATTTACTTTTTTTTAATTAATTTAAAAATTATGAAGAGAGTAGTGAGTCGAGTCGAATCCACAGAGAAGCAATGATTTATTTCTAAAATCTTTGATTCTTTTATTTTTTTTTATATTATTATTTTTTTAAGAAAAGAAAAGAAGGGTTTTTTTTAAGATTAAAGTCAAAAAAATAGATTTATAAGTAAAAGTAGAATTTAAATTATGCAAAAATAAATTTGGTACTAAGATCTACTATTTAGATCTTAGCAGCTACTTGCAATAAAATTAAAGAGCAATAAAAAATAATTAATTTAAAGAGCTAGAATTAAAAAGAGCAATAAAGCTTTCTTTACTCGGATGCAAAATTTAAATATAAGAAACTAAAAAAAATTTAGAATTTAAATATAAAAAATTAAAAAAATGAGAAAAGAAACAAAGAGGAGATCTTAGATCAGCGTAGGCATGGAGATGGCATAAAAGACTGACCCTTCTTCTCAGCACTGTAGCTCGAAGCAACCTTCAACCCAGAGCTTAGCTCCCACTCTGTACCTTAGCTTTCCTTCCACTCGATCTATTCATTTCTGAAGGTCTGGGGTTCTTTTTATAGAGCTAGGAGGGCTAGATATTTTTTTCTAGAGGCAATGTGGGACTAATAACCTTTTTACTCGTCAAAATATGGAGAAATTTGAGTAAAATTTGGATCAAAATAGCTCTGATATAAATCTAATAAGGCTGGTGAAATCTTGCCATTCAATAGAAATCTAACAAACCAAAAATCATCCAAATCGGATGTGTATTGGCCAAGATAAAGTCCGATTAAATTCTGACCATCCGATCGCATGTTGATGGAGGAAATCTGGCTGTAAATCGCATGTCGGGAGTCTAGATCATCGACGAAAGCATTCTGGACCATTGGATCATGGCTGAAATCAAATGCTGCCATCCGATAGCGATCTGGGTGAAATCAGCAATTTAAAAAAAATGTTGACCATTCGATCTTGACCGCAAACAACCACCACTGCATGATCGCATATTTACTATTCCCATGGACCACATGGATCGGCCACATCGTGCACCACAACCAATCAGTGCCTTTTATTGATAGATGAAAAAGACCAAAATACCCTATGAGCTGCGATGAATTTTTTGTAAATCCTTTAGGGGTCTAGGTCCACCACGTGGCAAGCTCTGATTCATCGGTGTCTACTGAGCTGACGGTCCACACTGTGCTGTAGACCGGCTGATGGCTTCTGGGCTTAAGTCGGCTAGCATGGATGGCTTGGTGCACCAGCTTGCCAGCTTGGCTTGGCACATTTGGATGCATCGGCTACTACGGCGTGGCGGCTTGAGCCGACTGAGTCATTTTCTTTTTTTTATTTAATTATTTTATTTCTTTAGAAATTCATATCTTCTTTGTTTTAGCTCCGTTTTACTCAAAATTTATTTCGTTATGATCAATAAAATGAGCTCTTTCCATTGATAATAAAATTTTATTTTTTAATTTTTATTATTTTTAATTAATTTTTTAATTAATAAAAATATGAATTTCTCAAAAATTATATATAAATTGATCATTAATTATTAAAAATTAATATAAATTAATTGATAAATTAATATTTTTATTAGTAAATTTATGATGCTTATCATACCCCCAAACTTAAGCTTTGCTCATCCTCGAGTAAAGAAAGAATTTAATTTAGATCAAGTACCATATTTCATTGAGATCCTCCTTCACAAAAATAAATCTAGGGTTTAAGATCAAAAGTTTAGACAGTATCACTAACTAAGTATTGAGTTTCAAAAGTAAATTTCATGATAGATTAATCAGAAACTTTCTTAGAGTTCATCTACAGATTTTCAGCACTAGTTTTGTGGATACTAACTTAGCATTTGGGTGTTGATTCAAAGGACAAACGAATATTCTTTTATCACCTATTTTGGTTAGTTTTCTATATACTCCCAAGTTAAGTGCATGAATTAAGATAGCTTTCACACTACTTTTTTTTTTTTTTTTAAATTATGCTGAGCATCCTAGCCTTCCCTTCACCATTTGATGTGAACTTCTACACTTGACTTAAGGTGCAGAGTTCTAGCTTAGGGCAATCCACATATACTCTGTGTTTTGCACTTTTTTTTTGTTTAAGTAGGTAGCTCTTTCCTTAAATTCAAGTTTCTTTAGTTGAGAAATATATATAAATAATCAATTTTTAGTGATAATTGAATTCTCAATTTAGCCTTATAATCAACACCTACTATGCTTCATTAGTGTGCATGTGCAATTAGAAGTGCTGTTAGCCTTTAAATGACCTAAGTAGGCTGCTAATGGTCTAACCAAGTAATCTGCTTCTTAACTCGCTACCATTATTAGTTAAAACTTTCTAACTTTATTACTTTTTCTAGTTTATTTTGCTTAAGATTCTCTTTCCTGAAATATGGTTTATCCAAAATTTTCAAAATTTAATTATTATTATATATATATATTTATTATTTTTTATTTATTTTTATTTTTTCTATATTATATTTATTTATTTTTTATTATTTTTATTATTTTTATTATTTTTTTATTTTTTATTATATATATATATATATATATATATATATTTTTTTTATTTTTTTTTATTTTTTTATTTTTTTTTTTTAACCCCAACTGAATTGACATTATCCTCAATGGAGAGGGAAGACAAATAAAAGGGTGAAAATTATGTTTGTTTATTTAGCATAGGTTTTGAAGCTTATGATCCTTCTCCAGCATTTTGGTCCTTCTCCAGCTTAGCCTAAAAAGAAACTAAAATGAATAAATTAGATTCAAGAAGTATTGGGTTGCCTCCTAATAAGCGCTAAGTTTATTATCTTCAGCTTGACAAAATGTAGTTTAATTCATTATGGTTCTATTAATTGTACTTGCTCAATGTTTTAATTTAATGATATCCCTTCGATATATGGTTTAAGCCTTTGGCCATTTACCTTAAAAAAATTTTTAGTCCTGGGATCATAGAGTTTAATTGCACCATGTGGGAATACGTGATTAACTATATAAGGTCCATCCCATCTGGATTTTAATTTTCTAGAAAATAATTGAAGCCTTGAGTTAAATAACCAGACTTGTTGATTTGGTTCAAAGGTTTTTCTTGAAATATGTTTATCATGAAAGGCTTTCATTTTCTCCTTATAGATTTTTGAATTTTCATAAGCATCTTGCCTTTATTCTTCTAATTCAATCAATTGTAATATCCAATTGGGACTAGCTTGGTTTAAATTAAAATTTAAATGTTTTATTGCCCAATATGCTTTATGTTCAAGTTCTACCAGAAGGTGACATGCTTTTCCATAGATTAATCTATAGGGAGACATTCCAATAGGGGTTTTATAAGCTGTCCTATAGGCCCATAATGCATCATCTAATTGATCTGACCAATCTTTTTGATTAGGCTTAATAGTCTTTTGTAAGATATTTTTAATTTCCCTATTAGATATTTCTACCTGGCCACACGTTTGCGGATGGCATGGTGTAGCTATCTTATGTGTCACCCCATATTTTTGTAATAATGTTCGAAACTGGTGATTTATAAAATGGGTACCTTCATCACTAATGATAGCATGTGGAAATCTGAACCTGGAAAATATATTCTTCTAAATAAATTTTAAGACTACTTTATGATCATTGGTCTGTGTTGCTATTGCTTCAATCCATTTAGAAACATAATCGACAGCTACCAAAATGTATTCAAATCCATTGGAAGGTGGAAAAGGTCCCATAAAATCAATTCCCCATACATCAAAAATTTCTACTACTAAGATGGGGTTTAAAGGCATCATGTCTTTCTTTGAAATATTTCCTAAGGCTTGACACTTAAGACACTCCTGACTAAAAGTATGGGCATCCTTAAATAATGTTGGCCAATAAAAACCACTCTGCAATACTTTGGCCGTAGTTTTTCATCCAAAAAAATGTCCTCCACAAGCAAGGGTATGATAGAATTGTAAGATACTTAATTGTTCAGATTCAGGAACACATCTATAAATGATTTGATCAGCATAAATTCTAAAAAGCTTAGGATCTTCTCAGAAATAATATTTGATTTGAGCAAAGAATCAATCCTTCTCATTCTTAGACCAGCCATCAGGAATTTATCCTACGACTAAGTAATTGACAATATCTGCAAACCAAGGGGCCTTTGTATGTGAAACTATTAATAATTGTTCATCTGAAAAAGATTCTCTGATTGATATAGGTTCACTATCTTTAACTAGGATCCTAGATAGATAGTCTGCTACAACATTTTAGATCCTTTCTTATCTCGAATTTCAATATCAAATTCTTGTAGCATTAAGATCCATCTAATTAATCATGGTTTAGCATCTTTCTTTGAGAGCAGATATCTCAAGGCTAAATGATCCAAATAAATTATGATTTTTGATCCTAATAGATATGATCTAAACTTTTCTAGGGCAAACACAATGGCTAGCAACTCTTTTTCAGTGGTGGTATAATTCATTTGTGCTTCATTCAGAGTTCTACTGGCATAATAGATCACTACAGGATATTTGTTTACCCTTTGGCCCAGGACAGCTCCTATGGCAAAGTCTGAGGCGTCGCACATAATTTCAAAAGGTAGTGACCAGTTAGGAGGTTGTATGATTGGAGCTTTGGTCACAGCTTCTCTTAAGATTTCATAAGCTTTAAGACAATTTTCATCAAAGTTAAAAGAAACATCCTTAGCGAGCAGATTACACAAAGGACGAGAAATTTTAGAGAAGTCTTTGATGAAGCGACGATAGAATCCTACATGGACCAAGAAAAGATCGAATTTGTTTGACAAGAAGTGGGAGGAGGAAGTTTAGAAATTAGTTCAACTTTAGCTTTATCTACCTCAATCCCTTTCTTAGATACTATATGTCCTAAAACGATCCCCTCTTGAACCATGAAGTGGCTCTTTTCCCAGCTTAACACTAGATTAGCCTCAATACATCATTTTAATATTTTCTTCAAATTGTTGAGGCAACTCTCAAAAGATTCTCCAAAGACTGAAAAGTCATCCATGAATATTTCTAAGAAATCTCCTATCATGTCTGAAAATATTGACATCATGCACCTTTGAAAAGTCACAGGTGCATTACATAATCCGAATGGCATTCTATGGAAAGCAAAGGTTCCATAGGGACATGTAAAGGTGGTCTTTTCTTGATCTCCTGGGTAGATTGCTACCTGATTGTATCCTGAGTATCCATCTAAAAAGCAAAAGTATTGTTGGCCTGCTAGTCTTTCTAGGATTTGATCGATAAAGGGTAAGGGAAAGTGATCTTTTCGGATGGTTGTATTGAGTTTTCTATAATCTATGCAGACACGCCATCCAGTGGAAAATCGTGTTGGTACTAAGTTTCCATGTTTAGTGCGGACAACTATGAGTCCAGATTTTTTTGGAACAACTTGTGTGGGACTCACCCAGTGGCTGTCAGAGATAGGATAAATAATTCCAGCATCTAACCATTTAATTACCTCTTTCTTGACTACTTCTTGCATGTTAGGGTTAAGCCATCTTTGCATCTCTCGAGTTGGTTTGGCATTATCTTCTGTATAAATATGGTGCATGCATATTGATGGACTAATTCCTTTTAAATCAGCGATGGTCCAACCTATGGCCTCCTTATATGTTTTCAGAATATTTACCAATTGGTTTTCCTGTTCAGTAGTTAAGTTAGAAGCAATTATTACTGGTAAGGTTTTCTTTGATCCTAAAAATACATACTTAAGTGATTCAGGTAAAGGTTTTAGTTCAAGTTGTGGTGGGGCCTGAATTGAAGGACGTAATGGTTCAATTTTTTGCTCGGATAAGGGCTCAACTTTCACTGACCAAGGTAATGAATGTGATGGTGGAGGTGAATTAAGCAAGGCATTAACTTCCTGGGTTTGAGTTTCTTCAGTGGGTTTATCATCTTGTAGTAAATCTAGGGAGGAATTGGATTCAACTCTTTCATCTACCTGATTAATTACAAAATAGTCTTCCTCCTCTTGAGTGTATTTTAGGGTATTAAAAATATTAATTCTTACTTTTTGATTCCTAAAAGAAATATCCATAGCTCCTATCTTACAGTTGATATTGGCATTGGCAGTCGCTAAGAATGGACGTCCTAAAATTATGGGATTCTGGTTAAGTTCTTAGGATGGTTCCATGTCAAGTATGAGGAAGTCTACTGAAAAATAACATTTGTCTACTCTAACTAGAACATCCTCAATCAAACCACGTGGTGTTTTTATAAATCTATCAGCTAATTGCAAAATAACCGATGTGGGTTTTAGTTCTCCAATCCCAAATTTTTCATAAACCGAGGTTGGAAGTAGGTTCACACTAGCTCCTAAGTCTAGTAATGCTCGATTAAAGGTTATGCCTCCTATAACATATGAAATTAAGGGAGCATCAAGGTCTTTCATCTTTTGAGGTATTGGATTTAACAAGACCGCACTTACATCCTCAGATAGCATAACTTTTTTGGTGGTTCGTGGCTCACGCTTTTGGGTGCAGAGTTCTTTTAGAAATTTAGCATAGGCCGGGACATACTGAATTGCATCAAGGAGGGGTAAATTAATATGAACTTATTTAAATAGTTCCATTAGCTCCTTGTTGCATGCTTCTTGCTTTTTACGGGAAGAGTCTGCTTTTAAGGCCAAAGGGAATGGGGCTTTGGGTTTATATGTCTCAGCTAATTCATCTGTTCTCTTCTTTTCTTTATCTATCTTATCAGTATCAGTACCAGTTCTAAGCTCAGGTTCTTCTATATGATTAGTTTCAGTACTATCCTCTTCTTCAAATTTTTCATCTTGGCTAACATCAGTATTGGCCTCTATCACCTGGTCTTGGTATGGGTCCTTAAGAATCCTACCACTTCTAAGTTCAGATATTGCTTTGGCATTTTCTAATTGGGGATTCTTAGGTGGGATGTTAGATGGATGAGTAAATCCAGGTGGTTGATAGACATTGGATGGATTATTTTTAGGATTTGCAATTGGTTGGCTTGGTAATTGACCTGGTTCTCTCCTCATGCTAGACTCAGCTAATTATCCTATTTGAGCTTCTAGCTTAGTGATAGATTATTGTTGATTTAGAATTAATTGTTGAAGTTGATTGAATTTATCATCGGCTAGATTGGTCTATTGAGGAGGTGGGTATGAGGGCTGATTATAATGTAGTGGTTGAGAAGACTGACTAGGCTGACCCTTATTATAGGCATAGTTCTGGTACTGGGGCCTATTTTGATAATTTTGGAATTGATGGGATTTGGGTCTGAGCTTGAGTCTGTTGTGGTTTCCAAGAGAAATTAGGATGATTTCTCCAACCAGGATTATATGAATTTGAATATGGGTCATTAAGTGGTTTGGAGTAACCTTGAGCAGCTTGGACTTGTTCTTGGATAAGAGGTGGTAATTGTGCAACCGTGGGACATTCACTTACATGATGTGTTGGGCTAGCACAAATAGAGCAAATCTCCTGATAATTAGAAGCTGGTGTGTATTGTGCAGGAGATTGTTGACCTAGATTTAGGAATTGATCTAATTTCTGGGCAATAAGATCGACTTTATCTAATTTTTGTGCTATTATGTTCAAGTCTATCTTAGAATTAAGTTTTGGAGTTTTGATCTCATAAATTCCTATCCATTTTTGTTGAGAAATTGATCTTTCATAAGAGGATAATGAAGCATGGTTAATAGAGTTTTCACTTAAGGTTTCAAACAAGGTATAAGCTTCATCCTCACTTTTGCTCATGAATGCACCTCCACAGGATGCATCAACCATCTGCTTATATTGATCTCCTAAACCTTCATAGAAAGCTTGTACAATTTGCCACTTAGATAGACCATGGTGTGGGCATTTTCTAAGAAGTTCCTTAAGTCTTTCCCATGATTCATGAATTTGTTCCCCTGGAAGCTGAGCAAATCCTGTGATGGCTCGCCTCATAGTATTGGTTCATCCTATGGGATAAAATTTCTTAAGGAATTCATGTTGCATCTCTCTGCCCATGTTTGAATTGTTCTTCCTAATGTGCCAAGCCAGTACTTGGCTTTATCTTTTAATGAGAAAGGGAACAAGGTCAGTCTAAGGGCATCATCAGAAAAATTTTGAATTTTTACCGTAGAGCAGATTTCTAAGAATTCATCCAGATGTTTGTAAGGGTCTTCATTGGTGTTCCCATAAAAAGATGGGAGTATCTGGATTGTGGTCAACTTGATCTCATAGTGGCTAGCAGGGATATCAGGTAAGTGGATGCAGGTCGATGGGTTGTAGGTGGAAGGAATAAAATATTCCTTCATCTGCCTAGGTGGTTCTTCACGATTTCTAGCCATTTGATTATTTGGTCTTATATGAATTAGTCTTTCAATTTTAGGATTTGGTTTAACTAGATCAGGTAAAAGCGATCTTCTACTGTGCATGTACTAGTGCAACCCAATATATGGTTTAAGATATATATATATATATTTTATTTTATTTTTTAAAGAAAAGAGGAGAGAAAGAAAAAAAAAGGGTTCTAAAGAAAAATCCTAATGAGTCTTAAATCTAGAGATGATAGAGAGAAGAGTTAATTTTTGATTTATGTTTGATGTTATTTAGCAAACAAGTTAGCCAATCAATTCCTGACTAAGGGTTGTCTTAGGCCTAGATAGCTTTTAACTACCAAGATCACCTTCGAGCCCTCCAAGTAGGGGGTTAGCCAATCAACTGGCCAGGTAAGTGTAAATTGGTGGGAGTCCCCCCGTTGCTTGTCTTAGACACCAATTGTGCTTGGCCAGGTAAGCGAATGGAACCAATTAAGTAACCACCTTTCTTTGGGCCCAGTCATCCCTGAACCACTTTCCTAGACACCAGTCAAATTGATTAACCCTAACTTGGTTCAACTCTTAGGGTTCCTTGTCCTATTGAGCTTGAATATCCTTAAGGGTTGACGTCTAATTGATTTTAAGAATTAAGATTTGGGTTAATGCAGGATGCTGGTTGGTTGTTTGTGGGCCAAGGAAGGATGATCAATGTTAGATATATGTGCCCTAGAAGCCAGAATTGGCCGACACTTGTAATACACTTCTAGGGGCAAAATTATAATTTTGACTAAAATCAATAAAATAGGTTATTTTTTACACATATGTGTATTTAGTGTCTGTGATACATCCTTTGAGTTAATGGTAATGATAATTCATATTTTCAAGAGTTGAAAATTTATGACATGAATAATCATTATTAACTCATAAAATGCTCCCGACCATAGGATCATCACGAGGATGGTGATTGATCCGGAAGGTTGGTGTACAATCGCTTCTCTTTAGTAGATGAGTCTTGAGTCTACGGTGTGGAGACACCAAAGCGAGAGTACAGGTACTCGTTAGAGAACGAGGGCACTGAGCGTGACCATCTCGAGTAGTCATTAGGAAGTCTACCTTCTCGTCAATGACTGACTCATTGCTGTAGTGGTGTGTCTGGTTCTTTGACCTGAGATGCATCGACAGTTCACCTTGAGGGTGTTATAGTTTGACTACACCATTACTCGATCTCCTAGCCATACGGAACCCTGAGGTGTATGTTGGCTATAGCATGTTCATTGTAGGAACTGGATAGCATCAAGATGGAATCTATCTACCTCGGTGGTAGAGGAGCAGCCCTATGATGATCATGAGAATCAAGTCCAGAAGCCCATGGCCATGGCAGAGTGAAATAATAGAAAGAGTTTCTATTTAGGTTTTCACATTGGACTTGAATCGAATGATTACATCATATGACAGAGACTAGGGTTTGACGAGTTCACCTTAACCCTAATCTGATCGGGGCTCAAGATAGAAGAACTTAATCACACAGGTAGCTGCACCAAGAGGTTCGCATTCAGCTCTGATGGGTTGCCACCATATACTGCTAGGTGTCACTGGTGGATTTTGGGAGCAATTAGAATGATTTAGATGATCGATCATTCTAGCTGTTCGAATCAGAAGAGTTCTGATCCATCGAAAGGAGTTTCGATGATGTCGATGATAGAGATCATGACATATCCCATTACCATACAGAACTGAACCTAACTGGGTCACACAAACAAGGGTTTGAATCTGGTGATCATCAATTGAACTGATCCAGTTCAATTGATCTGAATGAGATTCAATTAGGTTCAAGAAAATCATGCTAGCACTCGATTGAACCTAACGTTCTTCTTTTACTATCATAAATAGTTGTCCTGACTGAGCCAAAGGAGTTTGTGCTCGATCAGAGGCCTTCACTTTGTCTGACTGGAGCTTGTCTAGGTTAGAAAAGGTTGTCTTATTTTGTAAGACATTACCTGCCATTTTTGGTCACTTGCCATTTCTCGTCCTTTGACTTTGGTCAAAAGTTGACATTTGACTGGTCAAATGTTGAGATTGATACTTTGACTTATGTCCATGTGTAAGACACCTATTAGAGAGCTGGTGGGGGCCTGTCTCCCTACCAGAACCTGGCAAGGAGGAGGTCGCATGCCACCCTTGGCGTGTGCCCAAGCTGGAGGCGCCCAGGAGTCCCTGTTGGACAAGGACTCCATCTCCTTTTTGGATTTCGATTAGAGTTCTCCTAAGAACCAACTTTGACTAATCTTAGGCATTATCTAAGGAGGAATCCAAGGGACTCTATTCCCACCAATCAGATTTAGATCTAATTTTATAAAGGGTTGTGATTGGTTGGGAAGAAGAGGAGTTGGATCACAGATAGTCTATAAATAAGACCCTGCGCCCAACTCAAATTATGATTGGAATGGAATTCAATTCCCACGCCCCAAGGCCTCCTCTCCCCTCTTCCTCCATGCCAAACCCACCTTCTCCCTCTCGTCTCCGTGTCCAAAGTGGTTTGGACCTTGGTTGGTGCAATCCAGACGAGAGAAAGGCGACTGAAAGCTAGAAGGCAGCGCTGCTGCAAAGGACAACTGCTGATCTTCGAAAGGAGTTTTGAAGATCCTTTAGATCAGATCCAGATCTAATTTTTGGAGATGTAATAGAGAAGAAGAGGATCTTCAGATCTAGCTTGAGTGGATACTGATAGAGGCCAGGCACTTACGTGGCTAGATCCAGAACCTTCCGCTGCTTACAAGATCATCAACAGGTAATAGGATTACCCACCTCAAGATAAATTAAATTTAATTTAATTTATCTAAATTTATTTTAATTACTAAAATAATAAGAACCAAATTTAAAATATCCCAAATCTGATCTGAATGAAAGAAAAATTTTTTTGAAATAAATCTCTTGATCCGATAAGATCTGAACGAACTTGGTCCGGGAAATCAGGATTTTCATTCAACTGGTATCAAAGTCAGGTTCTAAAAGTATTTAGATCTAATTTTAAATTTATTTTAATTAGAAAATAAATGATTTTAGATGTCACATGAGATGTGAACAGATCTAAAATTAAAAAAAATTAAAATTAAATGATTTGGATCTAAGATTAGAAAATATGCATGACTAGTTCTAAAATAGAATAGTTCTATAGAATAGTCTTGTATGTTTTCAATTTAATTTGATTAAATCATATTTTAGATCTATTTATTTACTATTTTTTGATATTATAATGGTTATAATAACATCTAAAAAATAGTAAATAAAAATTATTTAATTTTAAACATCATATGAGATATGATTGATGCATGTCTAGACTAGTTGTAGAATAGTTCTACATAATTATCTAGATTAGAATTTATTTTGATTAGATCAATTTAAATCTAATTTTTTAGATTATTATGAGATAATTTAGATCTGAAAATATGCATGATTTCGATACATGAGATGTATGCAAAATATGCTATGATTAGATCTAATTTGTATATGAGATATATGATATAGATCTAAAACTGTTTTGTAGTATTGCATGTTCCTGATTAAGGCGTTCCTCTTGGCCGTTCGGTCATAAGAATGAAGAAGGGTTTAAAGGCCCTCTCTTCTCATTCGATGGGGTGTTCTTATGATGTGTAGGGGTGCTGCGTGTTCGTCCTTAATCAGAAATCCAAAACTTACTTTCTGCAAAATCCTAGATCCTGAAATCCTAGGATTTATTGTGCATATTTTGTTTATGAACCCTACTTAATTAAAAATTAAGATTATGAAATATCAGTTAGGTCTAAAATTGAGAATTTCAGATCTAAGACATATTCATAATACTGGGTTCGGGCTTGGGTAGCTCAATTAGGTCTAAGCGGTTGATCAAACCAAATCAAAAGTTGGTTAGATGGGATCAACAATGCTTAAATTGACCAGCCTAATAGGATTAAGTCTGGATCAAGATCGAGTCACGATCAAGCAAGACCTAATTAGGCTCAGAGGTTAGAGTCTGGATTGTAGGCTAACCCAATTAGTTCTGGACTCAATAATTTGGTGTCTAAGGTAAGTTTGGCACATACGACTGATTGGTTTTTAATTGGAAGCTACTCGACCTGAATGCATTCTTGTACGAGTTAATGGCATATTCCTTCCACCGGTCTCACTTACCTGGCCATATCTATTGATACAGTTTCTGATCTGAGGTGGTCAATAATCCGAGCTAACCCATGCCACTAGGTTAGTCATAATTGTTATGACTATGACAAGTCTAGTTTAATGAGACCTGAAATAATTCTCCCTAAGAAAAGATTAAGTCTGAGGTCTTCCACCATTGTAGATGTGCGGGCCCTTCCCGGGGTTGATTGTTCTCGACTGGATACAGTGGCTCAGTTGCATCGGAAAGATGCAACCATGTCTATTAGGCATTGGATGCTATGGGCTGGAGGATGAGTTGGGCTCAATATTCTGGATACGGTGAGAGACTCAATTAGGAACCCAGTCTATGCAAATGGTGGGTCTGACTTAACTAAGGAGTGGATCAATATTTTCGGATACGGTGAGATTCATGAATTAGAGACCAAGTTTGGGTGCACCATGATTAGAGAATCATTGAACAAGAGTTGTTCACTCATTGGCTAACCCATCACCAATAACTGTTAGGTGAGGTGATGAGTCAGTTGGTGAGACCGCACCACCCACTAGAAATCATTAATCATGAGATTTTCGCATCTCTACAGAGGGAGTGTAGGGATCCAAGAAAATAGTGGAAGCTAATTTATTTAAAAATAAAATCTCTAAACAAATTGGTCAAGTCATAATTACAATATCTAACTAGAATCTTTGACTCTCTATAGAAAAATGTCTGCATCCAACCCATTGGCACGTATCCTGGACACACATAGACTGATTGGACCCAATTATAAAGATTGGCTCAGGAACTACAAAATAGTTTTGGATTCTGAGAAGTTAACCCATGTACTGGACCAGGACCCTCCCACCTTACCAGCCCGTCCATCCATTGAATAGAGAGCATCTCTGGAAAAATGGATAGACGAAGATAATAAGGCCAGATATTACATGTTGGGCTCGATGTTTGATGAGCTCCAGCGCCAACATGAAGATATCGAAACTGCTCGCCAAATGTTGGCTCACCTACAGGAGATGTTTGGTGAACAGAGTCACGCAGCCAAGTATCAAGTCACGAAATGATTTTTTAAGGCTAAGATGCGTGATGGGCAGTCAGTCCAAGATCACTGTCTGATGATGATCAAGGACATGGAAGAGCTTGAGAAGCTCGATGTGAAGTTGGACTTGGACCCACAGAACGATATTATTCTGCAATCCTTGACTGATGCATATGGGCAATTCATCATGAATTACCACATGCATAAACTTCAAAATTCCTTGGCCGAATTAATGAATATGTTGGTTACCACTGAGCTTTCTATGAAAGGTTCTAAAGGCTCAGTTCTTGCTATGGAACGGACTTCTTCCAAAAGAAAGTCTTATGGAAAGAAAAAGAAGTCTGCAAAAAAGCAGAAGGTGGAAGGAGCAAAGAAGAAGAAGGCAGAACCGAAGAAAAAGGTCGATGTCAAAGGAAAGTATTTTCATTGCAACAGCGACGGTCACTAGAAGCGAAACTGTCCTACTTACCTGGCCATCCTGAAGAACAAGAAGGAAGGTCCTCATGGAGGTATGCTCATTATTGAGTCTAACTTTATGGCTTCTTCTGCATCTAGTTGGGTGCTTGACTCTAGTTCTAGTGCTCATCTATGCACTTTCATGAGGTCATGAGGATAGCAGGAGGCGAGGGATGGAGAACATGATCCTAGCATTCAATAATGAGAAGAGTTGCTGCAAGTGGTGGGAAACTACCTCTTTCGATTACCATCTGGTTTAGACTTAGTTTTTGAAAGACTGTTATTATGTGCTTCAGCTAGCAAGAATTTGATTTCTGTTTCATGCTTGACACTAGAAGGCTATTGTGATTACCTTCTTTAAGGGGGAGGAGG
>QRFJ01003442.1:33812-72432 GCA_006176705.1 Cocos nucifera | reverse complement strand
AACATCATATCCTTAGTTCTTCTTAAGTACTTAAGGATACATTTCATAGAAGTCCAGTGTTCTTCACCTGGATTTGACTGATATCTGCTTGTGACACTCACAGCATGGGCTATATCAGGTCGTGTACATAGCATGGCATACATGAGGCTCCCTATTGCAGAAGCATAAGGGATCTTGCTCATGCGTTCTATTTCCTCAGGTGTACTAGGGCACATCTTCTTGGAAAGATGAATACCATGTCTGAAGGGTATTAATCCCCTCTTAGAGTTTTCCATACTAAACCTCTTTAGTACTTCCTCTATGTACATCTTCTGTGAAAGTCCTAGCATCCTATTCGGTCTATCCCTATAGACCTTAATTCCTAGAATAAAGGATGCTTCACCTAGGTCTTTCATGGAGAATTCCTTGGACAACCATATTTTGACTGTTGTCAACATGGGAATATCATTTCCAATAAGGAGGATGTCATCCACGTACAATACGAGGAAGACAACAGCGCTCCCACTGACCTTTTTGAAGACACATGGTTCCTCTTCATTTTTGATGAAACCAAATATTTTGATCACATCATTGAAACGAGTGTTCCAGCTCCGAGATGCTTGCTTAAGTCCATATATGGACCTTTGCAGCTTGCAAACCTTGTGATCAGTATCACTGGATGTGAAACCTAGCGGCTGTTCCATATAGATATCTTCCTCAAGATATCCATTTAAGAATGCCATTTTCACGTCCATTTGCCATATTTCATAATCGAAATAGGCTGCAATGGCAAGCAATGTGCGGATGGATTTTAGCATAGCCACTGGGGAAAAGGTATCCTGATAGTCAATGCCTTCGCATTGACTATAACCTTTTGCCACTAGTCTAGCCTTGAATGTCTCCACATTTCCATCTGCACCAATCTTTCTCTTGAAGATCCATTTACACCCAATAGGTACTATACCTTCTGGTGGATCTACCAAGGTCCAGACTTGGTTTGAGTGCATCGAGTCAATTTCTGACTGCATTGCCTCTAGCCATTTCTCAGAGTCGATATCTGATATCGCCTCGTTGTAGGTTTTGGGATCATCACCATGAGCACCATTACCTACGAGGAACATTTCCTCTACTTTCTCTGAAATAATACCTAAGTATCTTTCAGGGGGATGGAAAACTCTTTCCGATCTACGAGGTGGAGGAGGTAGTGTTCTTATTGGCTCAACCTGATTTGGTTCCAATTGGTCCTTAGCTCGTTGTACTTGTGAGACTTTCTCATCAAGCTTAATCTGCTTTCCAATGCCGCTATCTTGAATAAACTATTTTTCAAGAAAGATGGCATGTCGACTCACAATCACATTGTGGTCTTCTGGAATGTAGAAATAGTATCCTAATGACTCTTTAGGATATCCTATGAATCGAGCTCTAAAGGACCTAAACTCTAACTTGTCCGCTTGTTGTCTTTTGACATGAGCCGGACAACCCCAAATTCTGAGATGACTCAGACTTGGTTTCTTACCGTGCCATATCTCATACGGTGTGGTAGGAATGGATTTTAGAGGGAACCCTATTCAGTAGATAAATTGAAGTTAACAATGAGTGTCCCCAAAGAAAATCAGGGAGGTCTGTGAAGCTCATCATGGATCGAACCATATCCAATAGAGTCCGATTTCTCCATTCTGAAACCCCATTGAGTTGAGGTGTTCCTGGTGGAGTCCATTGAGAGACTATGCCATTTTTCTTGAGATAGTCTAGGAATTTTTGGCTAAGGTATTCACCTCCTCGATCTGATCGAAGAACCTTAATGGGTTTTCTAGTTTGTTTTTCTACTTCATGTCTGAATTCTTTGAACTTTTCAAAAGCTTCAGACTTGTGTCTCATAAGATACACATACCCATACCTAGACAGATCATCGGTAAAGGTAATGAAGTAGACAAAATTGCCTCTAGCCGGCACATCAAATGGGCCGCACACATCAGTATGTACTAGGGCAAGGAGATCTGTGGCCCTTTCCCCATGTCCAACAAAAGGGAGTTTAGTCATTTTGCCTTGAAGACAAGATTCACAAGTTGGATATGACTCGAAAGTCAATGGACTCAATAGCCCATTTTTCTCCAATTTGTTGATCCTATCTTCTGCTATATGACCTAATCTCAGGTGCCATAGATATCTATCATTTGGACTATCCCTAGGTCGTCATTTGGCATTCACGTTTTGCTCGATAGTTAGAATAGGTACATCAATATGTAGCTGATAAAGACCATTAATAAGGAAAACCATTTGCAATTTTATTTCTTTCATAAAGAATGTTACAATGGTCCTTAAAGAAGGTAATCACATAGCCTTCTAGTGCTAAGCATGAAACAGAAATCAAATTCCTGCTAGCTGCAGGCACATAATAACAGTCTTTCAAAACTAAGTCTAAACCAGATGGTAATCGAAGAGGGTATGTTCCCACGGCTACTGCAGCAACTCTTGCTCCATTACCGATGCGTAGGATCATGTCTCCATCCCTCAGCCTCCTGCTATCCTCAAGACCCTGCATGGAAGTGCACAGATGAGCACTAGAACCAGAGTCAAGCACCCAACTGGATGCAGAAGAAATCGTAAGGTTAGACTCAATAACGAGCATACCTCCAGAAGGACCTTCCTTCTTGTTCTTCAGGGTGGCCAGGTAAGTAGGGCAGTTCCGCTTCCAATGGCCGTCGCTGTTGCAATGGAAAATACTTTCCTTTGCAGCATCGGCCTTTCTTCTTCGGCTCTGCCTTCTTCTTCTTTCCTCCTTCCACCTTCTGCTTTTTCACAGACTTCTTTTTCTTTCCATAAGACTTTCTTTTGGAAGAAGTCCGTTCCATAGCAAGAACTGAGCCTTTAGAACCTTTCATAGAAAGCTCAGCGGTGACCAGCATATTCATTAATTCGGCCAAGGAATTTTGAAGTTTATGCATGTGGTAATTCATGATGAATTGCCCATATGCATCAGTCAAGGATTGCAGAATAATATCATTCTGCAGATCCAAGTCTAACTTCACACCGAGCTTCTCAAGCTCTTCCATGTCCTTGATCATCATCAGACAGTGATCTTGGACTGACTGCCCATCACGCATCTTAGCCTTAAAAAGTCATTTCGTGACTTGATACTTGGCTGCGCGACTCTGTTCACCAAACATCTCCTTGCAGGTGAGCCAACATTTGGCGAGCAGTTCCGATATCTTCATGTTGGCGCTGGAGCTCATCAGACATCGAGCCCAACATGTAATATCTGGCCTTATTATCTTCGTCTATCCATTTTTTCAGAGATGCTCTCTGTTCAGTGGATGGACGGCTGGTAAGGATGGGAGGGTCCTGGTCCAATACATGGGTTAACTTCTCAAAACCCAAAATAATTTTGTAGTTCCTGAGCCAATCTTTATAATTGGGTCCGGTCAGTCTATGTGTGTCCAGGATACGTGCTAATGGGTTGGACGCAGACATTTTCCTATAGAGAGTCAAAGATTCTAGTTAGATACTGTAATTATGACTTGACCAATTTATTTAGGAATTTTATTTTTAAACAAATTAGCTTCCACTATTTTCTCGGATCCCTACACTCCCTCTGTAGAGATGCAAAAATCTCCATGATTAATGATTTCTAGTGGGTGGTGCGGTCTCACCAACTGACTCATCACCTCACCTAACAGTTATTGGTGATGGGTTAGCCAATGAGTGAACAACTCTTGTTCAATGATTCTCTAATCATGGTGCACCCAAACTTGGTCTCTAATTCATGAATCTCACCGTATCCAAAATATTGATCCACTCCTTAGTTAAGTCAGACCCACCATTTGCACAGACTGGATTCCTAATTGAGTCTCTCACCGTATCCAAAATATTGAGCCCAACTCATCCTCCAGCCCATAGCATCCAATGCCTAATAGACATGGTTGCATCTTTTCGGTGCAACTGAGCCACTGTATCCAGTCGAGAACAATCAACCCCGGGAAGGGCCCGCACATCTACAATGGTGGAAGACCTCAGACTTAATCTTTTCTTAGGGAGAATTGATTCAGGTCTCATTAAACTAGACTTGTCATAGTCATAACAATTATGACTAACCTAGTGGCATGGGTTAGCTCGGATTATTGACCACCTCAGATCAGAACTGTGTCAACAGATATGGCCAGGTAAGTGAGACCGGTGGAAGGAATATGCCATTAACTCGTACAAGAATGCATTCAGGTCGAGTAGCTTCCAATTAAAAATCAGTCGGTCGTATGTGCCAAACTTACCTTAGACACCAAATTGTTGAGTCAGAACCAATTGGGTTAGCCTACAATCCAGACTCTAACCTCTGAGCCTAATTAGGTCTTGCTTGATCGTGACTCGATCTTGACCCAGACTTAATCCTATTAGGCTGGTCAATTTAAGCATTGTTGATCCCATCTAACCAACTCTTGATTCGGTTTGATCAACCGCTTAGACCTAATTGAGCTACCCAAGCCCGAACCCAGTATTATGAATATGTCTTAGATCTAAAATTCTTCAATTTTAGACCTAATTAATATTTCCATAATCTTAATTCTTAATTAAGTAGGGTTCATAAACAAAATATGCACAATAAATCCTAGGGTTTCAGGATCTAGGGTTTTGCAGAAAGTAAGTTTTGGGTTTCTGATTAAGGACGAACACGCAGCACCCCTACACATCATAAGAACACCCCATCGGATGGGAAGGAGAGGGCCTTTAAACCCTTCTTCATTCTTATGACCGGACGGCCAAGAGGAACGCCTTAATCAGGAACATTTAATACTACAAAATAGTTTTAGATCTATATCATATATCTCATATACAAATTAGATCTAATCATGGCATATTTTGCATACATCTCATGTATCGAATCATGCATATTTTTCAGATCTAAATTATCTCATAATAATCTAAAAAATTAGATTTAAATTGATCTTATCAAAATAAACTCTAATCTAGACAACTATGTAGAACTATTCTACAACTAGTCTAGACATGCATCAATCATATCTCATATGATGTTTAAAATTAAATAATTTTTATTTGCTATTTTTTAGATGTTATTATAATAATTATAATATCAAAAAATAGTAAATAAATAGATCTAAAATATGATTTAATCAAATTAAATTAAAAACATGCAAGACTATTCTATAGAACTATTCTATTTTAGAACTAGTCATGCATATTTTCTAATCTTAGATCCAAATCATTTAATTTTAATTTTTTCTGATTTTAGATCTGATCACATCTCATGTGACATCTAAAATCACTTATTTTTTAATTAAAATAAATTTAAAATTAGATCTAAATACTTTTAGAACCTTGGCTCTGATACCAGTTGAAGGAAAAATCCTGATTTCTCGGACCAGGTTCGTTCAGATCTGATCGGATCAAGAGATATATTTTAAAAATTTTTTCTCTTTAATCTAAATTAGATCTAGAATATTTTAGATCTAATTTTATTATTTTAATAATTAAAATAAAATTAAGATAAATTAAATCAAATTTAATTTACCTTGATGTAGGGTAATCCTATTACCCGTTGATGATCCTGTAAGCAGCGGAAGGTTCTGGATCTAGCCACGCAAGTGCCTGGCCTCTATCGGTATCCACTCAAGCTGGATCTAGAGATCCTCTTCTTCTCTATCACATCTCCAAAAATTAGATCTGGATCTGATTTGGAGGATCTTCAAAATACCTTTCGAAGATCAGCAGTTGTCCTTTGCAGCAGCGCAGCCTTCTAGCTTTCTGTCGCCTTTCTCTCGCCTAGATTGCACCAACTAAGATCCCAAACTTCTTTGGGCATGGAGAGGAGAGGGAGAAGATGGAACTTGGCATGGAGGAGGAAGAGAGAGGCAGCCTTGGGGTGTTGGAATTGTATTTTTTTTGAGTTGGGCGTAGGGTCTTATTTATAGACTATGCGTGATCCAACTCCTCTTCTTCCCAACCAATCACAACCCTTTGTGAAATCAGATCTAAATCTGATTGGTGGGAATAGAGTCCCTTGGATTCATCCTTAGATGGTGCCTAAGATCAGTCAAAGTTGGTTCTTAGGAGAAGTCTAATTGGAATCCAATAAGGAGATGGAGTCCCTGTCCAACAGGGACTCCTGGGCGCCTCAAGCTTGGGCACACGCCATCCTTGGCGTGCGCCCTCCTCCTTGCCAATTTCTAGTAGGGAAAGACAAGCCCCCACCAGCTCTCCAATAGGTGCATGTAACATGTGGATAGAAGTCAAAGTGTCAATGGTCAATATTTGACCAGTCAAAGGTCAACTTTTGACCAAAGTCAAAGGACGAGAAATGGCAGGTGACCAAAAATGGTAGGTATTGTCTTACAAAATAAGACAACCCTTTTCTAACCTGGACAGGCTCCAGTCAGACCAAGTGAAGGCCTCTGATTGAGCATAAACTTCTTTGGCTCAGTCAGGACAACTATTTATGATAGTAAAAGAAGAACGTTAGGTTCAATCGAGTGCTAGCACGATTTTCTTGAACCTAATTGAATCTCATTCAGATCAATTGAACTGGATCAGTTCAATTGATGATCACCAGATTCAAACCCTTATTTGTGTGATCCAGTTAGGTTCAATTCTATATGGTAATGGGATATGTCATGATCTCTATCATCGACATCATCGAAACTCCTTTCGATGGATCAGAACTCTTCTGATTCGAACAGCTAGAATGATCGATCATCTAAATCATTCTAATTGCTCCCAAAATCCACCAGTGACACCTAGCAGTATATGGTGGCAACCCATCAGAGCTGAATGCGAACCTCTTGGTGCAGCTACCTGTGTGATTAAGTTCTTCTATCTTGAGCTCCGATCAGATTAGGGTTAAGGTGAACTCATCAAACCCTAGTTTCTGTCATATGATGTAATCATTCGATTCAAGTCCGATGTGAAAACCTAAATAGAAACTCTTTCTATTATTTCACTCTGCCATGGCCATGGGCTTCTGGACTTGATTCTCATGATCATCATAGGGCTGCTCCTCTACCACCGAGGTAGATAGATTCCATCTTGATGCAATCCAGTTCCTACAATGAACATGCTATAGCCAACATACACCTCAGGGTTTCGAATGGCTAGGAGATTGAGTTATGGTGTAGTCAAACTATAACACCCTCAAGGTGAACTATCGATGCACCTCAGATCAAAGAACGAGACACACCACTACAGCATCGAGTTAGTCATTGACGAGAAGGTAGACTTCCTAATGACTACTCGAGGTGGTCATGCTCAGTGCCCTCATTCTCTAACGAGTATCTGTACTCTCACTTTGGTATCTCCACACAATAAACTCAAGACTCATCTACTAAAGAGAAGTAATTATACACCAATCTTTCGATTCAATCACCATCCTCGTGATGATCCTATGGTCGGAAGCATTTTATGAGTTAATAATGATTATTCATGTCTTAAATTTTTAACTCTTGAAAATATGAATTATCATTACCATTAACTCAAAGGATGTATCACAGACACTAAATATACATATGTGATAGAAAATAACCCATTTTGTTGATTATTATCAAAATTATAATTTTGTCCGTAGAAGTGTATTACAAGTGTCAGCTAATTCTGACTTCTAGGGCATATATATCTAACAGATCCATGTATTGATTATTTTCTTATTTTAGTTTTCTTTCTTCCTCTTGCCTTAATAATCTGGTACTAGATCCTAGATAAGTGGTATCAAAGAAGTTGATATCCCCAATAATTCTCTCTTGTGTTTAGTATATCATTCTCTTCCAAGTTTAGCTATTAAAGAGAGTCTTCATAAGGAGCTAGCATTCTAGAAGCTAATGGATCGAACTTCATGTGGATATCCATAGAGACCATTTGTATGCAGGGCTAAAGCAACGATTAGATCTATGGAGTTTTTAGGAAGCTACGATCTCCACTTCAAATTCAGATATGAGATTTGATCTCATATTTATTTTGTTTTTTAGGTTTTATATGCATCATAGCATGCCAAAGGTCTGTTAGATGTGTTCCCTAGAAGCTAGATTGATCGACACTTATTAAATACTCTTTAGGGATATTTTTAAAATTTTGACTTAAAATTAGTTAAAAGATTATTTATTCTATCACATTATATATTAAAGTATCTATGATACATCTATTGAGCTAATAGCCATGATAACACATATTCTCAAGAGTTGAGAATTTAAGGCATGTGTTATCATAATTAACTCATAAACTGCTCCCGATCATAAGATCATCATGAGGATGGTGATAGATTTGGAAGATCGATGTATGATCACTTTTTTAGGATGGATGAATCTTGAGTCTATGGTGTGGAGACATTCGAGTGAGAGTACAGATACTCATTAGAGAATGAGGACACTAGGTGTGACCACCTCGATTAGTCAAAAGGAAGCCTACCTTCTCGTTGATGACTAGCTTGATGCTACAGCCTGTGTCTAGTTTTTTGATCTGAGATGCATCGACAGTTCACCTTGAGGGTGTTATAGTTTGACTACGCCATAACTCGATCTCCTAGCCATTCAAAATCTTGAGGTGTATGTTGGCTATAGCATGTTCATTGTAGGAATTAGATCGCACCAAGATGGAATCTATCAACCTAGGTAGAGGAGTAGTCCAATGATGAACATAAGATCGAGTCCTAAAACCCATGACCATGATAGTGTGAAATCATAGAAAGGAGTTTCTATTAGTATTTTACATCGGACACGAATCAAATGATTCATTCATCCAACAAGTGTTGGGTTTGATGAGTTCACCATAACTCTAATCCCATTGGGGCTCATGATAGAAGAAATCAATCACATAGGTAGCTGCACCGAGAGGTTTGCTATTCAGTTTTGATGGATTACCACCATATACTGCTAGGTATCACTAGTAGATTTTAGGATCAATTAGAATTATCTTGATGATCGACGATTCTAATTGGGTGAATCGAAAGAGTTTTGGTCCATCGAAAGGTATTTCGATGATGTCATTGATGGAGATTATGACATGTTTCATTATCTTACAAAACTGAACCTAGCTGAATCATGCAAACAAGGGTTTGGATCTGGATGTCATCAATTAAGCTAACCCAGTTTGGTTGATTTGGATTAGATCCAATTAGGTTCAAAAAAATTATGCTAGCATACGATTGAATCTGATATTCTCCTTCTATCATCTTTCTGGTTTGTTTCGACTGAGCCAAATTGGATTTGGCTTATCTGAGAGCCTTGTATGGCTCTATCCTAGTTTGACTGAAACTTGTCCAAATCAAAAAAATCTTATCCTAATCTAATCTAGGCTTGTCCTAATCCATCGATTGAAAATGGGATAAGACCTGCTTATTTCTGGAGCAATTTGGACAAGGCTTATCCAAGAACTCTGTAGAGATTTTTCTTGATGTGACTGGATCTTATCCTGGCCTGATCAAGACTTGTTCTAAATTTCATAAGATGGAAACAAGACAAGGGTTGTCTTTGCCAGATTAGGGCTTGTCCTAAAATCATGAGATAAAATTTGGACAAGCCTCTCTCAAAAATTCTAGATGGATTTTTATTGATCTGACTGGATCAAGCCTTGATCTAATCAAGGTTTATTCTAACTTGATTAGGACTTGACATAAATCCATTGAATAGGACTTGAAAAGGTTTTGTCTTAATCCCATAAGATGGGAATAGGACAAAGGTCAAATGGTGATCCGAATGTAGGAATTAAAGGACAAGGGGCACACATCCCCTGGAGATTTCCTAGGGAAGAACGTCCCTAGATGTTTACATGAGGAATATGGGGCACACTCCTTCTTTGGCCATGCATCCCATATGGATAGGGTGGAGGTGTCCCATTCAAATGGGATTTGAATGGGTCAAACATACTTGATGAGATCAAATATCTAGGAGATAAGTTGCTTGCACCATCCAAACTTTATCTCTCCATCTTCATGCAAACTTTTTCTAAATTTTGTGTTATAAAATTAGAAAAATAAGAAGGTGGGGCATGGAGATCAGTTAAGGAGTACTTCTGTATATTAAACTTTGACCTATTCAAAGTTATATACGAAGGGACTCTTGACTAGGTCTATAAAGAGGGCCCTGCTTAAGCTGTTGTATATCGTGATTTCTCTATGGTGAAGCTCTGCCAAAATATTTATCTCCATGCCATCCTTAGCTGTTCCTCTTCCTCTTCTCCATGCCCATGAGTTGGGCAAAACCTGCAAGCAAAGATCAAGTTCCATCGGCATGAAGATCAGTGAGAGACGAACGTGCAGCCCTCAAAGTTTGTTTTGAAGTCTCTACGAAAAGACATCAAATCTAATCTTTGGAGATCAGATCTAGAGGGAGGAGACTTCTAGATCTAACCTAAGTGAATATCGATAGAGGTCGGATGATTGCGCTGCTCAATCAGAACCATGGATCTATTGTCAGATCATCACAATGGATAAACGGTTTATCCGATCAGGTGATAACTATTATAACTATTTTTTTATTTTTATTTTACTTCTAATTTTAGTTCAATCTAATCAGATCTAAGAACTCTTAGATTTGATTAGATCATAAAAAAATTTTAAAATTATTTTGCAGTAAATCTGATCCGATCAGATGCATCCTACGGTAGGAAAATCCGATTTTTCCTTAAATAGGTATTAGAGCTAGGTTGCTGCTTTCAAGTCTATCTTTAGATTGATCTAAAATTATTTCTTATGATCCAATTACTTAACTTTTAGATATTGCATAGGACCTAATTAGATCTGAAATCAAAAATTGCATTTTTTAAATTTATATATTTGACATGAACAATGCATGTTCTAGTCTAGATCCGTTGTTCCGTATCATCATAGTTTTCAAATATATTTTAGATTAGATCTGATTTAATTTTTTATGATTTTATCATTTAAGTTTCAGATGTTACATTAGATATAATCAGATCTAAAATATTAGATCTAATTTAAAATTTTGATATATGTGATATAGGCAGCATATGTCTAGACTAGATTCCTAGTTTAATCTCATAGTCTAGATCAAAAATTTTATAAAATATTCATTTAATTTTTTAAAAATTATGTGATTAGATTAGTTAATTTTAGATATTATTTATGATATAATTAGATCTGAAAGCATGAGATGCATTTAAAAATTTCATATGTATGACATATGCAATGCATGTCTAGACTAGTTCCATAGATCTATGCCATGAGTAGTCTAGATTAAAATTTTTTTTGATGAGATCATTTAAAACTTTATTTTTAGATATCATATCAGATGTAATAAGATCTGAATCATATATTTAAATATAAATTTGATACATGAGATGTATGCAAAACATGTATAGATTAGGTCTTAAATCATGTAACAGTTATATACTTTAGATCTAATAGTTTTGTAGTATAGTTCATATTTTTCATTAAGACATTCTCCTTAGCCATCCAATCATAAGAGTCAAAAAGATTTAAAGGTCCTCTCTTTCCATTCGATGGGGTGCTCTTATGGCATGTAGGGGTGCTGCATGTTTGCTCTTAATCAGAAATTGAAAACTTACTTTTCTACGAAACCTAAAATCCTGAAACCTTAGGATTTTTATGCATGTTTTATTATTGAACTCTTGAACTTAATTAAAAATTTAGTTTATAAAATTAATTAGATCTAAAATTATAAATTTTTAGATCTAAGACACCTTCATAAATCATTGGTTCAGGTGTGGGTAGCTCAATTAGGTCTAGTGGTTGATCAAACCAAATCAAGAGTTGGTTAGGTGGGATCAAGAGTGCTTAGATTTGACCAGCCTAATAGAATTAAGTCTGGGTCAAGATCAACTCATAGTCACATGTGGTCGATCAAGTTAAGACCTAATTTGGCTCTATGGTTCAAGCCTGGATTGTAAGCTAATCCGATTAGTTCTGGTCAGATAAGTTGGTGTCTAAGGTAAGTATGGCAAATACAACCAGTGATCTTTAATTGAAAGCTACTTGACCTGAATGCATTCACGATGAGTTAATGGCATATTCCTCCTACTGATCTTACTTACCTGGTTGATTGAGTCGACCCAGTTTTGATTTGAGGTGGCTAACAATTTGAGCTAACCCATGCCACTAGGTTAGTCATAAATGTTATGATGAGTTGAGTCTAAGAGACCAAATCAAATCTCCCTAAGAAAATATTAAGTCCTAAGTCTGTCACTATTGTAGATGTGCGGGTCCTTCCTGGGGTTGATTATTCTTGGCTGGATATAGTGGTTCAGTTAAACCAAAAAGATGCAATCATGTCTATTAGGCATTGGATGCTATGGGTTGGAGGATGGGTTGGGCTAAATATTTTAGATATGGTGAAGGACCCAATCAGGAATCCAATTTGTGCAAATGGTGGGTTTGACTTAACTAAAGAGTAGAGCAATATTTCAGACATGATGAGTTTCATGAATTAGAGATCAGGTTTAGATGCACCATGTTTAGAAAAATATTAGACAAGAGTTGTCCACTCATTGATTGACCCATCACCAATAACTATTAGGTGAGGTGGTGAGCCAATCATGGGGCTGCACCACAACTAGAAATCAATAATCATGAAGATTTTTGCATCTTTGTCAAAAAAGTGTAGAGATCTGAGAAAATAGTGGATGCCTAATTTATTTAAAAATAAAGCTCCTAAATAAATTGGTTGAGTCAAATTACAAGTCTAACTAGAAACTTTGACTCTCTATAGGAAAATATCTTCCATCAAAACTTCTGATCCGAATCCTAGATACCCACAAGTTGACTAGACTAATTTACGAGGATTGGCTAAAGAACTTCAAAATTATTTTGGATTCGAAAAAAGTTGACCTATGTATTGGACCAGGACCTCTCCTTTACCAGCTCGTTCGACTGCTGATCAAAGAACATCTCATGAGAAGTGGTCTAATGATCATAACAAAGTAAGGTGCCACATGTTGGGCTCAATGTCAGATGAATTACAGTATCAACATGAAGATATCAAAACTACTCACCAAACATTGGCGCATCTGCAAGAGTTGTTCGATGACTAGAGTCATCCAATGTATTATCAAGTCTCGAAGAGACCTTTTAAGGTGCAAATGCATGATGGGCAGTTGGTCCAAGATTATTGCTAGGCAATGATCAAAGACCTAAAGAGCTTGAGAAGCTCAAAGTCTTGATGGACAAGAAACTCTAGATTGATGTGATCCTACAGTCCTTGATTGATTCATATGGTTAGTTCATTATGAACTTCCATAAGAATAAGCTCTAGTGCACCTTAATCGAGTTAATAAATATGCTGGTTACTACTGAGAAAACTTTGAAGGGTTCAAAGGGCACAGTTCTGGCTGTAGAGTGGACTTCTTCCAAGAAAAAATCTTTTGGAAAGAAGAAGAAAAAGTCTACAAAGAAGCAAAAAATAAAAGGAGAAAAGAAGGGTGAGCCGAAGAAGATGGCCACGGAGAAGAAAATGAATTTCCACTGCAACTCCGATGGCCATTGAAAGTGGGACTGCCCTACGTACTTGACCAGCCTGAAGAACAAGCAGGAAGAAGGACCCTCCCTCAAGAGGAATGCTTATCATTGAGTCCGTCGAGCAAAATATGAATGTCATAGGATCAAAATGATCTAGAGATAGTGTTAATGAAAGGTACCTATGGCACCATAGGCTAGGTCATATAGCTGAAGATAGGATTAACAAATTGAAGAAATCCAGACTAATGGATTCATTGACTTCTAAGTTCTATCCAATTTATGAATCATACCTTCAAGGCAAAATGACCAAACTTTCCTTTATGGAATATGGGAAAGGGCCATAGACCTACTTGCCCTGGTACATATAGATGTGTGTGGCCCATTCGATCTATTGGCTAGAGGCAATTATGTCTATTTCATTATCTTTACCAATAATCTATCTCGATACGGATATGTGTACTTGATACGACACAAGTCTGAAGCTATTAAAAGATTCAAAAAATTCAGACACAAAGTAAAAAAGCAAATCGAAAAGTCCATTAAGATTCTTCGATTAGATCGAGAAGGTGAATACCTTAGTCAAAAAGTTTTGGACTATCTCAAGCATATTGGTATAGTCTCATAATGGACTTCGCCTAGAATGCCTCAACTTAACGGAATTTCAGAATGAAGAAAATGGACCCTATTAGATATGGTTTGTCCATGATAAACTTCATTCTTTCTGAGTTTCTTTAGGGACATAGTTTAATGACAACTATTAAATTACTAAATAGGGTTCCATTTAAAATCGTTCCTACCACTATATATAAGATATGGCATGGTAAGAAATCAAATCTGAGTCATCTCAAAATTGGGATTGTCCGACAGAGGATAAGTTAGAGTCTAGGTCCCTTAGAGCTTGGTTTATTGGACATCCTAAAGAGTTATTAGGACATTATTTCTATCTTCCAAAAAATCACAATGTGATTATGGGTTGACACACCACTTTTGAAAATAGTTGGTGGCATCGGAAGGTAGATTAGGCTCAAGAAGAAAATCTCTAAAGAGCAACGAGCCAAGGAACCTCAAGAACCAAGTTAGTCTGAGCCGATCCATAATTCACTACCTCCTCCATCTCATAGGTCAAATAGGATTTCTCGTCCTTCTGAAGGTACTTAGGTACTATTTTAGAGGATGTAGAAAAAATGTTTCTCATGCAAAATGGGTTTATAATGATGATCCCAAAACCTATGATGAGACGATATCAGATATCGACTCTGAGAATTGGTAAGAGGTAATGAAGTCAAAGATTGACTTGATGCATCCAAACTAAATCTAGATCTCGGTAGATCCACCTAAAGGTATAATACCTTTCGGGTATAAATGGATCTTTAAGAGAAAAGACAAGTATAGATGAGAATGTAGAGACATTCAAGACTAGGCTAATGGCAAAAGGGTATCAAGATACCTTCTTATCAGTGGCCATCTATCTGCACATTGCTTGCCATTGTAGTATTTTTCAATCATGAAATGTGGCAGATGGACATGAAAATGGAGTTCACAAATGGATATCTTAAGGAAGATATCTATATGGAACAACCACTTGATTTCACATCCAATGATGATGATCACAAAGATCTACAAGCTGCAAAGATCCATCTATGGACTTAAGTAAGCATCTCCAAGTTGGAATGCTTGATGTAATCAAATTGTTTGATTTAATCAAGAATGAGAAGAAATCAAGTGTGTTCAAGAAGGTCAGTGGTAGCATTATTGTCTTCCTCATATTGTATGTGAATGACATCCTCCTGATTAGAAATGATATTCTCATGCTGACATAGGTCAAAGTACGGTTATCTAAGGAATTTTCTCTGAAAGGCCTAGGTAAGGCATCCTTCAATTTAGATCTATAGAGACAGACTGAAGAGGAAGTTGGGTTTTTCACATAGAGGAGGTGCTGAAGAGGTTCAGCATGGTGAACTCTAGATTCAGGGGTATGCAAACTCAGACTTTATGTCTGATAAAGATGATCAAAAGTCAATGTCTAAAAGTTTATTCCTGTGCACTGGTGGTACTGTAAGTTGGAAGAGTTCCAAGAAGATGGTTCCACCTAATCCATGATTATCTCGAGAAGGATACGTCACGGTTAAGAGAGTCAATACTACAGACAATATGATTAACCCACCGATAGAGTCTTTAGGTCAGTAGAAGATCCAAGCCCACCTTGAGAAGATGGAACTTAGATTTGTAGCAAATTGGCGTTAGGTCAAGTGGGAGTTTGTTAGATGTGTGCCTTAGAAGCCAGATTGGCTGACTCTTGTTAAATACTTTCTAAGAGTATTTTTATAATTTCGACTTAAAATTAGTTAAAAAATTATTTATTCTATCATATTATATATTAAAGTATCTATGATACATCCACTAAGTTCATAGGCTTGATAACACATATTCCTAAGAGTTGAGAATTCGAGGTATGTGTTATCATAATTAACTCATAAACTGCTTTCGATCGTACGATCATCATGAGGATGGTGATCGATCTAAAAGATCGATGTACGATCAATTTCTTAGGATAGATGAGTCTAGAGTCTATGGTGTAGAGATATCAGAGTGAGAGTACAGATACTCGTTGGAGAATGAGGGCACTAAGCATGACCACCTCGAGTAGTCATAAGGAAGCCTACCTTCTCGTTGATGACTAGCTTGATGCTACAGCGTGTGTCTAGTTCTTTGACCTAAGGTACATCGGTAGTTTACCTTGAGGGTGTTATAGTTTGACTACACTATAACTCGATCTCCTAACCATTTAAAATCCTTAGGTGTATGTTGGCTATAGCATGTTCATTGTAGGAATTGGATCGCACTAAGATGGAATCTATCAACCTCGATAGAGGAGGAGTAGTCCTATGATGAACACAAGATCGAGTCCTAAAACCCATGGCCATGGTAGTATGAAATAATAGAAAGAAGGTTCTATTAGTATTTCACATTAGACTCGAATCAAATGATTCATTCATATGACGGATGTTGGGTTTGACGAGTTTACCTTAATTCTAATCCCGTCGGAGCTCATGATAGAAGAACCCAATCACATAGGTAGCTGCACCGAGAGGTTTGCTATTCGATTTTGATGGGTTGCCACCATATACTGCTAGGTATCACTGATGGATTTTGGGATTAATTAGAATTATTTTGATGATTGACGATTCTAATTAGATGAATCGAAAGAGTTTTGATCCACCAAAAGGTATTTCGATGATATCGTTGATGGAGATCATGACATGTCCCATTACCATACAGAACTGTATCTAACTAGATCATACAAACAAGAGTTTTGATTTGGATATCATCAATTGAGCTAATCCAGTTTGATTGATTTGGATTAGATCCAATTAGGTTCAAGAAAATCGTGCTAGCACATGATTGAACCTAATATTCTCCTTTTGTCATCTTTATGGTTTATCTCGACTGAGCCAAATTAGATTTGACTTATCTGAGACCCTTGTATGGCTCTATCCTAGTCTGACTAAAACTTGTCTAGATTAGAAAAGTCTTGTCCTAACTTGATCTAGGCTTGTCCTAATCCATCGGATGGAAACAGAACAAGACCTACTAATTTTTGGAACTATTTGGATAAGGCTTATCGAGAAATTTTGTAGAAATTTATCTTGATCTAACTAGACCTTGTCCTAGTCTAATCAAGACTTGTCCTAAATTTCATAAGATGGGAACAAGATAAGGGTTGTCTTTGCCAGATTAGCGCTTGTCTTAAAATTATGAGATGAAATTTGGACAAGCCTCTCCCAAAAATTCTAGATGGATTTTTCTTGATCTGACTGGACTGAGTCCTAGTCTGATCAAGACTTATTCTAACTTGATTAGAACTTGACATAAATTCATTGGATGGGACTTGAAAAGATTTTATCTTAATCCCATAAGATGGGAACAAGACAATGGTCAAATGTTGACCCGAATGCAGTAATTAAATGATAAGGGGCATGCGCCCCCTGGAGATTTCCTAGGGATGCATGCCCCTAGATGTTTATGTGAGGAATAAGGGGTGTACTCCCCCTTTGGTCGTGCACCCCATATGGATAGGGTGGAGCTATCCTATTAAAATGGGATTTGAATGGGTCAAACATACTTGATGAGATCAAATATCTAGGAGATAAGTTGCTTGCACCATCCAAACTTTATCTCTCCATCTCCATGCCAAATTTTTCTAAATTTTATGCAACAAAACTAGAAAAATAAGAGGGTGGGGCATGGAGATCAGTTAAGGAGTCCTTCTGTATGTTAAACTTTGACCTATTCAAAGTTATATGTGAAGGGACTCCTGACTAGGTCTATAAAGAGGGTCCTGCGCAAGTTGTTGGATATCACAACTTCTCTATGGCAAAACCCTGTCAAAATATTTATCTCCATGCCAACCTCATCTAATCCTCTCCCTCTTCTCCATGCCCAAGAGTTGGCCAAAACCTATGAGCAAAGATCAAGTTCCATCGACGCGAAGATCAGCGAGGGATGATGATGTTCATGAGACAAACGTGCAGTCCTCAAAGTTTATTTTGAAGGCTCTACGAGAAGACATCAGATCTGATCATTGGAGATCAGATCCAAAAGGAGGAGACTTTTAGATCTAACTTGAGTGGATATCGGTAGAGATCGGGCATATGCATGGCTCAATCAGAACCTCGGATCAATCATCAGATTATCACAACAGATAAATGATTTATCCGATCAGGTGATAATTGTTATCACTATTTTTGTTTTTATTTTACTTCTAGTTTTAGATCAATCTAATTAGATCTGAAAACTCTTAGATATGATCAGATCATAAAAAATTTTTAAAATTATTCTGCTGCAAATCTAATTCGATCATATGCATCCTACAGTAGGATAACTTGATTTTTCCTTCAAGATCCTATTGTAGGATGTTTGTAGATTAGATCTAATGCATACTCAGATTAAAAGATTTAATCTAAAGTCTTTCGCTGCTTATATTTTTTAAAAAGTTTTGAAAACCATGCATGAAACCGCTATGATTTTCCAACATGCTTTCAAAAATTCATCAACTTCCAAGGGGTGCATGGAAGAGTTTTAGATGCGTGAAACTCTTTCATACCATTTCCAAGGTGCATGGAGATTTATTACTCAATAAGGACTCATTTAAGGCATGAAGACTTCCTTCTTAGAGAAGGATTCTTCTCTTAATGCCACACCAAACCTTTTGGCATGAGAAATCTATGCAAAAACCAATGGGATGTGTGGATAAGTGAGACAGAGCATGGAGGATTTAAGATGTGGCATGGAGTCTTGTTACATGCATCCAACACTTGGACGCCTAAAAAATAAGTAGTCATGGACTCCTTTCATGATAAACCTTTGACTATTCAAAGGTGATAAAAGTCCAATCAAAAGTAGTCTTTGACTATTAAAAGCCCAAAGCCACATAGAATCCTAATAGATTTGGGATTAGAGTTTAAATACATGCTAGCCTATTTAACCTAAACCCATTAGGATCAAATTCTTATTGAATTAGGTTCAATAAGACCTAATCAAAAGTCCTATACTATTTTTTTTTGTATGTGATCCATTGGGTTCTGCATCTAGCTAGTAGTAGGTTAAGGTTCATGTGCTCCTAGTCCAATTAGGTCTAAGTCACATTGAGCCCAAATATATCAATTAATTAAAACTTCTCTAATTAACTATTAAACTGAACTCTTTTAATTCGTTCGGATCTACAAGTCAGGATTGATGTCTAGCAACGTGTTATGACTATCCAGAAGATGTGAAATTTTAAGGAATACCAAAATTATTCTTTCATGATGGGTTACCATGCACTTCAATTCTTTGATCATGCAACATCCTAAATAGGCTATGGGCATGAAATTAGGTCTAGCCCAAATACCTATATGTATGTATCTCGATCTAATGATGATGACTTGATCAATGAACTAATAGAAACTCTTTCTAATATTTATCCTACTCTGACCAGAGATTCTCTAAGTCATCATCCTATGAGATTACATAGGATGTTCTCTCCTCTTACAAGGATTAACCAATTTCTTATTGACTATTCACAACCTCCATGCTTACTTCACCAAACCCAGAACATCCCACACATGTCTCAGAGAGTCATGCTAGCGAATGAACCAAAGTATACATGGATCCACATATATAAGATACCATGGTGATCTCAGGTCTAAGAATCACTTGCACCACTCCCACTAGAGAACCATTTATTGATGTACTTGTAAGGCTCCATCAAATGTTCTCCCTATAGATCAGTTCACTAAACTCATTCTCCAACAAGCACCTACATTCTTGTATTTGTGTCACCACATAAGTGATTGGAGGATCAATCATCCTATCCATCGAGTATATATAGGACATACTAATCTTATCATAATCATCGATCCTTGATTCGATGATCCTATGACTGGAAATATTTAAGACTAGGGCTATTAGGATTTTAGGTCTCACTGGCATGATCTCATCATGGCTCTAAAACTATTGTCTTAATCTATATGGTTCATTATTATCATATTTAAATCATAATATGATATAGCAAATGATGAAACACGATGCCTTAAATATACAAAATGGCCAACATTTTGCATATGAGAAGAAAGATAATATAGAATAGTCCCATCGCATCATTCTTGTGATTGACTTGTAGCACACTATTCTTTTAGAAAGCCTTCTCCATTTTGGAGGGATTCACCACTCCTTATCACTCCTGCATCACTCTTATCCATCAAGTCACTAAATCATTTTCTCACATGTTAGGGTGACACTGGTTAAAGTGATGATTTGTTATTAGCCAGGGATATTATTGAACCAAGTTTGTTTGTGCTTGAGTCCAATTAATCTTAAATTGAAATTACTTTAGACTCTAAAATTTGAGATTATTCTTGTAATACCTAGCCCATTTGGGCTTAATAGAGAGCTAGGTTTGTTCCACTTGACAAGCCTAGTTAGCTAGGTTTAGCCCAAACAATCCAAAAGCCATAACTTTTGGATTCAAACAAAAAGAAAAAAAAAGAAAAAAATCAAGGTGGAGCATATGCATGAAAGGAAGGAGATGGGCTTCCAATGGGAATTGTCTTCTTTGTTGACTCCTTGTGGCAGTCTGACACTGAGGAGGACTTTGGCACTCTTCCATCTCTATATTTAAAAGCACACACATCCACTTTGAGCTCCACTACCCAAAATTGCTTCCAATGCCTCGCTCTCTTCTCTTCTATTTCTTTTAGAAGACCATAGCTACACCAGCCTTAAATTTTCTTTAAGAATAATTAAATCTATTTGATGCCTTTCTTCTTCTCCCTCAACTAGTCATAAGATCTCTATCATTGGCAAGATCTATCATGGAGCTGTAGGAAAATAGCTTAAGATCCTACCCTATTTTTAATCCTCACCAATTTTGGCAACCGAAGCTGCCAGCCTTTGTCATCGGAGTCTTCAGGTGGTCCTCTACTTTAGGCCATAGCCACCACCGAGACCCTTGATTACCGGTAAGCAATTATAGATTTAGATTTAATAGGTTTGGCGGGTCCTATTATTTTTGCATCAGTTAATCTTGTTGCACCTATTCATGGTGCTCTTTGTTAGATATGTGCCCTAGAAGCCAGATTGGCTAAACACTTGTAATACACTTCTAAGAGCAATTTCTTAATTTTGACTATAAATTAATAAAAAAATTATTTTCTATCGTAGTGTGTATTTAAAGTATCTGTGATATATCCTTTGAATTAATGTTAATGATAATTCATATTCACAAGAGTTGAAAATTTGAGACATGAATTTTCATAATTAACTCATAAACAGCTTCCGACCATAGAATCATCAGGGGGATGGTGATCGATCCAAAAGATTGGTGTACGATCGCTTTCTTAGGATAGATATGTCTTGAGTCTATGGTGTGGAGACATTGGAGCGAGAGTACAGGTACTCATTAAAGAATGAGGGCATTGAGTATGACCACCTCGAGTAGCCATAAGAAAGTCTACCTTCTCATCGATGACTGACTCGATGCTGCAGTGGTGTGTCTGATTCTTTGACCTAAGGTGCGTCAGTAGTTCACCTTAAGGATGTTATAGTTTGGCTACACCATAACTCGATCTCCTAGCCATTTGAAATTTTAAGATGTATGTTGGCTATAGCATGTTCATTATAGGAATTGGATTGTATCAATAGGAGATCTATCTACCTTGGTAGATGAGAAGCAGCCCTATGATAAACATGAGATTGAGTCCTTAAGCCCATGGCTATGGCAGAGTGAAGATGATAGAAAGAGTTTCCAATAGAGTTTCACATTGAACTTGAATCGAATGATTAATTCATATGATGGATATTGGGTTTGATGAGTTTACCTTAACCCTAATCCTATCGAAGTTCAAGATAGAAGAACCCAATTACATAGATAGCTACACCGAGAGGTTCATTTTCGGTTCTGATGGATTGCCATCATATACTGCTAGATGTCACTAGTGAATTTTGAAAGCAATTAGAATGATTTAGATGATCGTTCATTCTAATTTTATGAATAAAAAAAGTTCTGATCCATCGAAAGGTGTTTCGATGATGTTGGTGATAGAGATCGTGATATATCTCATTACCATACGAAACTGAATCTAACTGAATTACACAAACAAGAATTTAGGTCTGGATGTCATCAATTGGATTAACCTAATACACTTGATTTAGATTAGATCCAATTAGATTCAAGAAAATCGTGCTAGTACATGATTGAGCTTAACATTCTCCTTTTGTAATCATTTTGGTTCATCTCGACTAAGTCAAGTATGTTTAGACTCACTCAGTAATCTTATCTTAGTCTGACTGGAGCTTGTCTACATTAGAAAAGGATTGTCTTAATTCATTAGATGGATTTAAGACAACATCTACCAATTCCTATCACCTACTAATTCCCATTTTTGGACATAGGTGAACAGTTAACCCTGGACATTTAGACATAGGGCCATGTGCCATGTACCTATAGGAGAGCACCTGGGGCTCTTGTCCCCCTGCCAAAAGAGGTAAGAGAGAGGATGCATGCCACCCTAGGCATGTGCCCCATATGGATAAGGGATGGAGTCCCATACAGATGGGACTCCAGGGTTTCTTGATGGGTTTAAATACCTAGGCACCAAAGAGTTTTGTTTTATCCAGTCTTGGTGCCACCTATATAGATTTTTGAGGGACTCTCATCTGATTAGATCAGATGACATCATCCCATCAATCAAATTTAGATCTGATTGAATGAAGGCCTCTGATTGACCAGGATGATATGGCACTACATGGCCCAGCAGGATCTATTTAAACCCTATCTGCACCTAGGGCTTAGAAATCTTGCATAATTCCAACACCCCAAGGCTACCTCTCTCTCTCTCTCTTCCATGCCCCATATAATCCTCTCTCTCCCCTCTCCATGCCTAAGGAGTTGGACATAGGTTCAAGTACCACCCAAGAAAGAAAGGTGCCCAGATCAGGAAGAAGGCAGCACTATTGAAAGAGACGACCGCTGCTTCTTCAAAAGAAATTTTGAAGAACTTCAAGATTAGATCTAGATCTAATTTTTGAAGAGGTGATTCAAAAGAAGAAGACCTCTAAATCTTGCCTAAGTGAACATCGGTAGAAGCCAGGCGCGTGCGTGGTTCCTTTCAGAACCTCAGGATCAGTCAGGATCATCATAGGATAATCTGATTACCCAAAATAAGATATGAAATTAAATTAGATTTAATTTTATTTTTATTTTTTTAATATTAGATCTTTAGTATCAAATTCAAGATATCTCATATCTTATTAGGATCATAATTTTTTTTTTAAAATATTCCTTCAGATCCAATCAGATCTGAACGTTCCTGTGCAGGAAAAATTAAATTTTTCCTTGAACTAGTATCAGAGCTAGGTTTGCAATTCATCAGATTTATTTTAAATCTAATTTAATTTTTATTTATGATTTGATATTAAAGAATTTTAGATGTCACATCAAATATGATAAGATATAAAATGAAAAAAATAAAATTAGAGTGATTTAGATCTATAATGTATGAGATACATGACTAAACTAGGTATAAAATAATTCTATGTGTAGTCTAGCATAATCATATTTTAATTTAATTAAAAATAATTTTATATTTATTTAATTTTTAGTTTTTAAAGTTTTAATTTTTATAACAAGATCTGAAAAATATAAAATAGAGTTTTAAATTTTCATATAAGATATGAAAGATGCATGCTTAGACTAGTTATAGAATAGTTCTATAAAATATCTAGAATAATTTTATTTGATGTGATCAAATTTAAAATTTTATTTTTTAGATTATAATATGCGACATTTCAGATCTAAAAGCATGCATGTTTAATTTAGTTATGATACATTAGATGTTTGCAAAATATGTATAAGTTAGATCATTAATTGTATATGCGATATATGATTTAGATCTAACTAGTTTTATAGTAGAAATTATATTTCTGATTAAGACGTTCTCCGTACCCATTCGGACATAAGAATAAAGAAGGATTTAAAGGCCCTCTCTTTTCATTCAATGGAGTATTCTTATGATGTATAGGGGTGCTGCACGTTCGTTCTTAATTAGAAATCAAAACTTAATTTTTTGCAAAATCCAAGATCCTAAAATTCTAAAATTTTGTTACATATTTTATTCATGAATCCAAAATTTAATTAAGAATTATGATTATAAAATTAATTAGATCTAAAAATTATAAATTTTTAGATCTAAGATACATTCATAAAATTAGGTTCGAGCTTGGGTAGATCAATTAGGTCTAGTAATTAATCAAACTGAATCAAGAGTTGGTTAGGTGGGATCAAAGAAAGCTTAGTTTTAACTAGCCTAATAGGATTAAATCTGGGTCAAGATCGAATCACATTGAAATGTGACTCAATCAAGTCAAGACCTAATTTGGCTCCATGGTTCGAGCCTGGATTGTAGGCTAACCCAATTGGTTCTGATTCGATAATTCGGTGTCTAAGGCAAGTCTAGCAGATACGATCGACTGATTTTTAATTATGAGCTACTCGATCTAAATGCATTCTTGTCGAGTTAATGGCATATTTCTTCCACCGATCTCACTTACTTGGCCATTTGTGTCGACCTAGTTTTGATTTGAGGTGGCTAACAATTCAAGCCAATCCATGCCATTAGGTTAGTCATAATTGTTATGACTAAGTCAAGTCAAGTTTAAAGTGACCTAAATTAAATCTTCCTAAGAAAATATTAAGTCTAAGGTCTTCCACCATTGTAGATGTGCGGGCCCTTTTCGGGGTTGATTATTCTTGACTGGATATAGTGGTTCAGTTCTATTGAAAAAATGCAAACATGCCTATTAGGCATTTGATGCTATGGATTAGAGAATGGATTGGGCTCAATATTTTGGATACGGTGAGGGACCCAATCAAGAATCTAATTCATGCAAATGGTGGGTCTGACTTAACTAAGGAATGGATCAATATTCTAGACATAGTGAGATTTATGAATTAGAGATCAGATTTGGGTGCACCATGATTAGACAATTATTGGACAATAGTTGTCCACTCATCGGTTGACCCATCACTAATAACTGTTAGGTGAGGTGATGAGCCTGTAGGTGAGACTGCACCATCCATTGGAAATTAATAATCATGAAGATTTTTGCATCTCTGCCAAGAAAGTGTAGGGATCTGAGTAAATAGTGGAAGCCTAATTTATTTAAAAATTATTGGTACAGAATTTGGTTGATGCTAGATCGAGCTGGAGTTGAGGAAGAAGAGGCCTCCATCGATGATCTGCAAAATAAAGTCCCAATCGAAATTGATGGTGGTGGCTCCGACAGGACTCTTCGACGATCAAGTCAGTACTTCTGGCCAACAGAAATGGAGTGCTCAAACAAAAATTCAGCAGAGTTTTGGAAAGGAGAAGAGAGCTTAGAGAAAACATATCTGGAGGATCCCTTTTATAAATGGAGCCCATAACAAACTTGAAAGTGACAGCCGCATGTTAGATATATGTGCCCTAGAAGCCAAAATTGGCTGACACTTGTAATACACTTCTAAGGGCAAAATTATAATTTTGACTAATATCAATAAAATGGGTTATTTTCTATCACATATGTGTATTTAGTGTCTGTGATACATCCTTTGAGTTAATGGTAATGATAATTCATATTTTCAAGAGTTGAAAATTTAAGACATGAATAATCATTGTTAACTCATAAAATGCTCCCAACCATAGGATCATCACGAGGATGGTGATTGATCCAGAAGGTTGGTGTACAATCGCTTCTCTTTAGTAGATGAGTCTTGAGTCTACGGTGTGGAGACACCGGAGCGAGAGTACAGGTACTCGTTAGAGAATGAGGGCACTGAGCGTGACCACCTCGAGTAGTCATTAGGGAGTCTACCTTCTCGTCAATGACTGACTCGATGCTGCAGTAGTGTGTCTGATTCTTTGACCTGAGATGCATCGGCAGTTCACCTTGAGGGTGTTATAGTTTGACTACACCATTACTCGGTCTCCTAGCCATATGGAACCCTGAGGTGTATGTTGGCTATAGCATGTTCATTGTAGGAACTGGATTGCATCAAGATGGAATCTATCTACCTCGGTGGTAGAGGAGCAGCCCTATGATGATCATGAGAATCAAGTCCAGAATCCATGGCCATGGCAGAGTGAAATAATAGAAAGAGTTTCTATTTAGATTTTCACATTGGACTTGAATCGAATGATTACATCATATGACAGAAGACTAGGGTTTGACGAGTTTACCTTAACCCTAATCTGATCGGGGCTCAAGATAGAAGAACTTAATCACACAGGTAGCTGCACCAAGAGGTTCGCATTCAGCTCTGATGGGTTGCCACCATATACTGCTAGGTGTCACTGGTGGATTTTGGGAGCAATTAGAATGATTTAGATGATCGATCATTCTAGCTGTTCGAATCAGAAGAGTTCTGATCCATCGAAAGGAGTTTCGATGATGTCGATGATAGAGATCATGACATATCCCATTACCATACAGAACTGAACCTAACTGGGTCACACAAACAAGGGTTTGAATCTGGTGATCATCAATTGAACTGATCTAGTTCAATTGATCTGAATGAGATTCAATTAGGTTCAAGGAAATCGTGCTAGCACTCGATTGAACCTAACGTTCTTCTTTTGCTATCATAAATAAGTTGTCCTGTCTGAGCCAAAGGAGTTTGTGCTCAATCAGAGGCCTTCATATGGTCTGACTGGAGGTTGTCCAAGTCAGAAAAGGTTGTCTTATTTTGTAAGACATTACCTGCCATTTTTGGTCACCTGCCATTTCTTGTTCTTTGACTTTGGTCAAAAGTCTACCTTTGACTGGTCAAACGTTGACCATTGACACTTTGACTTTTGACCACATGTCATGCACCTATTGGAGAGCTGGTGGGGGCCTGTCCCCCTGCCAGAACCTGGCAAGGAGGAAGGGCGCACGCCACCCTAGGCGTGTGCCCAAGTTGGAGGCGCCTAGGAGTCCTTGTTGGACAAGGACTCCATCTCCTTTTTGGATTCCAATTAGAGTTCTCCCTAAGAACCAACTTTGACTGGTCTTAGGCACCCTCTAAGGAGGAATCCAGGGGACTCTATTCCCACCAATCAGATTTAGATCTGATTTCACAAAGGGTTGTGATTGGTTGGGAAGAAGAGGAGTTGGATCACAGCTTAGTCTATAAATAAGACCCTGTGCCCAACTCAGATTGATAAGTGATTGAATTGAGATCAAAGTTCCCCATGCCCCAAGGCTGCCTCTCCCCTCCTTCCTCCATGCCAAACCATCTTCTCCCTCTTGCTCTCCACACGTCCAAAAGGAGTTTTGGACCTTGGTTGGTGCGATTCCAGATCAAAGAAAGGCGATCAAAAGCAAGAAGGCTGCGCTGCTGCAAAGGACGACTGCTGATCTTCAAAAGGAGTTTTGAAGATCCTCCAGATCAGATCCAGATCTAATTTTTGGAGGTGTGATAGAGAAGAAGAGGATCTCCTAGATCCAGCCTGAGTGGATACCGGTAGAGGCCAGGCGCTTGCGTGGCTAGATCCAGAACCTTCCGCTGCAATACAGGATCATCAACAGGGTAATAGGATTACCCAAATCAGGTAAATTAAATTTGATTTAATTTATCTTATTTTATTTTATTTATTAAAATAATAAAATTAGATCTAAAATATATCAAGATCTGATTGGGATCAAGAGAAAAATTTTTGAAATATATCTCTTGATCTGATCAGATCTGAACGAACCTGGACCGGGAAATCAGGATTTTCCTTCAACTGGTATCAGAGCCATGGTTCTAAAATTATTTAGATCTAATTTTAAATTTATTTTAATTAAAAAATAATTGATTTTAGATGTCACATGAGATGTGATCAGATCTGAAATCAGAAAAAATTAAAATTAAATAATTTGGATCTAAGATTAGAAGATATGCATGACTAGTTCTAGAATAGAATAGTTCTATAGAATAGTCTTGCATGTTTTTGATTTAATCTGATTAAATCATATTTTAGATCTTTTTATTTACTATTTTTTGATATTATAAGTGTTATAATAACATCTAAAAAATAGCAAATAAAAATTATTTAATTTTTAAATATCATATGAGATATGATTGATGCATGTCTAGACTAGTTGTAGAATAGTTCTACATAATTGTCTAGATTAGAATTTATTTTGATTAGATCAATTTAAATCTAATTTTTTAGATTATTATGAGATAATTTAGATCTGAAAATATGCATGATTTGATACATGAGATGTATGCAAAATATGCCATGATTAGATCTACTTTATATATGAGATATATGATATAGATCTGATATTATTTTGTAGTATTAAATGTTCCTGATTAAGGCGTTCCTCTTGGCCGTCCGGTCATAAGAATGAAGAAGGGTTTAAAGGCCCTCTCTTTCCATTCGATGGGGTGTTCTTATGATGTGTAGGGGTGCTGCGTGTTCGTCCTTAATCAGAAACCCAAAACTTACTTTCTGCAAAACCCTAGATCCTGAAACCCTAGGATTTATTGTGCATATTTTGTTTATGAACCCTACTTAATTAAGAATTAAGTTTATGGAATATTAATTAGGTCTAAAATTGAGAATTTTCAGATCTAAGACATATTCATAATACTGGGTTCGGGCTTGGGTAGCTCAATTAGGTCTAAGCGGTTGATCAAACCGAATCAAGAGTTGGTTAGATGGGATCAACAATGCTTAAATTGACCAGCCTAATAGGATTAAGTCTGGGTCAAGATCGAGTCACGATCAAGCAAGACCTAATTAGGCTCAGAGGTTAGAGTCTGGATTGTAGGCTAACCCAATTGGTTCTGGCTCAACAATTTGGTGTCTAAGGTAAGTTTGGCACATACGACCGACTGGTTTTTAATTGGAAGCTACTCGACCTGAATGCGTTCTTGTACGAGTTAATGGCATATTCCTTCCACCGGTCTCACTTACCTGGCCATATCTGTTGACACAGTTCTGATCTGAGGTGGTCAATAATCCGAGCTAACCCATGCCACTAGGTTAGTCATAATTGTTATGACTAATGCCAAGTCTAGTTTAATGAGACCTGAATCAATTCTCCCTAAGAAAAGATTAAGTCTGAGGTCTTCCACCATTGTAGATGTGCGGGCCCTTCCCGGGGTTGATTGTTCTCGGCTGGATACAGTGGCTCAGTTGCACCGGGAAGATGCAACCATGTCTATTAGGCATTGGATGCTATGGGCTGGAGGATGAGTTGGGCTCAATATTTTCGGATACGGTGAGAGACTCAATTAGGAACCCAGTCTATGCAAATGGTGGGTCTGACTTAACTAAGGAGTGGATCAATATTTCGGATACGGTGAGATTCATGAATTAGAGACCAAGTTTGGGTGCACCATGATTAGAGAATCATTGAACAAGAGTTGTTCACTCATTGGCTAACCCATCACCAATAACTGTTAGGTGAGGTGATGAGTCAGTTGGTGAGACCGCACCACCCACTAGAAATCATTAATCGTGGAGATTTTTGCATCTCTACAGAGGGAGTGTAGGGATCCGAGAAAATAGTGGGAGCTAATTTGTTTAAAAATAAAATTCCTAAATAAATTGGTCAAGTCAAAATTACAGTATCTAACTAGAATCTTTGACTCTCTACAGGAAAAATGTCTGCGTCCAACCCATTGGCACGTATCCTGGACACACATAGACTGACCTGGACCCAATTATAAAGATTGGCTCAGGAACTACAAAATTATTTTGGGTTCTGAGAAGTTAACCCATGTTTTGGACCAGGACCCTCCCACCTTACCAGCCCGTCCATCCATTGAACAGAGAGCGTCTCTGGAAAAATGGATAGACGAAGATAATAAGGCCAGATATTACATGTTGGGCTCGATGTCTGATGAGCTCCAGCGCCAACATGAAGATATCGGGACTGCTCGCCAAATGTTGGCTCACCTGCAGGAGATGTTTGGTGAACAGAGTCGCGCAGCCAAATATCAAGTCACGAAATGACTTTTTAAGGCTAAGATGCGTGATGGGCAGTCAGTCCAAGATCACTGTCTGACAATGATCAAGGACATGGAAGAGCTTGAGAAGCTCGGTGTGAAGTTGGACTTGGACCTGCAGAATGATATTATTCTGCAATCCTTGACTGATGCATATGGGCAATTCATCATGAATTACCACATGCATAAACTTCAAAATTCCTTGGCCGAATTAATGAATATGCTGGTTACCGCTGAGCTTTCTATGAAAGGTTCTAAAGGCTCAGTTCTTGCTATGGAACGGACTTCTTCCAAAAGAAAGTCTTATGGAAAGAAAAAGAAGTCTGTGAAAAAGCAAAAGGTGGAAGGATCAAAGAAGAAGAAGGCAGAGCCGAAGAAAAGGCCGATGTCAAAGGAAAGTGTTTCCATTGCAACAGCGATGGCCATTGGAAGCAGAACTGCCCTACTTACCTGGCCACCCTGAAGAACAAGAAGGAAGGTCCTTCTGGAGGTATGCTCGTTATTGAGTCTAACCTTACGGTTTCTTCTGCATCCAGTTGGGTGCTTGACTCTGGTTCTAGTGCTCATCTGTGCACTTCCATGCAGGGTCTTGAGGATAGCAGGAGGCTGAGGGATGGAGACATGATCCTACGCATCGGTAATGGAGCAAGAGTTGCTGCAGTAGCCGTGGGAACATACCCTCTTCGATTACCATCTGGTTTAGACTTAGTTTTGAAAGACTGTTATTATGTGCCTGCAGCTAGCAGGAATTTGATTTCTTTTCATGCTTAGCACAAGAAGGCTATGTGATTACCTTCTTTAAGGACCATTGTAACATTCTTTATGAAAGAAATAAAATTGCAAATGGTTTTCCTTATTAATGGTCTTTATCAGCTACATATTGATGTACCTGTTCTAACTATCGAGTAAAACGTGAATGCCAAACGACCTAGGGATAGTCCAAACGACAGATATCTATGGCACTTGAGATTAGGTCATATAGCAGAAGATAGGATCAACAAATTGGAGAAAAATGAACTATTGAGTCCATTGACTATCGAGTCATATCCAACTTGTGAATCTTGCCTTCAAGGCAAAATGACCAAACTCCATTTTGTTGGACATGGGGAGAGGGCCACAGATCTCCTTGTCCTAGTACATACAGATGTGTGCGGTGTTAGATATATGTGCCCTAGAAGCCAGAATTGGCTGACACTTGTAATACACTTATAGGGGCAAAATTATAATTTTGACTAAAATCAATAAATGGGTTATTTTCTATCACATATGTGTATTTAGTGTCTGTGATACATCCTTTGAGTTAATGGCAATGATAATTGATATTTTCAAGAGTTGAAAATTTAAGACATGAATAATCATTATTAACTCATAAATTGCTCCTGACCATAGGATCATCACGAGGATGGTGACTGATTCGAAAGGTTGGTGTACAATCGCTTCTCTTTAGTAGATGAGTCTTGAGTCTACGGTGTGGAGACACCGGAGCGAGAGTAAAGATACTCGTTAGAGAACGAGGGCACTGAGCGTGACCACCTCGAGTAGTCATTAGAGAGTCTATCTTCTCATCAATGACGACTCGATGCTGTAGTAGCATGTCTGGTTCTTTGACCTGAGGTGCATTGGCAGTTCACCTTGAGGGTGTTATAGTTTGACTACACCATTACTCGGTCTCCTAGCCATATGGAACCCTAAGGTGTATGTTGGTTATAGCATGTTCATTATAGGAACTGGATGGCATCAAAATGGAATCTATCTACCTCGGTGGTAGAGGAGCAGCCCTATGATAATCATGAGAATCAAGTTCAAAAGCCCATGGCCATGGCAGAGTGAAATAATAGAAAGAGTTTCTATTTAGATTTTCACATTGGACTCGAATCGAATGATTACATCATATGACAGAAACTAGGGTTTGATGAGTTTACCTTAACCCTAATCTGATCGGGGCTCAAGATAGAAGAACTGAATCACACAGGTAGCTGCACCAAGAGGTTCGCATTCAGCTCTGATGGGTTGCCACCATATACTGCTAGGTGTCATTGGTGGATTTTGGGAGCAATTAGAATGATTTAGATGATCAATCATTCTAGCTGTTCGAATCAGAAGAGTTCTAATCCATTGAAAGGAGTTTCGATGATAGAGATCATGACATATCCCATTACCATACAGAACTAAACCTAACTGAGTCATACAAACAAGGATTTGAATCAGATGATCATCAATTGAACTGATCCAATTCAATTGATCTGAATGAGATTCAATTAGTTTCAAGGAAATCATGCTAGCACTCGATTGAACCTAACGTTCTTCTTTTGCTATCATAAATAAGTTGTCCTCTCTGAGCCAAAGGAGTTTGTGCTCAATCAGAGGCCTTCATATGGTCTGACTGGAGGATATCCAAGTCAAAAAAGGTTGTCTTATTTTGTAAGACATTACCTGCCATTTTTGATCACCTGCCATTTCTTGTTCTTTGACTTTGGTCAAAAGTCTACCTTTGACTGGTCAAACATTGACCATTGATACTTTGACTTTTGATCACATGTCATGCACCTATTGGAGAGCTAGTGGGGGCCTGTTCCCCTACCAGAACCTGGCAAGGAGGAGGGTGCACACCACCCTAGGCATGTGCCCAAGTTGGAGGCACTAGGAGTCCTTGTTGGACAAGGACTCCATCTCCTTTTTGGATTCCAATTAGAGTTCTTCTAAGAACCAACTTTGACTGGTCTTAGGCACCCTCTAAGAAGGAATCCAGGGGACTCTATTCCCACCAATCAGATTTAGATCTGACTTCACAAAGGGTTGTGATTGGTTGGGAAGAAGAGGAGTTGGATCACAGCTAGTCTATAAATAAGACCTATACCCAACTCAGATTAATATGAGATTGAAGCTAAGAGTTTCCATACACCCCAAGGCTGCTTTCCCCTCCTTCTCCACGCCAAACCACCTTCTCCCCTTGCTCTCCACGTCCAAAAGGAGTTTTGTATTTTTGTTGGTGCAATTCAAGCAAGAGAAAGGCGATCAAAAGCAAGAAGGCTGCGCTGCTGCAAAGGATGACTCCTGATCTTCAAAAGGAGTTTTGAAGATCCTCCAGATCAGATCTAGATCTAATTTTTGGAGATGTGTTAGAGAAGAAGAGGATCTCCAGATCTAGCCTGAGTGGATACTAGTAGAGGCCAGGTGCTTGCGTGGCTAGATCCAGAACCTTCCGCTGCATACAGGATCATCAATAGGATAATAGGATTACCCAAATCAGGTAAATTAAATTTAATTTAATTTATCTTTATTTATTTTATTTATTAAAATAGTATTAATTAGATTTAAAATATTCCAGATCTGATATAGATTAAAGAGAAAATTTTTAAAATATATCTCTTGATCTAATTAGATCTGAACGAACCTGGACCGGGAAATAAGGATTTCCCTTCAAATGGTATCAGAGCCATGGTTCTAAAAATGTTTAGATCTAATTTTAAATTTATTTTAATTAGAAAATAATTGATTTTAGATGTCACATGAGATGTGATCAGATCTAAAATTAGAAAAAATTAAAATTAAATGATTAGGATCTAAGATTAGAAGATATGCATGACTAGTTCTAGAATAGAATAGTTTCTAGAATAGTCTTGCATGTTTTCAATTTAATTTGATTAACCCATATTTTAGATCATTTATTTACTATTTTCTGATATTATAATGGTTATAATAACATCTAAAAAATAGCAAATAAAATTATTTAATTTTAAAACATCATATGAGATGTGATTGATGCATGTCTAGACTAGTTGTAGAATAGTTGTACATAGTTGTCTAGATTAGGGTTTATTTTGATAAGATCAATTTAAATCTAATTTTTAGATTATTATGAGATAATTTAGATCTGAAAATATGCATGATTCGATACATGAGATGTATGCAAAATATGCTATGATTAGATCTACTTTGTATATGAGATATATGATATAGATCTGATACTGTTTTGTAGTATTGAATGTTCCTGATTAAGGCATTTTTCTTGGCCGTCCAGTCATAAGAACGAAGAAGGGTTTGAAGGTCCTCTCTTCCTATTCGATGGGGTGTTCTTATGATGTGTAGGGGTGCTGCGTGTTCATCCTTAATCAGAAATCAAAAACTTACTTTCTGCAAAATCCTAGATCCTGAAACCCTAGGATTTATTGTGCATATTTTGTTTATGAACCATACTTAATTAAGAATTAAGTTTAGGGAATATTAATTAGGTCTAAAATTGAGAATTTCAGATCTATGACATATTCATAATACTGGGTTCGGGCTTGGGTAGCTCAATTAGGTCTAAGCGGTTGATCAAACCGAATCAAGAGTTGGTTAGATGGGATCAACAATGCTTAAATTGACTAGCCTAATAGGATTAAGTCTGGGTCAAGATCGAGTCACGATCAAGCAAGACCTAATTAGGCTCAGAGGTTAAAGTCTGGATTGTAGGCTAACCCAATTGGTTCTGACTCAATAATTTGGTGTCTAAGGTAAGTTTGGCAGATACGACCGACTGGTTTTTAATTGGAAGCTATTCGACCTGAATGCGTTCTTGTATGAGTTAATGGCATATTCCTTCCATCGGTCTCACTTACCTGGCCATATCTGTTGACACAGTTCTGATCTGAGGTGGTCAATAATTCGAACTAACCCATGCCACTAGGTTAGTCATAATTGTTATGACTAAGCCAAGTCTAGTTTAATGAGACCTGAATCAATTCTCCCTAAGAAAAGATTAAGTCTGAGGTCTTCCACCATTGTAGATGTGTGGGCCCTTCCCGAGGTTGATTGTTCTCGACTGGATACAGTGGCTCAGTTGCACCGAAAAGATACAACCATGTCTATTAGGCATTGGATGCTATGGGCTGGAGGATGAGTTGGGCTCAATATTCCGAATATGGTGAGAGACTCAATTAGGAACCCATTCTATGCAAATGGTGAGTCTGACATAACTAAGAAGTGGATCAATATTCTGAATATGGTGAGATTCAAAAATTAGAGACCAAGTTTGGATGCACCATGATTAGAGAATCATTGAACAAGAGTTGTTCACTCATTGGCTAACCCATCACCAATAACTGTTAGGTGAGGTGATGAGTCAGTTGGTGAAACCGCACCACCCACTAGAAATCATTAATCGTGGAGATTTTCGCATCTCTATAGAGGGAGTGTAGGGATCCAAGAAAATAGTGGGAGCTAATTTATTTAAAAATAAAATACCTAAACAAATTGGTCAAGTCAAAATTACAATATCTAACAAGAATCTTTGACTCTCTACAGGAAAATGTCTGCGTCCAACCCATTGGCACGTATCCTGGACACAAATAGACTGACCGGACCCAATTATAAAGATTGGCTTAGGAACTATAAAATTATTTTGGGTTCTGAGAAGTTAACCCATGTTTTGGACCAGGACCTTCCCACCTTACCAGCCCGTCCATCTGTTGAACAGAGAGCATCTCTGAAAAAATGGATAGACGAAGATAATAAGGTCAGATATTACATGTTGGGCTCGATGTCTGATGAGCTCCAGCGCCAACATGAGGATATTGGGACGCACGCGAAATGTTGGCTCACCTGCAGGAGATGTTTGGTGAATAGAGTCGTGCAGCCAAATATTAAGTCACGAAATGACTTTTTAAGGCTAAGATGCGTGATGGGCAGTCAGTCCAAGATCACTGTCTGACAATGATCAAGGACATGGAAGAGCTTGAGAAGCTCGGTGTGAAGTTAGACTTGGACCTGCAGAATGATATTATTCTACAATCCTTGACTGATGCATATTGGCAATTCATCATGAATTATTACATGCATAAACTTCAAAATTCCTTGGCCGAATTAATGAATATGCTGGTTACCGCTGAGCTTTCTATGAAAGGTTCTAAAGGCTCAGTTCTTGCTATGGAACAGACTACTTCCAAAAGAAAGTCTTATGGAAAGAAAAAGAAGTCTGTAAAAAAGCAAAAGGTGGAAGGATCAAAGAAGAAGAAGGTAGAGCCGAAGAAGAAGGCCGATGTCAAAGAAAAGTATTTCCATTGCAACAGCGACGGCCATTGGAAGCGGAACTGCCCTACTTACTGGCCACCCTGAAGAACAAGAAGGAAGGTCCTTCTGGAGGTATGCTCATTATTGAGTCTAACATTATGGTTCTTCTGCATCAAGTTGGGTGCTTGACTCTGGTTCTAGTGCTCATCTATGCACTTCTATGCAAGATCTTGAGGATACAGGAGGTTGAGGGATGGAGATATGATCCTACACGTCAGTAATGGAGCAAGAGTTCCTACAGTAGCCGTGGGAATATACCCTCTTCGATTACCATCTGGTTTAGACTTATTTTTGAAAGACTGTTATTTTGTGCCTACAGCTAGCAGGAATTTGGTTTCTGTTTCATGCTTAGCACAAGAAGGTTATGTGATCACCTTCCTTAAGGACCATTGTAACATTCTTTATGAAAGAAATAAGATTGCAAATGGTTTCCTTATTAATGATCTTTATCAGCTACATATTGATGTACCTATTTTAACTATTGAGCAAAACGTGAATGCGAAACGACCTAAGGATAGTCTAAACGAGAGATATCTATGGCACCTGAGACTAGGTCATATAGCAGAAGATAGGATCAACAAATTGGAGAAAAATGGGCTATTGAGTCCGTTGACTTCCGAGTCATATCCAACTTGTGAATCTTGTCTTCAAGGCAAAATGACTAAACTCCCTTTTGTAGGACATGGGGAAAGGGCCACAGATCTCTTTGCCCTAGTACATACTGATGTGTGCGACCCATTTGATGTGCCGGCTAGAGGCAATTTTGTCTACTTCATTACCTTTACTGATGATCTGTCTAGGTATGGGTATGTGTAATTTATAAAGACACAAGTTTGAAGCATTTGAAAAGTTCAAAGAATTTAGACATGAAGTAGAAAAACAAACAGAAAAATCCATTAAGGTTCTTCGATCAGATCGAGGAGGTGAATACCTTAGTCAGGAATTCCTAGACTATCTAAAGAAAAATGGCATAGTCTCTCAAAGGACTCCACCAGGAACACCTTAACTCAATGGGGTTTCAGAATGGAGAAATCGGACTCTATTGGATATGGTTCGATCCATGATGAGCTTCATAGACCTCCCTGATTTCCTTTGGGAACACTCATTGTTAACTTCAATCTATCTACTGAATAGGGTTCCCTCTAAAACCGTTCCTACCACACCGTATGAGATATGGCATGGTAAGAAACCAAGTCTGGGTCATCTCAGAATTTGGGGTTGTCCAGCTCACGTCAAAAGACAACAAGTGGACAAGTTAGAGTTTAGGTCCTTCAAAGCTCAATTCATAGGATATCCTAAAGAGTTATTAGGATACTATTTCTACATTCCAGAAGACCACAATGTGATTGTGAGTCGACATGCCATCTTTCTTGAAAAATAGTTTATTCAAGACAGCGGCATTGGAAAATAGATCAAGCTTGATGAAAAAGTCTCACAAGTGGAACGAGCTAAGGACCAATTGGAACCAAATCAGTTTGAGCCAATAAGAACACCACCTCCTCCACCTCATAGATTGGAAAGAGTTTCCCATCCCACTGAAAGATAATTAGGTATTATTTCAGAGGAACTAGAGGAAATGTTCCTCGTAGGTAATGGTGCTCATGGTGATGATCCCAAAACCTACAACGAGGAGATATCAGATATCGACTCTGAGAAATGGCATAGAGGCCAATGCAGTCAGAAATTGACTCGATGCACTCAAACCAAGTCTGGACCTTGGTAGATCCACCAGAAGGTATAGTACCTATTGGATGTAAATGGATCTTCAAGAGAAAGATTGGTGCAGATGGAAATGTGGAGACATTCAAGGCTAGACTAGTGGCAAAAGGTTATAGTCAATGCGAAGGCATTGACTATCAGGATACCTTTTTCCCAGTGGCTATGCTAAAATTCATCCGACATTGTTTGCCATTGCAGCCTATTTCGATTATGAAATATGGCAATGGACGTGAAAATGGCATTCCTAAATGGATATCTTGAGGAAGATATCTATATAGAACAGCCATTAGGTTTCACATCCAGTGATACTGATCACAAAGTTTGCAAGCTGCAAAGGTCCATATATGGACTTAAGCAAGCATCTTGGAGCTAGAACACTCGTTTCAATGATGTGATCAAAAAGTTTGGTTTCATCAAAAATGAAGAGAAACTGTGTGTTTTCAAAAAGGTCAGTGGGAGCGCTGTTGTCTTCCTCGTATTGTACGCGGATAACATCCTCCTTATTGAGAATGATATTTCCATGTTGACGACAGTCAAAATGTGGTTCTCCAAGGAATTCTCCATGAAAGACCTAGGTGAAGCATCCTTTATTCTAGGAATTAAGGTCTATAGGGATAGACCGAATAGGATGCTAGGACTTTCACAGAAGATGTACATAGAGGAATTACTAAAGAAGTTTAGTATGGAAAACTCTAAGAGGAGATTAATACCCTTCAGACATGGTATTCATCTTTCCAAGAAGATGTGCCCTAGCACACCTGAGGAAATAGAACGCATGAGCAAAGATCCCTTATGCTTCTGCAATAGGGAGCCTCATGTATGCCATGCTATGTACACGACCTGATATAGCCCATGTTGTGAGTGTCACAACAGATATCAGTCAAATCCAGGTGAAGACACTGGACTTCTGTGAAATTTATTCTTAAGTACTTAAGAAGAACTAAGGT